>VXAA01004524.1:310574-326900 GCA_013399115.1 Anseranas semipalmata | reverse complement strand
CCTGTGCCCGCCGCCGCCCGCCCGAGCCGGCCGCCCCTCGCCGCGCCGCCTGGTCAAGCCGCTCTTCTTCGCGGTGGGGGTGAGTGGCTCTGCGCGCCGGGAGGGAGCGGCCCAGCGGGGCGAGGGGAGAGCCTGGCTCCCCCTCCCCGCGGTTGCCGCGCCGGGGCTGAATTTGCCTTGTGCTGCACAGTTTACAGGCACTGCCTTTGGCTCGGCTGCCATCTGGCAGTATGAGTCGCTCAAGGCACGGGTCCAGACCTATTTTGAGGAAGCTCGAGCGGACTGGTTGGACAAAATACGGCCGCAGAAGAGGGGGGACTTCAGAAAGCAGGTACGTGGGGCGAGGCCGAGCCTGCGGGCACGCTGAGCGGGCGGGCCGCGTCCCGAAGCTGGATGTAGTCACTTGTGCAAGCACCGCACAAGCAGTATTCGTCCTCTTGATTCTGATTTTTAACTCTGAGAAATAATAAGATTCACAGCAAACTACTCCCCATCCCAAGCAAATTACATTACTTCATTTATCAGCAAGTTACACTTCATTCCGGGAAAAAATGGTAGAGTTAGCAATAGAAAACTGTAACTCACAATATCATTGCACAACCCATATAAGGCAAAAATACCATCTTCACCCTGAAGTACAGGGAGGAGAGGTCAGTAGCAGTAGTTGTAATATCTAAAGTCGGTACCTTTTGCTGTTTTGCTATTAAAAAAAATAAAAATTGCCATTTCTAAGCATTCTCAAAACCAAACATGAGCTCCCAAAGATGATAGAGCTGGCTTAAATTCTGAACCTTAACCATATTTTTTTTTTTTGTTTAATCTTCTGGCTTCTGAAATGCATTCAGATTTTCAATCTTCACTTTACAAATATGAGGGTTTGAGGGACTTTTGTAATGAAAACTGACATTTCCATCCAAATACTTCACTTTGGAATTTGGGCAGTAAGAACAACATAATTACCGCAAGATTTGTTATACAGTTAGTTGGCATCCTGAAAGTTATCAGTCATTTAGTTTTCAATTAATTGTATTTAAAAAAAAATGCATGTGTGTTTCAAGGTTACTGCTGTAGCTTGTGGTAGACCAGGCTTGTTTACTGGTTCTGGTCTGCTTTTTCAAGGGAGGTGGGGCTGAGCGTGCAGCTGGAGAAGCACGGTGTCCTGGATGGCACACAGAGGAGCTGGTTTTGTAACGTGAATTGTGTGTGCTGTGGTACTTTTTTCCAAACGGGCATGCTTTCCTGCTCAGTATATATGAAGTGCAGGTGAGATTATCACTGCCCCTGAATGGTATGTTAAATAATTTTGGTTTTGTACTTTTGTTTTCCTTCAAAACCTGAAGGGGAAGATCTGCTGATTAGCTATCCAGAAATAAAACTACCCTGTTAATAGGCTTAAATTCCCAACCTCTGTCCTTCAGTAGGTAAGTTCTCTTTTTAGATTCAGGCTCTCCCAATAGATTCTGAAGGAATTCTACTTCTTGTATTATAGAAAATCAGTTTAGGGTCTTTATACTGGAGAAGCTGGTAGGAAATACCAGTATCTGTATCCTGTGCCAGAGCATTAAACAAAAAAATGCAGTGAAGCTGTTACATAGATACCTGATCGCAAATGGTTTGTTTCAAAGAGCTTTATTTCTCCCTGCCTCCAGCCTATAACTAATTTGACATTGTCCCCATTGATATGATTGGAAGGTCATTGAGCTATCAATAAAATATTTGTCTGATACAATTCTGAAAGCTTAAAAAGGGAAGGGGGGGTGGAATTTGCGTGTGGGCTGACTGCACTCAAAATAAACTTTTTCAGGGGTTTTAAACTTGAAGGAGGGCTGGGTGAGCTGGACGCAAGGGGGAGTGGATTCCACATCTTGTGAGCCACCTCTGCAAAAGTGACCCTGGCACAAAAGTGGAATCTCTGAAAGGTGGGTGGTGTGATGTTAGATAGCATTAGGGTGAGGCTTAGTTGAGGCAAGGCTTATGCTAACTTTGGCTAATCTGCTAAGGAAGCATTATGGGCTATATCCTTCTTTAGTACAAGCAGAGGTAACCCGTGCAGTTGTGCAAAATGATATAACCCCATTCTGTTTGAAAAAACTCTTGATCTACTTTTGGATGTTATATGAGAAGGAGGGTAGATAACTACTCTTGAGCAAGGAAATGCTGACTTGAAAAGCTAAATCAGGAAGAAAAATAAAGACGTTTGAAGACAGATTTCAAACAAACACTTTCCATTCTTAAAAGGGCAGAACCTTCTGTGACTATTTTTGAAATTGCAAATGCCCTGCAATGGCACTGATGAAAACCAATTCTGTTTCAGGTTAACAGCTGGTGGAATAGCCTGACTGAGGGTCAGCGGACTGTGACAGGTTTGTGTTAGCTTACAAGTATTAGACATTCACAGGAAGAGAAATATGGCAAACAGGTACAGTATGTTAAAACAGATGGCTTTCATACCACGTTTAGGTTGTTAGGCACCAAGCATGTATAAACTTACACCTGCACATACACTCTTTCTGCTACGCTTCCTTCTCACAATATATTTTTATATGCATCAAAAATCCCTATGCATCCGTGTGAGAGATTATGGAGGATTCGCTAGAATCCTCCCCCTACAACATTTTTCTCAGGAACTGAGAAACAGCAAATACTTTTAGAAGGAGTATGAGCTAGTTATGTTTTTTTTTCATGCAATTCTGTAAGCACTGTCTTGAAAGATGAGGTAGATGTGAGGTGTCCCTAAACTGAGTGACTTTCTCACCCAGCAGAGGTTGACTAGAGTTGCATAGTATGTTAAGTAACGTGGCTCTGTTTACCACCACAGGGAAGAATATATTGCATATTTGTTGTATTCTTTCACTGATCTGTAGATATAAAATTCCATAAGTTTTTGCTATTTTACATACATAGTGTTGCAAACAAGCAGCAGCTATATAGTGTACCTCCCTTTGGTTGGAATGTAGTTTTAGTTGGTTAGCTTAACATCACCTGAAATCCCCAAGATAGAGGTCATGTGTGGAGCCAAATTGATGAGAACTTGATTCATATCCAGATAAAGTAGCTGAACCATATCCACTGTTAAATATTCTACATTAAGTATTTAGTGAATATGTATATTAGCAAGTTTCTAGAAATAGAATTTAAGTAACATTATGCTATGTCATTTAGTTTTCTACATTCTACTATGGTTTGAATTACTCTTCAACTTGCAAGCCAGGTCACGATACAGATACAAGTGTTGTATTGGGTCTGGGGGGGTGAAGATTCATATTCCCTAGCCTCTAGAGCATCTCTCAACATTTAGTTAATCTAACAAGCTATCTAAATTCTAGCTGGTATACCCTGAGCTATTTGGATACTTGCCTTTGATTGCCATCACAAGATTGGGCTTACTGTACTGAAATTGTTGACAGTTCTGGAACATGTTGGTGCAGCATGCGAGGAAAATATTTCCTCTAGCAAAAAGCATCATGGGATAAGATGGAGTGACAAGAGAGCTATAAAGATTTTGGTTTTAGGACTTACACATTGCAGTTTCTCGCCACTTTTACATTTTGTTACAAACTTCAACTAGAGAATCATTATGTGATATTTACCATTCTGTAAAGGAAGCACAATTATTTTTCCCCTTTCATGTTTTTAGCTATGATAAAACATTGTAAATGCCTAAATGCTTCGATAATGATAGAGAAGGCAATGTAAACAAGAAACAATAAATTTGCATCACTATGTTTCTAATCATTTACGTTCTTATTTAAACTAAACTAAGACCACAGTAAACATCTGAAGTAAAAAGCTGTGCGTTTGCTATCTCACAGACTATACCTTAGCAATGCCACGTCAACATTTTATGCTTGATATCTAACCAGTATTATTAGAATTCCTTCAAAACCAAACCCGCCTGTAAAATGGAAAGGATGTGTACTGCATGTTTGTATGTTTCCCCATCCTTCTCCCCTCCATGGGCAGTTAAATGAATCTGTGCAGCCAGTTGGTGGCATTTGGGAACAAGCAGCTAGAGGCAAGTAATGGACCTTTTTAGGTGGTTCTTCCTTCATTGGTTCTGCAGTGCAACGTAAGTTTGAAACCAGAGCTTGAATGTCTTCAGTGCAGATTTCCTGGATTGTTGCATTTGTTACACTGTACATTAATAAAATGGTTGCAATTAAATGTTCTATTTCTAAGATTTCCATTATCTAAGTAAAGCTTTCTGTATTTCTTTTTGCTTTTTCTAAACTCCATAAAGTAAGAAGTAGATACTGCATTTCATGGAATAGCAAAGAAAAAAGTATGATTCTTGTAAGCGTACTTTTGAATGCGTGTTTACAGTAAGCATTTTGGCATGTTACATTCATAATTTGTTTTTATACTGTTTTTTCCTCTTACTAGGTATTATAGCTGCAAATGTCTTCGTATTCTGTTTATGGAGGCTGCCTGGTATGCGACGGATTATGTTTACATATTTCACCTCAGATCCATCCTCCAGTAAGTAAACAGTAATTTGGGTGACTTTTCTGTATTGGTGTATAATAGGGCCTTTGATCATACTGCAAAAGCTTGGGATGGCGCTTTGCTTGTGGGTGATGGAGCTGCAACTAAGCTCAGTCATGCCCAAACACATCATTTTGTCTAGATAGGAAACACTCGGAAGGGAAAAAGTTAGAAGTAATGGATTTTTTAAATTTTTTTTTTTTAAACTTAACCACCAGTGCTTATCTAAATATTGTAATGTCAGAACTGTTGCCTGCTGTCTCGCCCTTTACTGCATTCAGCGGGATGCAGTTCCTGCCTTTCTAAAAATGAAGAGGCACTTCTGCTAGTGATATCAACCCCAACTGCTTTCCTGGACAGAACACTAATCATCCCAGTCTTCATACAAACATTAGTCTGTATGTCATGTACAGACTCTTTGTTTCAAAGCTGGATTCTGAGTACCCCCAGCCAAAAAACAAACAAACAAAACGTTGGCTTTCACTGTGTGCAAAATATTTTGAAGAGGTTAAGAAAGTTACTAGTATTTAATAGCAGACAATTAGTTTTAATTTCCACAGTAGAGAAAAGAATTAAAACGATGAGACAAATGTGCATTAGGAAACGAGTTTCTGGTATCCTCTTAATTTCTGCTGAAGTGGAAACTCAACCAATTCCCCACTCTCCAAACCTAAAGATAGCTGTTATCCAGATCAGTCACCCCAAACACTCCTATTTAAACAGTGTTGACCTTTAAACCCGCTAATTGGCTTTTTTACATTTTCAAGGCTGCTGTTGCATGGAGAGCTAGTTTCTCTTTTGAAAAGACAGTTTCCCTTTTTGAATCAGTTTCCCTAGCAAAATAATTTTATATAGATGTTCATATTAATATAATAAAAATCTTTCACCATGTACACTTATATAAATCTCTTTCTTTCCTTTCCAAGGCATAGAATAAGTGTTTTTAGATTGAAGTTTGATGCAAAACATTTCCTAATAGGTAATTTAAACTTTCTGAAGTAGCTGTTCTTACAGTTCTGGGGTATATGTTCTACTTTTCAAAAGGTATTGCATGGAATTTGAAACTTGTTACATTTCTATGTTTATTACATAATTTGTATTTGAGGATTCTAAGTACAATTAGTCTATAGTATGTCTAGATAAATTTCTAGTCTACGTGACATGTAAGTTAAACACTGACTTCTTTAATTGTTTTTTTCTTTTGTAGGAGCCCTGTGTTCTCCCATGCTGCTCTCTACATTTAGTCACTTCTCTCTTTTCCACATGACAGCAAATATGTATGTTTTATGGAGTTTTTCCAGCAGCATTGTCTCTCTTCTGGGATGTGAGCAGTTCATTGCAGTGTATCTTTCTGCTGGTAATGTGAAATACATGTATTTGCAACATTTTAAAAATACATATTCATGCAAGTAAAGTGTACACGGTTAATAAACGTATGATAACAGATGGCAGTTGTTCAGTCCCACACATTGCTTTACATTAACTGCAGTGCTTATTTGCTGTCACACAGAAGTCTGACAGCTTTAAGGTATTGGGCTTCAAAATACCATGAAAATACAAGCATCAGGTTTTCAATCATGCTTAGTTACCAAAACGAAATAGCTTAGTGCAGACTCATGGGAGTTTCCTGGGAAAAGTTGTCAGTTTATTCAAGTTTAAAAACAAAACAAAAAGCCCCTATACTAGCTTCTTTAGCTAAATGTACAGATAATGTTGTTGAGCTTTCTCATGCTTGTCTGCATTGCAAACATTGTTTCTAATTGTCTTTCCTTTCTAGGGGTTGTCTCCACTTTTGTCAGTTATGTTGCTAAAATGGCCACTGGAAAGTTTGAACCATCCCTTGGAGCTGTGAGTATCTCAGAATATAAGAGACCGTATATAATCTCTGAAGTTATTTTCATGGCCTGCTATATTCTTTAACCTGCTTAAAAGAATATATTCTGGATAACGGAACCTAGGAAGGGTTACTGAAACCAAGTGACTGGGCAGTTATTCCTGTGCAAGAACTTGGCTATTCTTCAAATATTTCTCTTGCAGTGACAGCCCAGAACTAACATTAGTTGTAGTGGGTTGCAGATGAGTGCTTAACAGCAGGACCTCATCACTGAGCAGGTAGTTCAGTTCTATAACTTATTTCATAAGTATTATTACATAGCTGTGTATCATGGTCTTCTGTAATTGAAAACAATACTTTTGAAAGAGATCATGTAATCAGATGATCAGAATCAGCATGTGATGCTAGCAGAAGCTGTAGAGAATATTGTGCTGAAAGTCTCACTCTATCAAAGGTATGGGGTAGGCTGAGGAGGTGTTATGGTTATCTGTTCTTTACAAGTATTTTTAGTAGTATGTTTTAAAACAACACTTAACTTGCTATAAGTTTGAAGTGAACCTAGCCATTTGCCAAGTTTTACGGGCTTCTTAAGTTATTTTACTGAACTTTGTTAAAAGCTAAAAGTTGTGTTCTTATTTTTCAATGGGAATGAAAAATTTTATGGGAAGTCCCCAAGTTAGAATTTTTGTTAGCGCTGTTTTCCCTTTATCTTATGAATAAATTATATCTGGAGCAAGTTACTTGCCATTTATTTTACTGCTCTGAACTTACTGAAATTGCCACATGTTGCATTAGTTTATGGTATTTACAGCCTTTCCATTGAGAATTTTCATGGATACAAAGGCCTGTAGTCAGTTCAGTACAGACCAGGACTTGTTGTTTCATTGACAAGAGACTTCTTGTTCCTGTCCCTCTATTACTTTCCTTGTTTTGTTTGGCACAAGCTTCAGACTGATTCCCTTCATCTGAAGTGTCTGTTTAATGTATATATAGATTTCTAGAGCTTACTGCAAAAAGCATTGTTAACATTAGTTATCTTAAAAATCAGGAGGTTTATTTCTTGATTATTGGAGGTTAGGTATAGCAGTGTGAATTTTTCCCCAGCATTTGTAGTTCTAGATATTGAAATTAAAGTCTTATTTTTGTTCTCGACTTTGCTGTGGTACTTCATGGCCTGTCACAGGGCTGCGTTTGAAAAATTAAAGCCAAAAGGAAAAAGACTCACATGCAGAAAAATATTTTTTCCTTATGTAACATCTCTGCTTACTTCCATGTATTTTAATGTATTTACAGTCAGGAGCTATAATGACTGTCCTTGCAGCTGTATGCACAAAGATGCCAGAAGCAAAACTAGCCATCATATTTCTTCCAATGTTCACATTTACAGCAGGAAGTGTAAGTACCTCTGAACCTCAAAGAAGTCCTACACTTAAAACATTTTCCCTGTACCTATCCCTTATCTTAACGTGTCCTCTTCATTTGTGTTTCTAAGCAGTTAGATTTACTTTGAAAAAGACTACAAGGTCACGGAAGACCTGGAGACTGATTCCAAGTTAATGCAGCTTAGCAGAGTCACTTACACAAATGTACATGGAATTCAGAATTATCCTAAATTCCATCCTCCATGGGTCTGTTTCAGATCTGATACTAAGAGGTGAAGGAAATTGGGAGTGACTCAGGTTCCTGTCTGAGGACTGTGTGCACACATACTGTTCTAATGTCTTTGATGGGCACTATTTTGTATAGCAACGCTTGTTACAGACTAACCTAATACCTAGGTTCTCTTTTTGAGGAAAGATTGGGAAAACAGCATTTCACTTCTCAAGGGAAATAACATTCTAGTCCTGGAGGAATACCTGCCTCCTCATTTGGACACCTCCTGTTGATACTTCCAAGAACATTCTTGGGATTAGAAATAAACTACTGGGACTTTCCGTCATGTGTACCACTAGCGTTCCTTTTTTCATTAAATGCTTTTAGACATGTCCATAGATATACTTAATACATACACCATGCAAGAAAAGCTTCTCATGTATATTTTGACTTGTGTGAATAAGTTAATCATCTTTGGTCTGCTACTTAAAGTTGCTTTCCTATGTTACTTAAAGCAGTTAAGCTTTGTCATCTCAAGATCATGAGGTTTAATATTTCTTGTAAATAAATCTTGCAGATTTCAGCAAGTGTTCTTAAATGCAGCCTTCACATTTTTCTTGCACTTCTGTTTGAGTAGATGTATTGTGCAGGTTTTTTTGCATGCTAACCTTTAATTGCATCTTTCCTGAAGATCACTGGGGTGAAAATACTGACAGAGCCCCATATAGCATTGCCATGAGGAAGCACTCATTACATCAGTAAATGAAGAACAACATTGACTATTATGGTGTAAACCTCAGAATATTTTCTGATATAGCCTTTACTAAGAACTTCTAGCATTTAATTTCTAAACTTTATGTCTTACTGTAGCCTACCTCATATATACTGTAATGGGCTTTTAAAATAAAAAAGTCAATATAGCAACATAGCTGCTATTCTAACATACATTCAAAGAAAGAAATGCTACTTAAAGTAATACTTCATCCCAACATTAATTCTGTTGGTCTCTTGGAATGATGCATTTAGTAAAATGTTGCATAGTTACAACTATGGTGGTTTGTGTCTCCTGAGGATGGTATACTGTTGCTCGTGTTTCTTGCCATGGAATTGTTCACTGTCATCCTGATTTTCTTCCTTCTAACAGATATGTCATTTAGGAAAGTGCAATGATCAGTAGCTATCAGAGGGGAAGACAGGGATGTTGCCCCGCATGGTTCCATCCATTAGAGGGTTGTGTTGCACATTAAGCTATGGTAGAATTAGTGAATGAGAATAGTAGTTTCATATTTTATGGTGTCTTTTATAATGTACTTTTTCCAAGTAATTTTCCCTTTGTTTCTGACCTAAGTTTGGAAGATATATGTGGTTTTAGAAATAAAGCTTTGAACAGAGTATTTGAGAAGACAGTGTTCCAACCGACATTATTCTGTAGTTGCTCATGACTGTATTTTGGCAGCACAGTACAGCTAGCAGACAGAGTCCATTTTTTAAAACAAATTTTTACAGTGATTGCTTTGATAAAAGTTTATGGGATGCTTTTTGATCCAAATATTTACTGTGCTAGAATACAAAGCTTTGTTATCAGTGCTCATTAGATACTGTGGCTGATCCTATCTGTTCCACGTTCTCTTCCTTTCCAGGCTTTAAAAGCCATAATTGCATTTGACACTGCAGGGCTGGCTCTAGGCTGGAGGTTTTTTGACCATGCTGCACATCTAGGAGGAGCTCTATTTGGAATGTAAGTCTGTTTTATATTTAAATTCTTCCTATGCAAACTCACTCTCTTCCCCCACTCCCCTGACTTAGTCTTACCTCTGTGTGTGTGTGTGTTACATTGTCTTGAATAGCACTGAAGACAACTTGCCATAATTCTTGCAAAGCCATAAAATTGTGTGGAAAATACTGTTAACAGATTCCTAGAACGGAAAGAAAACAAGCTGTCTTGGAATGACAGGTTGAATGTTTGATTGTCCTGTCATTGTAACCTGGACTGGCTTTCTCTGTCCTGCTCTCCCCAGCACATTGAAGAGAGTCACAAAGCGGAACAGATTCTCACAAAACATGGCATGGACAAATTAAAACAGCTCTTGAGTTGAACAGCTAACAAAATTCTTGTGTATCAATGTTTATTTCTAATTACCAGTTTAGAGAAAGCTGAACGAGTATGAGCTGAGGCCAAATTCTTCAAGCAGCCTCTACTGTTGTTTACCAGTGTTGCTGCTTTTGTCTTTCTATGTGGAGCCTAATTGGGAAGAACTACTAGAAACTAGTTTCTAGCAAACAGTTCTGCATTGTTCAGGCTTGAACTACATTACCTAATGAGCTTTTCCCCTTCTCACACTGAGTGTAGTCTTAACTTGCACACTTATTGCTAAGAGCGTTTTTAAACACAGGTTAAAAGCCTACCTGACATTTAACTAGGCCAGATAAAGAATGAGTTTAAAGCTTGTTGCAGAAGTGTGCCCGGTGGGTTTATTTTGCACCAACCTTATCAAGGAACCTAGGATCCGGTGGGAATTTGAAGAATGTTGTTCCTTCCGTCTTTTCCTGAGATCAGACTGCACAGTGATTAACAACAGCATTTGTTCACACAGCATGACTAGTCTGAAAGGTATGGTCTGGAAGTTGGAGGGTACTTATGTTGGTCTCCAGACTGGTTTGCCGTTTCTTTGCTTTAGCATCAGTAAGCTTTGTTCTGCACAGCCTGCTTTCCTCCCTTTCTGACATCACAGGTGCAGTTGATGCAGGCTTGCCAGTTTGTAACTGCTTTCTGCCTTGGTGCACCTGTATCAGCTTCTCATGGTAATACAGATTCATGTATTATTAAAATAGGATAGCAGTTAAGACAAGTCTTACACGTATCTTTCCTTCTCACGTGTGTACATATATATATTCTACTTGGTGATCTTTTTGGCCACTTCATACTTAAACAGGGCCTCTATTTAGGCCACAGGTTGAATGAACAATGTGTTCTCTATGCATTGCTTCACAGGCAATTGTCCACCTCAGAAAGCCACTACATGACACTGGAACAGCCAGTCAGTGCTAGATTAACTGATGGCTCATGCAAAAGTACTTTTCTTATTGAAGGCTCATGTGTGTTAGGCCTGTGGGACAACCTGCAACTTATTTTTATGCAGTAGTTTCCCCTTCCACCTTTCCCTCTCCTATCCACCATAACCTCCCTTGCTTAATCACTTATATTTATACAAAACTGTATGAGTATCAGTATAAGTCAATCCAGAACATTTCAATAGATTAATTCCTCATTGAGTTGTTTATAGAAGAAAATTCACTTTGACTGGAGCGTGGCTTATTATGGGGGAGTTTCTGCTGTGTTTACATACAAGAAAAATACCTTTTACTTAGTGTTGTTAGTAAGGATTGACACAAGCAACTTTACTGTTTTAACAGTGTTAAATAGAAGTAGTTTTTGTATCTTTTTAAATAGAATTCATGTGCTCATGAATTCTAAAGGCATGAAAACCTTTCATTCTTAGGACTGAGACAAGCAAGAACATAAAGTTAATTGAAGCCAAGAGAACAAGTAGCTTAACTAACATAGCTACTTTCCAGGAACGTAGCTTCTGCCTCAGTTTATCTCGTCTCCTATTACAAGGATTTGTTTGCCTTTAGTGATCCCTCTGATCCTCAGAGGTAGAGAAAAGTTGCAGTTAGTTTTAACTAGTATTTTCTTTCTCAGGTGGTATGTGACTTACGGCCATGAGCTCATATGGAAAAACAGAGAGCCACTGGTAAAGGCTTGGCATGAAATGAGGACAAAGAACACAGGAAAAGGAGGTGGAAGATCTAACTGAGAGGTTCCTTGTGCTCAAGTGGTATATTACTTGAAGACATGGGATTGAATTTGTTTAAGGTTTTTTTTTTTTTTGCTACTCCACAATAGAAACCTCAGCTCCTTAGAGGCCTAATGTAAACTACAGTTACAAAAATGCATATCAATAGAAAGTGAACTCTGACAAAGGTGGAACAATAAAGGTTTTTACCCTATTTCTCTGCAGTCGGGGTCTGCGTTACATTTTTTAAAGGAGGCACAAGAAAGCTGTCCAATAAAGTGACTGAAAGTTGTCAAAAAAAACTTTAAAGTTTGGTACAGCTGGTTAATGCTTACAAAGATAAATATTTGAAAAACTGAGGTAACAGATCATCCGTGTCCCCTTGTGTCTGCCATTCAACACTGGGTGCTTTTCTAGAAGGTATGATTTAGACATAGCCTAACTGGACTCAGCATAAGGCTAATGATGTGAAGTTCAGTGGTCTTTATTGTTGAAGAGACTGGGTGAGATAAGGCAATGGTCTCCTCTGATCTAAACTTGAAATATATGAAGCAATACTGTGTTGTTTGTACAGGTAGCCAAAGCCTACATACTGGTTAATGGTCCAGCTTTATTCATCAACTTATTCAACTTGTCTTAATTTCTGTCTGCTTCCAAGATGCTGTCATATCTTCTTAGACTTTACTAACAACATATCTGTTAATCTCTTTCATAATTATGTGCAGTGGAAGAATGACCTACACTGTGGTTTTAGATATTTTACCTTGAGTTATAGTGCTTTCTCTCTCTTTTACTGCATTAATCTTTAGGTTGTGCTGTCTTGCTAGATTCCCTTAAGGTTTTTACTAAGAATTTCAGAACAATAACATTTGATTCAGAATCTGCTGTTTTTTAAACAAACAAACAAAAAAAAGCATCTTCAGCAAAAATGGAGGAGCCCAAGATCAGTAACATTGTAACCAGAAGCAACTGCTAAATTAAGATTGATCATAATACTGTGGCCAATGTTGCTAATTATACAAATAAAAACAAATTGAATTTTGTGTCTGCTACTACTACTCTGTGCCTGTCCCTTGCAAGGTGCTGAGGAGTCTGCCCAGATACGAGCTAGTGGGAACAAACCCTTATCTCTACCCTGTAGGCTACCTTAGTCATTCCAGAAGGACTGACCTGCCAAAGAACATGCTGCATCTTTAAGTGCAAACAAATCTTTTTGTACTTCAGAACAGTGCATTGCAGAATGTGCATTTCCTGCATGTATAAACAAGTGCTAAACAGCACTAGCTGTTGCAAGTGATCGAGTACAAAGTTGCTGTGAACTCATGTACATCCATAGGCTAGTGCTCAGTCCATAATTTTGCTTAGCAAAACTTAAGATGTTTTTTCCTCCCTTGGAAAATGAGACATGATGATGCGTTCATTTAAGTATCTGTGTACATAAACACTTAAAAGAGTTAAAGTATCTAACGTTCTTTTTGCTCAATGCCAGAAGCTTTCCAGCTTCACGTTTCTAATCTTTCACTTCTCCCTCCTTTTCTGATACTCAGGACTAAGCATGCAGGTTTCTAGGGCTTCAGCCACAGTGCAGCACTGCACGCAGCAGAGGGCAGCCAAACGTGCGGCAGGATGCACTGCTGCCAGCAGCAGGCACCTCCTGCAGTGGCAGGGAGAAGCCAGCAGTACCAGAAGATGGCCACTAAACAGGCTTGTCATAAGGGAATACTTCGTGCCAAAGAAGCTCAAAAGCTGTAGCTCACAACGCTTTCCATGCCGGTTTTGCTCCTATTTAATACTCGTGGTATCTTTGACCACTTCCTTTTATTTCCCCCCCCTTCTCTTCGTTGTATTACATTTTGTCCACTCAGGAACTTCTCTAGTCTCTTCAACAGCACTTTATTTGAAGAATGGGGTTTAAAGATCCTGACTGAAAGCAGCAGGGATTAACAGTGCAGGAGATGTAACATGTAAGCAAGCCTGAAAGACATTATATGCCTAGAAGAATAAGCCAAGATCACAGTTAAGTTCTTTACCGCAGTAGCCAGTGCCTATCTCAGTTTGAAAGTTGTGCCCCTGTATCACTTGCAGTGACTGGAGCCCTACTCTCATGGTCTGTTAGACTTGCGAGGGCAGCATGGTATTGCTGTACTCAGCTTGCAGGAAGGTTGCAGATGAGCACCGAGACATTTTCAAGCTGATCCTTCAGAGGCAGTACCTGCACTTCTGCTGGATTCTCAGAGTTACAGGGGCTCAAAGCTCCTTAAAAACCAGCCTGGAGCTGCCAGAGAGGTTTAGAAGTAGGCAGTGGCTGTGGTTAGAGGGTCTCGTGCCTAAGCTTCACCTTAAGTTTAGGGCTAACAGCATTCCCCTTTCTAGAGGTTATTCAATATCTGAATTTTCCATGCAAATGATAAATATTTCCAGGATTTCCACAAGCAAGGTGGTACAAAAGCATTCACATGGCCAAGCAAGTTCCATGTCATTTTGTACCTCAGCCTTTATGCACCATTGTCTACCAGAGCTAACCAGTCTCTTCTCTGGTCCAAAACAACTTTCAGACTGCAATAGGAAAGTCAATACTCGATTCAGGCAGATGAGGAATGGCCTGCAGTTAGAACAGCTCACTACAGTAGATAACTTTCTGGCAAACAAGTGCCCCCCTTCTTCCAAAACCTAGCATCAGTGTATGCCAGTATCTCAGTATTCAGTCACACCTTTGAATAGCAAAGAAATGACAAGAATGGAACAGCACCACCAGCACCAACAAAAGCACAAACAAAAGGAAAAAAAGCACACACTGCCTGGAAAGACTTCTTTCCCCTTTTTCAAAGAGCTTATTATTGCAAATAAAGATACAATGTGATAATTATGCAGATGCTTGGCAGAGACATCAGCTAGTGTTTGTGTTGGGGGGGACAATTGTAAGTATAAAGTCATGGTTAAACATGAAGAAACAATTGTTCACCTTTTCAGTGGTCTTAAAAAAAGTCTACTGTAGCATTGCCATGTTTAAAGAATATTTTGCTTCAGAGTACTGATCAGCTCTACTGAAATTTCAGTATTTTAGTATTAGAACAGACTGACTGAGCTTTCAGCCCCCATTCCTGGCAGTGACAGCTGTTTTGCTTTCTGATTTACTGGCTTGTCTTTGTCATTTCAGTTGCAGTATTCCCCCCCTCCTTTTAATCATGATAAATCTCTTCCAGATACAGTCCACTTTTAATCTCATCCAGCTCCTCCTGGTTTCCCTGTCCAAGATACCCCTTGTGCCAAGTTCATCCTACACACTGAAGTGAGCAGCTGCTCGAAGCCCTCCCCAGTGCCGTAGGTGGGCTCCGAGACGCGCAGTGCTGGAGCAGTACTAGGAAGCGGCAGGCACAGCGAGAGCGGAGATGTCCAATTTATTCTCTGATGTATTTTGCTAAATCAGGCCTAAGAACAAGGATCAGAGCACCGTTTGTACTGTGCCTGTGATAACCCGATCAAATGGATGTTCTGTTTTCTCCCATGACTGTAAAATCCATTTTTCTTTACCAGGATAAAGTGTCTAAATTTTACCCAAATACCATTTATTTTTAAAATTACTACATAGAGCAGAATAATTCTAGCAAAAAGAGCACCAGAAAATTAAGTGGCTCCCTACTTACTCCTAGGAGTAGGGTACTGTCTGTGGAGTTTTGGGGCAACAAGTGACACTCAGTGTCCGATAGCCCACATATTGAGGCAGGACCAAAACCTTGTTATCTCAGATTTCTGAGTCTCCTTGCCCTGACACATAAAAACAAATAATTAAAATTTATTAAGCTATTAATTAAGCTAGTAGTATCAGCAAGTGTCAAATCAGATGTTTTTGACACCACATTTATCTTTTAAGGGATATTTATCTATCCTTCTACAGCTGTGTTCCACAGAGAGGGTGACACTCGAGGAGAGGTTCAGTCACAGTCCATATCCACATCTGTCCCTCCTCCCTACCAGAATCAGGTCCCAACCTCGTTGGAAGTTTGAGGTGCCAATGCACCACAGATTGGACTGCTTAGCTGAACTAGAGCAGCAAATCTCAGCTTTCCGAGTTTTGGTGCACAATTACTTTCTTTTTCGGTCTTATCAGATAGCCATCTGTAGCTAGACTATCCCTTTCTAAAATGAGGTACCTACCTGGTTAGCCTTTAAATAGATGATTGTCTAATAGGCAGCGTCTGCTTATGCCTCACTTTTACAGCCTCGTATTTCATAGTTCAGTGACCCACCATGAGATTCAGATTCTTCCATAACACGCTGAATGGGGAACTGTGGAGGAGCATCATGGCCCGCAGCCACTTATTACATAAGATGTCCAATTTCAAAAGCCAGATTTCTCCCCAGCGTAATTCTGTCAGTCAGTGGTTTGCACCAGCACCGTTTGTTTCTGACCCTGAACGCACGAAGAGGAGCTGCAACCTACAGCCTCCGGCAAGCGGAGAAGACGCGGACCGCGTACGAGATGCGCAGGGTGCTCGGAGCGCGGTCGCACCCCAGCAGCGCGGCTGCGAACCGCGCCCGTTAGCGGGGCCCCCCGGCGCCGTCCGGGTGCACGCGGCGGCCGCACGCCCGCCCCGCAAGGCCCCCGCTGCTCCTCCC
>VXAA01004524.1:267440-309966 GCA_013399115.1 Anseranas semipalmata | reverse complement strand
GAGGCGAGCCAAGCGAGCTGCTCGGAGATCAGACGTCAAGGCATGCGGGATATACCCCCCGCAAGAGATGCCATCTAACGGGTAGCGGGGAAAATTGGCACAAAGCACCTTCGCCGGAGAGCTTTTAAAAAGCTTAAGTGTTATTAAATGATACTGACGCCTTCCTTTCCCTTTGGTCGCTGTGACTGGTTGCAGACCCTTATTTTCTGGACCAAACAACCGGGCTGGAGGCATCTAAATGCAGCCCTTGCTCCCAGCGACATCCTCCATGGGGAGAGGGGATTTCAGCTGCTACGTGGGTGCAGCTGAATACTGTACCAATGCTCCCTCATAACGAGGTTTGGCAGATTTTAAAACACCTGAGAGATAAATTAATAGCAGAATTCATCTTATGCTAACAGAATCACAACTATTTAGACACTTACTGTGTACTGGGTACCTAGGAGACCGTCTCCCTTTATAATTGCAATTCATTACATTATTTATCGTGGCGCTGTTAAGATGAGCGCAGCGGGCACCCTGCAGGAGCACGGAGCTTATCCCCTCCTCCCCGCCCCGGTACTCGCACAGCTCACACATGGCTGTGGAAGGGACAGCCGCACGCTGTTGGCACTGTTGGATCCTTTGCTGCATCTCACAGAACAATCGCAGAATGACAGCTACTTTTCAAAAGCACTTTTAAATTTCAAAGCAGTACAGAAGTTACTGTGACAATGAGACCTGCCTAAAACAACACGAGCAAGGTTCATCTTTCAGAAACGCAGCCAGCTCCAAATTGTTGCTTAAACACCCCCCCGGCTTCTCCAGCCTGACCCTGAGCAAAGCACACACAGCCGTGCGTTAGAGCCGCAGCCTCCCTGCAGCTGCTCTCTCAGCAGTTCCTTCTCGCACCTTTCTTCCCTCCGACTGTGTTCTTACACAGGACTCTCTACAATAATAAAAGAAAGTTTTGCAGATCACAGGACAAAGCTGGCTGGGCAAGATACCAGTGAGCAGATCAAAACAGAAATCTTACAAGAAGTCAGGCTTTGAGGAACACATCCCAGCAGAGCAGCGTGGGCTGAGGCACAAGCAGGGGCAGCCACACCAGAGCAGAGTTCTCACAAGCCACATGCAGACTGGCCCTATACACATCAAGTCACCTTTGGCTTATTCCCATAGTTCCCCCAGTCTCTTTGAATTACCACCTAGTACAGCACTGCAAATTTAAGAAATCCCCATACCACTGGCAACAACTGAACGCACCCTAGATAAGTCACAGGAGCCACAGCCAACAGCAGGAGGGAAGGCTGGAATAGCTCTGCAGGCTGTAAAAGTCTATTTTCTTATGCATTGTTGCTTTTTCTTTTTTCAAGGGAGACTAAGCAGGAGTGGAGCAGTTGGTACCTGGCTGTTACTCACTTGCTTTCAGTTACACATGGGGTACTGGCAATCCACAGCACAGCCACCTTTTACAAGCTGCACACCCACAACCACAAGGACACCTTCACTAGCTACAGCTCAGACCACCTTTCCTCTTACCATGTTATTTTCCAAAGGCAGCATCACAGTCTGCAAACACTTATCTTCAGGCAGTAGCTGAACAGTACCATGAGGTGCTAGTGTTCATCTTCCCCTCCAATGAAGGCCAGAAGGACCCCACTCATGCATTCAGCAGCCCATCAGTAATCACACCCAGCAGTGGAGCCCTGCCCTGCTTCTTGTAGGCTGTGCAGGGGAAGCAGGGAAGGCAGCACAGCTGTGGCAGAGCAAAGGTGGTTTCTGTAACTGGGAGCAGCTGAAGGCGCTGGGCCCTCAGGAGGGGGCTGGGTGAACCACCTGATGCCACTCAAAGTAAAAGACTAGAGGAGCAAAGGTGTGGAAAACACACATGCTTCTGTGTGTGCCTTCATTTCTTTTCAAGGGAGGACTTTTGGGTAAATTCCCCCTTTTCTGCTGCTGTAGGAACAGCGGCCCCTCTCTGTGGCTTCGGGCAGCCCTGAGGACCAGGCTCTGTGCATGGGAGCTGCGGCCACTCACAAGAAATGGTCACTTGATTCATACACACTGCAGGTGCTTCAGCAGGCCAAGCTGGGTCACCTCGAAGGTCTGTCTGCAGCCTCCAGCTGTGTTTTGTGACTTTGTTAGGTCTCAGCAGCTGGCTGGGCTTGCTTCCTGTTAAAGAGGCCAGATCCTAAGGGAGGGAAAGACTGGTTTCAAAAGGACAGTGCAGAAAAGTTGGCATTGATACGTGGTCCTCTCCAAGCTTTTAATGGCACTGGTATTTTTTTGCTTAGTTCTGTAAGCTGCTGGGGTTTTCAGGTTTGGGGGTTTTGTCTGGTTGTTTATTTTTAATTCAGGGATTTTGACTGCATGTTTCTACAACACTCCATTGCACGTTTGTTCTCATGGAGCACACAAGTGTAGCAGTGATTCCCCTGTACCGTTCAGCATCGTTTGATCTGCTTTTGTGCATCAGTGCAATGCGTCTGTGAGACTTCGTTCTGCAAGTTCCTGCTACATCTTTCTCTCTGCACTCTTTTTTAAGCACAGAAGGAAACCCAGCTGCATACAAAACCAGCTGTACGTTTCCTTGCACATGGTGCAACCAGTCCAACTGACCTGGCATTCAGCAGAACAAAACAAACACACAGGGTCAGTGACCAAGACCAAAAGACCAGTCCCATCCCTGGGGACTTTTGTGGGAGTCTTTCCAGGGCCAAAAGAAAGATGACAGTGGAGAGGGCATTGGAAAAATGCTTTCCTCTCTTTGAGGAAGCAAAGATCTTTTTAATTATGAAAGAACAACTGCACAAAGGGTAGAAGGGCAGCATGGCAGCCCACTCTCTGAAACATTGCCCCATGTGCCAGATCTTTGCATGGACTTTGGCTGGAGCTCTACAGGCTCTGAATGAAGTCAAAACCAAGCTGGGCTCCATGGGGGGAGCTCAGGCACACAGATCAAGGCAGATCAATACAAGCTGTACTTGAAATGCTAAAATGGGATGTGCTCCAACTGTGAAAAGATCCCGGGTACTGCTGCAGAGCGTTGCGGTAGATTGCATCGGATGGGTGCGGGAGGAGGCAGAAGGAAGCGCTGAGCCCCCCCCTCCGTGCCTCCTGAGGGTTTGTCCTTTGGGGTCATGGAAGCGGCTTCTCCCTTTCAGCAGTGAGTCGTGGGTGCTGTGTACTTCTGACACAGCAGAGGTTTGCATGCAATTAATTGTAGTACTAGGTCTTGATTGCATTTAGCAGACACTTTAGAAATAGATGACTGGTTTACTTAGCTCCTTCTACAGTGGATGAGAGAAGCGGGTGCTGTCAGCAAGCATCTCCAGCTGGCCCTGTTCGCTGGGTGTCACCTGCGTGTTACCTTGATGGAAGGCAATGGGGACAAGGGCACGACCCCTCCACTAGGGCTGGTCCTGCTGAGAGGAGGGCCCCGTTCAAGGCTCAGCTGTACCTGTTCGAGTCACGTCAGACCTCAGTTTCTCCTTCTGTAACCTGCCAGCTTCTGAAAAGCATTTCAAATGCACTGCATCAGAGCTGGGAGTGAGTGATTTGCGTCTTCCCCCACCCATCGGCTTTTCTTGCACTGGCACTCGGGGAAGGGGGAGGATGGATTGAGTTCTGCACACACGCCCAGTGCCAGCCCCCAGCAGGGCCTTACCTCTGTAGCGGGTGTTTCAGCACCGTCAGTGTTTTGGGTGGGCGTGAGAGTTGAGAGCACCCGGCTCGTGCGCGGGTGTGGAGGTGCAGCAGCAAAGCAGAGCGAACTGGGGGCCCTGAAATCAGCAGGGTTTCCTGCTCACAGGGAGTGAGCAATTTTGTTCTGTTGCTTTGATGAAAAGAAATGTGTGAAGCGCTGGGGTTGCTCAGGGGTGAGGGCCTGATGTGCCATTGTCAATGATTTCGGGGAACAGCAGGGTGGAAGATCCCTCGGTGAACTGAACTCCTACCTTCTTGTGCACGTGTTCAACATGGACCATTGCACCGTGACCACAGGGCAGAGGCCTCCCCACCAGAGGAGATACCACAGAATGAATGGGAATGATACTTCTTCCCCATTACTATGGATGCAGTCACAGAGAATGTTATTTTGCTGTTTCTACTGTTTGCCTGCCTTCAAACACTGCTTCTGCAGAAGGCCAAGGTGAACTGTGGTCACTGCTTCTCACAGAAAAGCATCTTATTTCAGCTGTGCAGAAAAAAGAAAATACCTGCACTCACGTTCAGAGCATGGGAGGGTTAAGAGTGCTGTATGCAAGAAGCTTTATCCTTGATCCAGCAAGATATTTAAACACATGCTTATCCTTAATAATAGAAGTAAAGCTTTTATAATCAAGGCTTAATGTTATCTTTACATTCTTAAGTATCTTGCTGCTTGGGGAAATTAATACTGAAGCCCCTGATTTTTATGCTGTTTAAGAAGCTTGCTTGGTGCAGGCGTTGGGATGGATCCAGAGACTTGCTGTGCTCTGCATAGCCTGGCTGGGGGAAGGCGGACAGAGCTGTGGGAGGAGAGCGCGAGGCGGGTGGGAAGAGAGGCTGGGGAGAGGCTGGCTGTGCTGCAAAGCAGGCCGCAGAACTGAGACGGGGAAGATTCAAAGCTATGGCATAAGATTAGGAGGAACCCAAACGTACAGTGGAGGAATAGGGGAAGGAAGGGGAAATGGGAGAAAGGCAGAAATCAAGACCCTGAGACCTGCCCACAACCCCCCCTTCACACAGCTTTCTGTTAAGAGGGAAGCGGCTGCCTGTCCTCTCGCACCACCGCAAGTGCTCCTTCCTCAGGGATCTGCCTGTGAGCAGATCAAACCCCCAAAACTTACCCTAAAACAACAATGTGAGGCTTGAGGTTTTTTGCTCCTGGCCTTTCAATCCAATGGACTTTCAATCAAGTGCTGCCCAGCTCTGCCTGGCCAAAGCAAACCCGTCCTGTGTACGGCTGTGCCAGGAGCTGCGGCGCTCCGCCACGCACACCAGTCTGGCTTCCCCAGCAGGAACCTGGAGTACCGCGTGCTTCGAAAAGGAAATCTGAATAGCAGAGACCCTCAAACTGTGCACACAGCTTTGCCTCTGAAGGGAAAATGTGAAAAATGTTAATTACACCGCTTAATTCTCACTGGTGGGCAAGCTATTAGAAGGAAGAGGGCAGTGGAGGAATAAAGGCAGACTAGCTCAGGCTGCATAGCTCAGAGTTACAGTCAGCTATACAGAATGAGCCTTTTTCTCTATTTCTTAAATGAGAAATGGGATTATAATGCAGTGAGTCAGAACGCTGCTGATAATTAATTATGCAAAGTAAACCATGACAAAGATGTGTTACCAAAATGCCAACAGTGATGGCATTGGTGTTGTAGTACAGGGCAAAGGAATACTGTAAATGCTGGAGGTAAATGTGCCTGGAAATGGCAGCCCCAGCATTGCAGACAGCCCAGTCAGTATTTCTCTTCCACGTCCTGCCTCCCCAGCCGTGGTAGAAATGCCTTCCATCTCAGTGAAATCAAAAGGCTTTCTAGGTTAGATTTTCACCAGGTCAGTGAAACCAAAAAGGTTTCACAGGGAGCTTTCTGTGCAAAGCCAAAAAGCATCCATGGAGCGCACAAAAGAGGGGAAGTGCTGGAGGCAGCCGGTGGCCCAGCGGTTCACGGCACCCCGCAGCCTGAGCCGCAGCTCTGGCTCACAGCGGTGCCCAGGAGCCCTGATCTGATGTCGGGCTGGCTCGGGGTCTCTGGCACACCCCTGCTATGCTGCGTGCGAGGGCAGGAGGAAGGTCAGCCCAGAGTGAAGGGGCTCATAGAGCTCGTTGTCACCTTTTAACACCCAGGGTGGCAAAACAGTCGCTGTCACACTGCTGGTCACCCCCAAAGTAACCTGACAACTGCTGCCTGGGGAGGAGGGCAGGAGGAAGAGAGGTGCAGCAGGAAGGATGAAGATGACCATCTCCAGCAGCCGCAGTCACTGTCTCTCATGTTCATCCCCAGCAGCAGCTGGATGTCAGAACATGCAGGGCTCACCCCTTCTCCACGCCACCTCTGTAATTTCCTCTCCCATTATGTTGTTCTCTTGCTATTTGTGTGATCCTGGACAAGACACCTCCCTGCACATAGGGACCTCAACAATAGTTGTGGCTATCCAGGCTGCGAGGAGAACGGTTTGGCTTCCAGCCGAAATGAAGGTCCCATGATCCAAAAGAACTGTGTTTGGGGGCCTGCCAAATCAGCAAGCGATCTGCTACAGAGCAGCGAGCCAGAGCTGGCTGCAGAGATGGGCGGCATGGTCATTCCCTGAAAGCCGGGGACACGCTCCATTGCAGCGTACCGCAGCAGGGGGACCAGCCGTCGCGAGGATGAGTGGCTCGAATCAGTGCCATCAGCATCCTTGAGGCAGTCCGGCTTTCTGTGGGATGGCAGGTTCGAGTGGCTGGAAACTGCTGGGATGTAATTGATGGCTTTGTACCATTTTGCTGGTAGTTTGCCCGGTGGCTCTGTCTTCCCTCTGGCGGTGCAGCAGAGCAGAGCTCAGATGTAGCTCAGCATTCGCACGTGTCTGGGATTCCCTGCTGAAAGGTTGCCTTCTTGGGGCACCAGTTGGCCAAGATCTCCTTTCTGCTAAGGCGCTTCCTTATCCTGAGGTGCTAAAGCAGCAGGAATCGCACCGGAGAGCCACGCAGGCACTCACCTACTGCCTGAGCTAGCTTGAAAAGCAAGATGCAGAGAAGGTAAAAGGTGGCAGCTCAGAACAGCAGGAACAAAACAACTATGGACAAGATTTGCAGTGCACGTGGACAGCCCTGACAGGGCCTGGTTTTGCTTTCCCACGGGCAGGAAGCTGTCCTGTAGAGCAACATCCGTCACTAGTTCTGAGTGGATTTAGGACCTCACTCTGCCAGCACAGGAGCTGACGGACTGCTGCCAGCCCCGGCTGTGGGCTCCTGCCCATTTCCTTATAACAGGAGGTGAGTGCAGGCAGCTAGCTTAGTCAGGAAATAGTAACTTAACTGTTTAGAATTTATTTTGTTAGTTTGCTGGTTTGTCTCTAGGTTAGCTACGCTCCAGGGTTGTACCCCACATCTGCAAATCAACCAAGAAAAGAGGCAGCATTTTAAGGTAGAAACTGCATTTAGAAATCAAGCACAATCCGGGCAGCGTGTATTTTAGCAATATACTAAAAAGATCAGCATCAAACTATACATTCTAAAGCAATACTCCACACTTACACCCTTTAAATAAGATTCTTTCAAAGAGGAATTTGCAGCCACTATCAAAATAGCAAACAGCATACTTGGAAAAAATGAAAATTAGAAGGGCTGTGGTCAAAGCTAAGCTCAGCACATTAAAAACAAAGCCTATTTCCCTAGCCTAGACATGGCTCAGGACTCAGTCTTAGCCCTTGATCCTGTCTATAATCATCAAGTAAAGTATAGTTACTAGTTTAGGTATGCCGGGGTGTAAAGAGAAAATTGTAACAGCTTGGTTAGCCTCCTCTCCTTTTGCTACAGAAACTGCCTAAATTGGTTGCCAGAGATGCACACACAAACAGACCCAGCTTCTCCTGTCCTTCTCTGAGAGCAAACAAGCCAGGTCAGCTCCCTGCTATTGCAGTGTCCAGAAAGTACTAACGAGGAAGGCATTAGCGAAGCCTGGCTGTGATGAGAGGTACAGAGAAGCAGAGGGAAGCTGCAGAAGGGAGCGGCAGCTGAGCTAACCCAGACTGCACCATGCTCTTCTCCAGCTCTTCTTCAGTGCTCTTGAAACACGTGCCTCTTTCCAAGCACGCAGTCTCTGCACCCGTTCCACAGATGTCACAGCTCCAAGGATAAGGCACCCAGGTGCCTTATTCTCAGATGCTAACACTATCACACAGAGTCAAAGCACTTGCCCCCATCTGAAGGAAACCATTAGCTGAAGCACCTGACAGGTGAGATGGTGTCTCCCTTCAGATGCATTTCAGACTACGTTGCCGCAAAAGTGCAATACAGCACACATTGGTAAACATCCCTGCCAAGGAAGGGAGCAGCAGCAGCTGGCCTCCCTCCATGCACGTGAGGACTGCGCTCTTGGAGCCCCAAACCAAGATGTTTTACATTGCAAGTGACCGATGAGTCGCTAAATGCTATCAAGCAAAAAGTCACCCTGACGTTTTCTTGTACAGGAGGAAAGCACCAAGCACCTCCAAGACACAGCACATATTGCCAGGAATAAAAGAAGAGAGAAGTCAGGGCAGCCAGTCAGCCAAGTCTGTGCCCTCTTGCACCTTTCAGTTTGGGCTTTTTGAGAGAGTCGGGCCTCTAGGCTCAGTTCTTTTATTCCCAGTTTGCCTTGGGTAAGTTCAATATTGTAAGCTGACAGTAGCCAGTCTTGCCCTCTGGATTTGCAACCACTCTGAGCAGAGGTACCCTGTGAATATGTTGTGTTTTATGGGTTCTTTTGTCTCAACAATCTCATTTCAGGCAAGAGTATCGCCCTTGGACTGGAGCAAGACCATCGAAGCCTATAAAGACAAAGCAAGGCTTCATTATCCCAGAAGACCATTTTGTTCAAGAGACAAGTTACAAGGCAGATTTTAAGGTAATTAACATTTTTTAAAATCCCAAAGTCAGCATGGGTAAAACCCGAAATACACATCAGGAACTCCTCATGTGTTACCGGTGTGTGTAGAATAAAGCCATGTCCTACTTGGCCACTCTTCCCTCACTGTCTGTTAAGTAATGTGGCCACCCCTTGCTTTCAGAGAAACATGCTAGAGAAAGTCATACCATAACTTAACATAATTCAACCCAAGACCAAGATTTTAAACTGCATGAAAGCCAGGAAGCGCAAGAATTGTCATTCCCACAACAGGATAGGTTGTGAGGAAGGTGTGTGGCATTACCTCTGTCTGCGAAAGGCACATTTAACGGCCTCTGGTTTAGCCACTTTTTGCACTGGACCACTGAAGAGAACGGTGCTTCACAACCAGCGACCAAAGGCAACCACAGGCTGCACCAAGTGACTCGGGAAGCAGGGCCGGGGCTGAGCTCCCCAGCCGCAGTGTGCGGTACTGTTAGAGACAGCAGCAGCCACTCCAGGGCCACATGTAAAAAGTAAATCTTTGCCTTGGAGGAGACAAGGAAGAAGTGTTTAATCAGCAGACGCAGAGTACTCCTCCGCAGAGGATTGCTGGCATATTGCTGCAACAAGGCACACGATGGGTATATCCAGCTCCACTAAAAGTGGGACAGTCACCTCAGGCAAAACAGAGAATTTGCAAACCTCACCAAAACTTCCCCCTTGCTCTGAATAGCCTGGGCTGCTTACTGAGGTGCAGCAATGAGGCCATAAGAGCAGTTAACCCTTAAACCTTGCATTTAGACCCTTGCGTCTAAGGGTGTGCATTTTGGCCTTGGATGGGCAGAAGTCTCGGGCTCAGACAACCTGATACCTGTGGCCCTGCAGGAAGAGGGAGAAAGAGATGACAGGATGGTAGCAGTGGGAGACGCAAGTCAGGCAGCACTGCCCTGGGGTAGAACAATTCCTCCGCTGGCCAAGGGTGTAGCACTGTGTGACAGACACGCTCCCCTCCTAGGCTTCCAATCTGGCAGACACGATCGCAAGGAGGGGCTCCTAGATAAACCCCTCAGAGTCTCTCTCCCACTTCTCGAGGAAGGGAAAGAGAAAACTGGAATCCAGACACAAGCATACACCACCAAGGACACTATACCCCAGCCCATGCAAAGGCCCCATTTCCTGGAGCTTGGGGGTGCCACTGCAGCCTCTGGCAGTCAGCAAAGGAAAGGCAAATGGAAGTGGTGCCAGAGAACCTCCAGTTCAAACAGGAATGAACTCCCCTGGTTTATACTTGGCCATTTGGACTTTACCTCTTGCCTGAAGCCCATGACTTCGCTGGACACATGAGCATCAGCTTTACGTTGTGTCCTGACAGTCTGCCTGTAGGACTCAAGACTGCTGGTTTTACCCTGCTACTGAGCTGTGGACAGTTCTTTGTAACGTTCCTCTTGCTCCTTAGCATGTCAGATGCATCCCCAGAGCAATGGAAAACACAGAACAGTGCAACAACAAACAGATCAATAGCTTTTTTCCTATACTTTTTCCCCGTGGCCTCGCACTTTTTTGCTTGAATGGTGCTATCAGAATCCTCAGCACCCAACAAAGCTTACCAGCCTTTTATGTTTTATGGCCAGATTCACCCAGAGTCCTGGGCTGAATGCACAACTAGGACCAGTCCTGTTTCATATCCTTTGGGTTTTAAGCATTAGGAAAGACACAAAGCGTCCAGATGTCCTTCATACTTGAGTAGAACAGCTACATCTTCGGTGAAATTTTGACTCCACAGACGTGAGAATTTTGATCACTTGTTATCTCTGTATTTCTTCCAGAGCTGAGGAGTTTCTATCCCTACTAGAATCCTTGCAGGTTCACATGCTGGTACAGCCAGCGTTCGGTACAGTTCTCTCCCTTTCTCCTTCAGGTACTCCAGGTCTGTGCCACTGTTCACAACACACGTAGCTTGTGGCTCCTTAGAGCACTGCAGTGGAGTGCTTTGACAGAACCTTGTTGGCATTCTCCAAAAGGTTAAGGGCCAGCCACACATCACTAAAGCTCCCCTCACTTTAATCCAGCACCAGTCCAGCAGTGAATTTGTCACGATGCTTGTCAAATACATGTCAGTAGGGATTATGAAGAGGGCAGCTCTTTATCTCGCAGAGGTTGGCACAAGGCTCCAGACCCCTCAGACTCTCTGGACAGTCGCACCCTGTGTCACACTAACCTTTCTCTCCCCCCTCACCCCACTAGATCCCAGAGGTGAAGACCAGGTTCTCCCCCAATCCTTCTGCTGTTTTCCAGGCACCATCACGGATCCTCAACATATGAACCTGGACCCTCCTCACACCCAGGCAGCTTAAATGCGGCATTTCTGATGAGATGTATCACTATGCAATTGTCATGAGGAGTGTTAAGATCAAAGAACCGATATTATCAAAAGCAGCTCTAGTGATTAGTGATGTGCACACACTCTTAACACACAAATCGCAAAGTGCTCGACTCAGAACTGGCAAAACATGCTGCAAGGAGCGACCTAGTTTTTCACAGGAGCAGGTTCATTACTATGCCAGCTGGCGCCACATTAGGAGACTGATTTTGGGCAGCAAAGACAGTATTGCAGACAACATCCCTATGCTTAACTGCACAGGGCAGGAGGGCAAACAATCACAAACAGGACAGATGATTAAAACCAAAACAAGTCTTATTTAGCAGCACCCTCTAAATAGGACAGAGAAGGACAGGGAGTGTCTGGCTGTCTTCTCAGCTTCTTGAGGAGTTTTGGAAACAGGAAGACAAACCTCTCACATGGACCTCAGATGGTATCACCAGAAATCATAGCATCAAAGGGGCTGGTCTGAACCTCCAGGGTTGTTTTAGAAGCTGGAGGAAGCACAGAGGCAAGCCAGCACTGCTGAACTTTAAATTTGGCACATGCAGGGACTTGGAGCTTTAAGGATGGAAAGCTGGGTATTTGCAAAACTGGAGGGCTGGCAGAGGAGCAAGAGGGGACTGAAATTCTGAACACAGCCCTGACAACAACGCACCAGCTTGGTTTGGAGAGGATTGCATGGACAGTCAGCTAAACACAGACCAGGCTCCTGAGGTTCTAAAATATGTATGCAACTTGTATAGCTGTTAGGTTGAATGTAAATACTGTATATGGATTTTACCTAAAGCAATTTGTGATCCTTTAATGAAAAGGACATGCTTATACTTTTAATAAATGTTAACTCTTTGCATATGCAAGGTGGAAAATATTGCCTTGAAATTCCTAAATTACTGCCTGTATCTTGGTAATGCTAATGCTAGGAACAACCAGAAGTGAATGTTACTTAGAAACTCTAAAAATGTAACACAGAATGTAAGACATCCGTCATTTTTAAGATAGGCCATTTTAAGTGTCATTATTCTAATGCTGATTTTTTTTTTATTTTTATTTTTTACATTGGCATGGATTTAACTTTTGCTGAGGTACATGTAAGGTATAAGAAACCATTTTTTTAGCCTTTGTTCATCCAGACTGTAATGGGTTTACAGTTTCTATCTCAAGGACTTAGCCAATATAACTGGTTTACTGCTCATTTCACATTTTTACTAATTTTTGGGAGAAAAAAACTTTTACTTTGTGTTTGAAACATACAAATATGTTGGCTAGAATGAAAGGAAACTCCTCAGACTAACAATGATGAGATATTCATTCATCTGTAATGAAAGGGACTTTAACACAGGGGATTTCTTTCTTAACCTTCCCTCTAGCTGAAGTCAATGGCAAATTTAATGAACTTTGGGGACTCTGCAAACACATAACCATTGCTGATAATTCCCATAAGAACAGTACTGAAAATGTTGGCATGTGGATTAGATCTGGAATTCATGCAGACAGCATCTTCTCACTGCATTAGGTGAGAATTGAATGTTGCCACCTCTGTTCATTACACCAGTAGGACCGAATGCAACCACAAGAAAGGTAACATCTGCAGCAAGCTGCATTTGGCTGGCACATGGGATAGCACTTCTCACACTCGTTCTTGCTTTTGGACCCAGAGGAACGTACAGTAATACCAGTGCTTGCCAAAATCATCTTTCAGGAGACTCATTTTTCAAGAAATTAATTTGAAACATTCAAACTGTACTGAAGGTTTTGCATGTTAGATGTTTCTAAGAAAAAATGAATCCACTTTATAATATTTTTAACAGTTTTGTTCAAACAATTTCAGTCATTTCAATCCTGGACTTTAACAGAAGAAAAAGAGCCTCTCTTCTTAATTCAGTGTATTTCTTAAAAAAAAAAAAAAAAAAATCAACCCAGTTGTAAACAAACTGGAAATATAATGAACTTGTATTTTATCAAATGGACTGGATTTAATTTAATAAATTAAAATGTATTTTGGCTATTAGTTCTTTCCTAACATTTTTTTTTATTGTAAAACATAACCCTCAGATATTCAACCTCAGCAGCACAATTTGTCACTGCATTTCCTTCTCACAGCTGCATGTGTAGGACAGCAGGGCACACTGGACACCAAGCCAGGTGTCAGGGAGATTCCCGACTGCATTCCCAGCCATCAGCAGTCAATTCCTTATTCCTCAAGCAGGAACAGACCCCCAGCAACAGTGGCTCACAAAGCACATTTCAAGCTGAAACCTAAGTGCCGAGTTGAAAGCTGCAGAATTCATAATCGCTTGTGGGATTTTTCCCAGGCATTTTCAAAGGGAAAGCAAGCTATTCAGCATGCAGTTCACCAACGTGGGGAAAAGGGGATGAGCCAACGGTACTGATGTGCTGCGTTCAGCTCTGACACACCAAGGCTACATCTGCTCCAATGCAGATACCCTGCTCCCTAGGCTCCCTTTCAGTGGGGCCCTCAGCGTGTGCCTGGTTAACAGAAATGGACAAGCAACTTCACATTTCACCTCAGTTTCACTCTCCCATCTCACACAGATCAGGGGAAAATGATACTAGCTTTGAATTTTAACAGAGACCATAGCTTTACAATTGCTCCCAAGAACGTTTTAGTGAGTAAAGGAGGGCACTGACTGTACAACTAGCTCCCCCAGGTACTGCAATGCCAGCTCCTCTAGCGATGCTTTGGAAGACTTCTGGGAGAAAGCCAAAGGCTCACGGTGCTGTTGCCTGGCTTCAACTACAGGAGGGAAGAATGGAAGGAAAACCAAGCAGGTACTTACCACTGCAAGGGACAGGGTGATGCAACTGGCTGCTGACACCTGCGACACATCTGCTTTTGCACAGGAAGCGCCTGCCTTAGCAAAATTGAAAGGTATCAGACCAAGTTCCTCTGAAAAGGGCAGATCTACACAGATTTTGGAGGCTCCAGGGAGTCACAATGCTGGGACATCTTCCAACACCGCTCTCACGCTAGTATTTGTCTTCCCAATCGCTCTGGGTTCACATCCAAGTCCATCAGCGTTTTCAAACTCATTCATAGAGGAATGTCCTTTTATAAGTTTTATACCCGAAGCTTTGCATTTACTACCTACTGCATGACACTGAACACGCTTGTTTCATTTCATCTTGCTGACAAGGGACACCGGGCCTGTTGGGATGCTGAGAGCAAGGTTTGTGCCACTGCCTCCGTTACACCAGGGAGCTGGGAACACCTGCACTTCTGCATGCTCAGGGGAAGCTCTGGTGTGAAATACTGGATTACTCAGAACAATTCTCATCACCTGCACTTAGAAAGTTCACAAGCAGCACATAAATGATTTGTCTGTGCATAACAAGATTTCCTTTTATAAACTGTGCATTTCTCTTCACATTGCATGAACTTCTTGGGGCATGAACCATCAGATGCAAATTTTCTGCCTCTGCCTTATTCATACCACTTTTTTCTGCATTGGCCACTGAATTAATGCACAATCCTAAGGGTCAGTCTGGTTTACAGCAAATGAACGTTGGTGCTGTTTAGCCCAGAGAGGCTGTGTGCGCTTTCAGGGCAGAGGCAGCCCAGAGCAGACTGATGATCCCTCGTTCTGGGTGGCACAGGCTCTCACCCCTCTGAGACAGCACACGGGGACCCGGATACACTGCTTGCTCCCGCGCCAGCTCTGTGTGCAGATGACTTCATTTCCTCAAGCAGATGGTCCAGCGCCTTCTGTGCATCCATTACAGGTCAGCCCGATGTTTTCAGGCCTTGGCCAACAGGGAAGGACCGGAGCAGAATACGAATATGCCTAAGGATCAGAGCCAGATGGCAGCTGCTTGGCAGAGACCCTTCTTGCCAGAAGGGATGGCTGTTAACGGAGCGTGAGGGAAGCAGGACGAGCACGTGCCTGCGGGAGGAGCTCTGCACAATCGCATTTCCACCTTCTGCACGTGACTACCATTTCCTGCAGACACGTTTATGAACGCGAGGACAGGGCTTTGACAACGCGCGAGGGCAGGCACCAGCTGAAGGATCCCAAAGTGTCAAGGACCCAGCCCACAGGATGCTGTCAGCCTTCGTCGGCCACAGAGTTGTTTGGCTCCGGCAGTGCAAAATGCCTACTTTACACTCATTTTGAGGAGGCACTTTGACAGGATTTAGTGCAAACAACAAGATTTGCAGTATTCTGAAAGACAACAGAGTGTGAAGTCTACTCACAGTCTGTGGAAAACCGAGAAATCGTCTTTTCTTACTTCTTTCCATTGCTTTTTGTACAGGGTGCCTGTGCACCGGCCCAGCGGGGGGCTGCAGGGTCTCTGTGAGGGGAGGGCGGGGCCAGTTCCAGAAGGTTCTGCCGCCAGGCAGGGCTCAGCCAATCAGAGGCCGTGGCGCCTCAGGGGAGTGGATTGAGGGGGGGGCAGAACGCGCCCGCTGTGAGGGGAAGGCGTCGGGAGCACGGTGGTGCCGGGGCCCAAGCGGGACAGGGGGAGGAGGAGGAATTGCTCCCCGAGCCTGAGCAGATTCCACCAGTTTTTATCCAGGAGTAAAACATTAAAAAAAACAAACTGATTTTTGTGAATTCTGAGAAACTGACTTTGAGTGACAGGTGACAGTCAGACAATCCCATCACAGCTAATAAAAGAATTTATTGTAAACATACGTATCTTACACAATTATACAGTATAATACAGATAACATGAAGGATTTAAACACTCAGCATTACAAAGAGGGGCAATATTTGTAAAGAGATCTTTAGCTTGTATTAAAGACTCTTTAGAAAGCCAAAGAAATACACCGTAACGGTTCGGCACGCACCTGAGCAGGCGTGAGTAATTCCACCACCTCTCGCTCATCTCCCAGCCAATTCTCACAGGAACTTCTCGCTGACAAATTTTTCTCCCACCACTTTTCAAAAATCAAGGGACGTGTTGCAAACATTTCCTACATCTGAAGGACTAGAACAAACGTGTTATTTTTTATCTGCTTTTAACAGATTTTATTTTTCTTCGGCAAACTTTATATATTATTAACATAGCATCTCCTAGGAGAATAGCCTGTGGTTGCTCAGAAACATATCAGTAGATCTCCGCCACAAGAACGCCGTTAGGAACAACAGGCACCCACCTGCCGGCTTCAGGACTCCAATTCTGAAAACCTGTTCCTCACGGAAAGGCAGGACACAGGCAAGGAAGCCACAACTTGCAAACAGATGCCCAAATACAAGCCCCTGCATCCTCAAAAACTGCTCCGGACACATCAAAATCCCAGAAACTAAGCCCACAAGAGACGGGGGCTGGAAATGCATGTCATTGCAGAAGATCCTAGCACAACTGCGTTTGCCCAGAAGGCTGTTCCCACACAACCTGCAGGCTGTCATAGCAATAGTGACAGATAACTCAAAAATGCTGTCTTTTGTAAAAGCTGCATACAGGGGGGCCTGAATGCAGTGTGGACTTTGAGCTCACGGCAGCCTACAAACACAGCATGGGACCAGCAGCTCCCCAGCTCCTCGGATTCCTCCCTACTGAGCTTAGACATAATCACCACTGCTCAACTCCTTCACACTGACCTCCGCTGAAAAAACTAATGTCAGGGCTAAGCCATGCACTTTTCTGGTGCAGGCAATCCCGCCCCAGGCTCACCTGAACAAGCCAGGATTACCTTTTGAATCCAGAGCATCTGAAATGCCCTTTACAGAGGGCATCTAAATCCTTCTCTGAACGCTCTTCAGATCTCATCCATCAGTCCCATTTCATAGATTCAAGGACCAGGTTCTGCCGCTTGTGTTCAAGCTAACTGCAACACCTCATCAGCTCTCGTGAACTAAGAGGGGCTTATCTGCAGACCCTGGTTTTATTCAGGATAGAGAAGACAGGCAGTATCTCATCTGAGGTACACAGCATCTTCTGCAGATCAAGAACTACACCCAACCTAAGTCAGCTTTCCTTGGAAGCCTGAAACCACCCTCTAATTGAACCATCTTCCACTCTTCCTGCACACAGCTGGAGTTACCATCACCTATCTTCTAGCCCAAAAAAGCACCAAAAGATGACATTTTGATGATTTCTGTTCCTATCCCAGGCCAGGAAAGATAACTGCAGTTTAATGTTTATAAAAGGCTTTGTATTGTCAAAGCACGGCACCAACAAGAGTGAGAGGCCTCAGTACAGCCCTGTGAGGTAGGTATCCTGCTCCCCATACTCAGAGATGGGGAAACTGAGGCACAGAGTGATTAAATCAAAGGCCATGCAGATCAGTGACCCAGCTGAGACCAGCACATCGGATGCTCTGGCTATTTGACCCATGCTTCACCCACCTGACAGTAGTGCCTCACATGCCTGAAAGTACAAAAGTCCAACAGGGGTCCCACCAACTTTGCAATGGCTTATTCACGCTACTAGCAAGCACCCATGGGGCAGGACTGAGGGGCAGTGGATAGGGGGTGGTCAGGGTGTTATTATCGAAGCCTTCTTCAGAAAGGTGTTGATAGCCAGACTGCAGATGTCTCCTACACCAATGACATTCCCGAGACAGGTAAGTGCTGGGGTTAGTAGCAGAAATTCCTCCCGCAGTCAGGACATCAGAGGAGGTCACCACAAGGAACAAACCTCTGATTTTTTTGATCCTATCAGGCCTCTGTGTGTTCAGAACTTAAGCTGAAGTGGCACTTCAGAATCCAAAGTGATCATTAGTGAACACTGTCAAAACATTAAGACTTTTACAACAGAGCTGGTCACCTGCCTTCCAGTGTAACACTCCAAAACTTCTGGCAGCCTAGGGAGGCACTCGTTGGACACTGAATATTGTCCAGATTCTTCTCCTTTCTCATGCAGACGTGGCCAAACAAATCTTACCAAGCCTGACCATGGTTTACTCATCTTGACTGAGCAGTGCCAGTCCACCCTTTCTGTGGTGACTAAGAAATGGGAGATCTGACACCTCCTCTAAAGAGGCAAGGAATTTGGTTAGGTTGCACTTAGCTGAATAAAAAAAACAAGCCTCCCTAGCTCTGTTCTCAGTCACATACATGATGCACAAGGAGGACTGGCAGAATTCAGTGCAGCCATAAGCCTTCTGTTTCCCCACACCCAAACCTAACCAATCAACCAATCCACCCATCTACACAAATAACCTGCCTTTAAAAACTGACTTTGAATATTCCGAGTATCAAAGCAACTATTCTGACCACTGCATGTGAAACCCAATGTTATGTAGACTGCATCAGAAAGCTTAATTTCTTTTCTAGGAAAATGTTCGATCTCATCAATACAGCTGTCGTCAGAGGGACCAGGACAGTGGAGCCTCTCACAGCTGGCAACTTGATGCAAACTGACAATGTTTGTTCAGCCACTGAACATACACTTACCAAGTAAACACTGACATTTAACAACTTGATTTGGAACAGAGCATCATCTTGTTGCATTAAGGTGCATCTTTAATTGGAGGTAACAATCTAGTAGCCCAATGTTATAAATGTATATAATCGTGTCCTACAGAAATATTGGATTTGTCATCCCAGCTTCAGTCATACATCCACCTTTCCTGTAGCATCTTCTCTGCTCTATTTCATTGTTCCTCGTTTAGTATCTTCATATGCTTGTTTGTGAGGAAGTCAAGAAAGGGAATATTACAGATGGCTTTGTGAATATTCATCACTGTAATCTCTCTTGGAGTCCTGCAGGGAATACATCAGAATGTTTTTATAATACAGAAAAAGACAGGTCCATAAAGCAGCAAGTCATTAAACGTACTAGCAGGGAGAAAAAAAAATAATAAAACTCAAAAACAGGATAAAAGAGCGGGTGGTTAGAGCAACACCAAAAAAAAAAAAAACCCATTAAAATGTCACAGCACAAAAGAACCACTCTCAAACAACTAGGGGAAATGTCTTGGGCACCAGTACAGCAAAATGAAGTGCTGAAGCATTAATTCTTGAACTTCTGTAGCACAGACTCTGTGTAAACAGTTACACACTATATATATAGNAAATAAAAAACAAAACCAAAAAATAAAAAACAAAACCAAAAAATAAAAAACAAAACCAAAAAATAAAAAACAAAACCAAAAAATAAAAAACAAAACCAATATTTATATATTGTATCTAGGTAATATTTAAACTATCCATTTTCTCATAGTCTTACTTTTTTCAGTTACATGTTGCCAAACAAATCAAATGCGGTCCAATGGTTACCAATAAAATTACTCAGTATCTGAGCCAGAAAAGAGTGTATCAGTAAAATACAGAATATTTAGGTTGTTAAAGTACTGGCAGGCCATGTATAAGTTGTTTTACATGGTAAGCTGAAATGGACGAGAGAAGATCCTTCCAATATGGCTCTGCTAAAACTAGTTATCCAACACCAGAGAATCCTGCCTCAGTTTTTAATGTCTACATTTCCATTAATTTGCCACTATGGAGCTAGGAGATGACAAACCCCTGTAGTTCATGCACACACACTGCCCATATCATCTGGAAATCCCTTGCTCACATGGTCCGAACCACACAAAATCTGAAAAAATTCCCCAAGCAGTTCAGCCCTTAGTGCTGGCATAAGTGGTTCAAGTGTTGTACCTGTTGTGAGGAGCTGTCTGGTATGCCACTGCCAGTGCTTGCCGTAGGATATCACTCATAAGCTGTTCAGTGGCCTGTAAAAAAAAAGGCAACATTAGGTGACTGCATTATAAAAATAGGAAAGCAACACGCTATTCACTAGATTATCAGTGTAACTGAGCATCTGAAAATCTGACTCACTTCAATCCTAAAAATTAAATCGGCACGGGGCAGTTTAAGATGCCCAAGTGACTTTTATTAGCACAGTGATAAGAACAGAGTATAGATTTAACAGAAAGAGGCCTGTAGATACACACAGCTCATGACTGCAACTGCCCAGTCTGGTTTCTGTCTGGACCTGTACAGCACATGTGCACAGCAGGATGGATGGATGCAATGTGTCAGAGTCTGCATTTCAAAGAGCACTTTAGGGCCCAGCCTCTCACACTAAAGCTTGTTTGTGTGTGGCGGATGACAGATATTCTCCTGGGACTTGGTATATGCTTGTTAGCCATTCCTTGTGCCCACCAGGTTTGCATCAAGACACTTGCACAAAAACCTCCCATCCTGGCCAGCAGCTGTATGCCCTACATGCTGGCTTAATCAAGGATCAATGAAAAGTCAATTAGGGCTCTTGGCTTTCTGAGCCTGTATCAAGACTAGAGCAGAAGTTTCTGGGATTTATACTCAGACAAGCTGGTATAACTCAACAATTATACTGGAGCAATCTGATGGTTACAATCTGTGTCTAAAAACAGACAGATCTGCACCTGACTTCAACTATGGTAGGTAACTGACAGTATAGTAGAAGCGTGCATGCATGTATATGTGTAACCTGGAATCAATTAGCTTTTACAAAACTGATCTGCTGATAAGCAGCAGACTGTATAAACAACCTAAAAAATCATCTTCGGCTTGAGATACAACAGAGCACTGCTAAAAATAATCTGTGTTAGCCTTCAGTCCAAACTTGAGAACTCCAATTCCATGCTGTTCAAAGCTTTGGTAAGAAACAGTCTCTGCTTTTCCAAAATTGAGTATGACAGATAAACAGTTTATTATACAATGGAGAATTGCTACTGACTTCAGGAATTCAGCAGTCTCCCAGTAGAGACAACCCAGGCAAAAAGCAACTCAACAGTATTTAGGGAAAAACAGCTAATTCTCTTATAAAATAATCAAGACTTACAGAACTTTGGCAGATTTTTCCCCCTACAATTCTAAAAGGTAGGGCAAACAAGGTGGTACTTTCAAAGTTAAAGAGGAGCCAGTATCTTACTGGAGGTGAGAATGTGCAAAACAGTATCCTGTGTCCAAGCCAAAAGATCAATTAGGAAACACACACACACAGAAATATATGACTCTCTTCGTCCAGCTATATATCTTTCTATACATGCACATATATTGACATCAGACTCTGCATCTCCATATTTCGTAAATGCATATTATTATGGATAGTCCATCTTTTTTTTCCTACATTACTGGGTTAATACGTTTAGAGAAGAGTTCTTACTGTGAAGTAATTTCTTACCTTTAAAATCATATCTTCTATTACTGATGCATAAACATTCTTTTGTACCTCAGCAGGCTGAAAAGAAATCCCTATCTATAAAATACAAGAGAGGAAAAAGAATTAGTACATCAAGTAACACAACCCACGTTTTGCTACAGATGAGATGGCAATGATATGATTGAAACAATCTATTATAAAGGGTATTTAAAAAACAAGCAAGCAGGCTCTGAAGAACTTTCAGGCAGTATAATCTCACGCTTCATTTAAAAAGAATTCTGGAGAAAACTAAGCTTGAACATCAGAGTAGCCTGCAGAAATGCCTCTCAAACAGAAAAAAAACCAAAGCAGATTTTCATTCTTACTGCAGAAAGTCCACGAAAAAAAAAAAAAAAAACAAGTTGTATTGGGTATCTTTGGATTACAAACAGAACTTCCATTTTAAAACTGTACATATATTCAGTCGATGTATTCATAAGCTTCCCTGCACCTACCTATGACAACTGAAACAGCTTTAAACTACTCCTGGCACAGAAGTTCTGCATCAAAAGAGTTTCATCCCCCATTTCCACTCCTATCATGCCTGTGCTTTTGTCACCCATGCAGCAAGACAACGTATATACTGCAAACCAAAGTTTCATCTGTTGATATCAACATCTGAGGCAGAGACAGGTATTCTTCTTCTTCTTTTTCCCCACAACTGCTGCAAGGAAACCCCTCTTGCTGCTTCTCTCAACAGAGAGCACTCTTTCCTACAAGCTGAGTAAGCCTCCTCCTCTCTTTCCTTCCTGCTGCTGTGAGAAGACCACCCTCCCTTTCTTTTGCCCTAATTTGTGTTGGGGTGGGGGGCAAGCAGTAGAGAAGTTTGCTGTGATCTTAGCCCTACTGCACCCCCCTTTCCAGGAGCAGCATTGCTCCAAGCAATGAGCCCAAATCTTCCACAAGACGGGACAGGAGGCATTCAGTGCTAGTGCTTCTTTTCCCTCATTTCCCATTGCTTCTAGCATTCCAGACCAATTTTTCTGGTGCTAAGCTCTGCAACGCAGCGACTCTGAAGTCATCTCCCATCTGGCATGCTTCACATCTGCCAGCACTGGCCAGCTGAGTGTTGTGAACCAGAAGGTCAAATTTATGCAGGCCACTTAAAAAAAAAAACCTTGATAAAGCATGCAGAGACCCATACAGATGAAAGAAAGGCAACTAAATAAATGTAAGGCCACAACTAGCTGAGCAGCAGTTCAAACGAGCTTTACGATTCACTTATTACCTTCTCTGCTGTGTCCCTCACAAATTCTGATGCAGGCAAGGAAGCCAAATAGAACTTCATCTCCTCTTGCTTCTCTTCCTGTTCTTTTTTAATGTTTATTTTTAATGGCTCACTAAAGTTGAGAACATCTACTTCCTCTTCATGTTCTGGTTCTCGTTTCAGAAATTGCTGTAGTTCCTCTAGTTTTCGGCACAGATCTTCACCACTGCTGTAAGATGAAGGGCACTCTGAAAAAGAAGCAATCAATTAAACAAATGATAGATTATGGAAAGCTGCTTACAAATAGACGAACACACAAAATACGGTAAGAAATTAAGGTAAATGGAAGTTACTTTTCTAGTTCCTGCCAAACACATGGATGAACAGAAACACAGCCAGACATTGAGAGCCTTCTAATTATGTCTTCATTACACTCATAGTGCTCTCTCTCATCTACACCTACACCAGTCAAGAAGGCTGCACTTTGAACAAAACCAGACTCCTAAACATTCTCATAGAAGCTTTCTGACAACTGGCTAGGCAGTCTGATGGTCTTCAACTTGCTCGGAGAAGTGGAGTTTTACTATGTAGGCACCATTTAGAACTAACATTGTGATGAGTATTATCTTTTTTTTTTTTTTTAAAGAAAAATCAGAAGACAGATTCCCAATGGAATTACAAAAGGGTAACCTCTTCTCTGCATAATCAACATGAACCAGGAAAACCTTTCATGAAAAGCTAGGCAGTAAACAGATTATTTTCTTCGATGACAAACAAATCTAATTATTTAGACAAAAAGATTAAAAGGTATGCTTCCTTTAACAATTGCAATGCAGGACCAGGCTAAGCACAGAATAAGCAAATCCATGCACTTCTGTGAAATACAAGGACTTCAGGTACGATCAGGACAGAACAACATTCTACTTTGGGAAAGGGATTATCTGAAGGTGAAACAAGGGAGCTTCAATGAGAATGGATGAAATTAAAGATGTATGTTTAATATATTCTACAATGGACTGTGGAGATCCCAGAGCTATGCCTAATGGACTAATGTAGCAGCTGTAGTAACACCACGTGAAGCTTCACACAGTCCAATTCATTTCACTTCTGGAGGTAAATTAACCCCCACTGTGCTCCACGCTGCTGCTGCCAGACAATCTTTTGTACCTGAAGCTCGTTCACACTGTTTGCACAGCAAGTCTTTGAACAGAGGCTAAGCTTATCCAACACTGAGTTTGCGTGCCCGCTTATAAATGATTACGCTACAGATCTGGAATAATCTCTCATAACATTTATCTACACTGGGCCTCCAATGGCCCCAAAGCACAATGAAACCCAAAAGGGGCCTCATAGAATATCAGGACTGGTAGATGCGAGGGACAGCTTCACTTGTATGCTTGCTCTTACAGTCTCCAACTTCTGTTATTCCAGAGTGAAGTAAAAAATAAAAACAAGCCCAAAGAAAGTAAGAAACCCCCTCTCCTGAAGAAACAGCGCATGGGTGAGCATACTCATTCTTGAGCCAATTTAACCAACAGTGCTTTTGACAAATAGGAGTTTTCTGTCCCTGCATGCTCACCTGGCTCACTGTCTATCTGCGTCAGCACATCTTCAATCGAGTCTTCATCGTTCCGCAAGGTCTCAGGGTCAGGTGGAGTGTAGCCATGGCATCGACACCAGTGCACCACGTGCTTTGTTTTCAGGGGTGTAATGTTGTTAAACCTGGGGTGCTTCTCTATGATTTCTTGAAGGATCTTTCTTACTGTCATTGCTCGTTGCCACTGTGACAAAACAAAGGGAAAGCTCATCTCATTGGCTGAAATGTTTAAGGCTAGATAATGATCCAGAACAACAATCCAGGTTGCAAGGAAAACAAAAGAAACATGATTTTCTCAGAAGTCAGAACGACAAGGAAAACTGAAAACAAATGTGGGAGATGGTCTTAATCCTGTTATCTTTGGCAGTTTTGGGCAGGTCATTTAAATACTGTTTTCTCATCCAAAACCTCAAGAAAGAGCGACATAGATTTACACGGGCCCAGACACACTTGCCTTGAGTTGAACTGTTTCCTCTTCCAAATAACATCTTAAGATGGAATAATGTAAACAATCGACTAGAGCAAAAGATGCTTCTCAAAATTTTGGCTAAAGTCTTTGTTCACTTACGTTGGTGACAGCAGAAGGTTTTACTAAGAAGTTTTACTAAAAAGTTTTACTATCTTCCTTGTAAAAGTCCATAGCAAGATGATAAAATTATTAAGAAACAACAACCAGAATACAAGATCCAGATTAACTGAAATATTTATCTTCAGTCAACTGACAAGCTATGACATAGTACTTCAGCACTAGTAGTCTCAATCCTCTTCCTACAGAAAACAGGTACAATCCCACAAAAACATGAACAAAGTATGTTACAGAAAGTTCCCATGACCATAACATGCCACAGAGGAATGAGGATCAAGTGCTAACAGGACAGTTTGCAAAAATTCTCATTTTTGAAATGTTTCAGTAACATCTTACTTTGAATCAACTGAAAAGCGACCTTCAGAGTCCCTTCTGCCTGAGAAAGGCTCTGAACAATAACCTCCGAACAATAACCACACTAGCCGAACAGAAATTAGTGTCTTGCAGTAAGGAATGCTTCCATTTAAAATGTGACAGACTGCTTCAGAAAACAAGAACAGCCAACAACAAGGAAGGTTCTGTAATTCAGAAATCTTTCATGTCCCTAATGACAGCTTACAAAACAAAGGAGGAGAGGATTACCTCAGCTGCCCTCCTCTTCCCAATATTCCAGCTGTAATACTGTTCAACTGAACTGGCACAAAAAGAGCTTGCATCTTCACCTAGAAAACACAAAGACGAAAACAGTATTAAATTTTAGTAAGTGAAAAAATAAATCCCGGTTACGATGTTATTCAGTGATGAAGCAGGAAATGTGTTTCTGCTTTTAGGTGCAAGGACTGTAACTCTTACAAAGCTGTGCTCACTCTGAGAACAACACAGATATGTGCAGCACACACTGTTCTTTGGATGCAGAAACAGCATCATTCTTGGTCAGGACACAAAGACATCTGTGGCTTTGGGCTGTTTTTAAGTTTTCTCCCCCGCCCCCAAGCTGTAATTATATAGACCTGTAAGACTGTCTTATTGGTCAAACTCTTCCTTTGGAAGATACATAGATATACAGATAGACAGACAGAGATACCTATTTGCCAACAAATTACAACGTAAAAACGAAACCCTGAAAATGCTTCCCAGCAAAAACAAAAGGACGGGATTCAAATCCCAAGCAATGGATTCATGAATGCTATTGTAACCCACAGAGATGTATGTAATGAAAGCTACACTGTGCTGCCCGCTCCTACTTTGCTCACTGCGTTTATCTCAAGAGGGTCTGCCGCACTACCTAGTCTCCAGGAACATTTGTTCAAAGTGTGTTAATTACCAGAGAAAGATGATACATTTTCAGCTATGTACGCAAGGAAGAAGTATGCAATTATAAGGATTAAAATATTTTTGTGCATACTACCACCTTTAAAAAAACAAAATAAAAACAAAACACATTCCGATGTTGAGTTGTTACCATATTTACAAGTATTTCTGAAACCCAGGCATAAAAAAACCCCGGGCACATCTACCAAGGACAAAAACAGGGAAAATGAGGACCTAATTGCAGCCAGTATGTGAGCAAATATGGAAATACAATCTATTTGTAACTGAAAAACAGGTCAAATTTAACTGCTGACAGCATACTTGGAAGTAACTTTATTGGAAGAACCTAATTCTAAGAACCCCTGGAGTAAGCTCTCTAGAATGGCTTCATTTCATTCCGCCTTTCAGTAATTTTTGCAGCTACAGAGTATGCTAGGTATTCTGTTGATGCGTTGAAAATAGAAAGCAAAGCCTTTTCATTCATTGCTTACTTTTCTCAGCAATTAATGGAACCTTCTTCACTATTGCTGTTAAAAGCTGCTGGATGTTCTCCAGATATTCTATGCTGCAAGGGATAAAGAGAATCACAATGAAGAATACTGTTAGAAGCAATGAATTAGATGCAAAAAGTTTCAAAATCGCTGCACAGTTTAAAGCCCCTGGCCCCAAGGCATTATAGCAGTACTAGTGTGAGGATAAACTGCTATGCCCCAGTTTGGAGAAGGTATTTCAAGCAGCCCTTCCTCTCACTGAAGCATCCACACCTGAAGCTGCATTTGTCAACCTGAACAAACTGAACACAGGCTTTTCTGGGCAGGCTTGGAAGAAAACCCTGCATCATCTCACAAGCTGCAACACTACTTTGAGAGATAAGAAGCACCTATTAGTGCAGGCTGCCCCAGTGGGAACATGGGATACTACGTGGGAAGCTTTACGCTTTCTGTTGCTGTTCATCAGCTGATTATCTCTTAAAATGCTGTAAGAGGGAAAGGTTCCTGTTACAGGGAAAGGTTGCACTCGGTGGCTTATTTGATGTCATTCAGCATGTTTGCTTTAACATTAAAACTTGTGCTAATGGGAGTTTAGGTAAATATTACTTAACCAGCCATACTGTATTTAACTGATGGAAAGTACACTTCTGGCCAGCTATTTTATACTGTTATAACTAAGATAACTTCCACTGTGTAGTGACTTGAGATTTATTCTTGTCTCCTACATATACCCTCTGTCAGGGTAATGTCTACAGGGATGTATCAAGACAACGCTTTTCAAAACATGGAGATGGGGAAGTAAGCCACTGAAGACTCAAGAGCAGGATATCCTACACATTACAAGGAATTTCCAGAGAAAAATTGACAAACTGAGTTCTGGTAAAGACCACTAAAAAGCGCTTGCAAGAGCATCACAAATAAGGCACAGGATTTCACAGAATCCAGTGAACAAATACTGCAATGATATTTATCATCTAATTCCAATTCTGAACTGAGGCAGCCATCATATTAAGCAATTGCAGAAGTATATGAGCTTATGAAGACTCGAGAGGCGAGAAGAGAGACAGTTCTACTTATTTCAGATGCTCCCTTTTTAACCTGTATTTCACTAGGCACAGTTTGACCTCAGTAAGAACACACAATGGAAACAGGAAGTGTTGGATGATAAAGACATCTTAGCAGCTTGAGATTTTAGCAAACCCCAGAACAACTCTTTAAATATATTCTTCCCCTTTCCAGGAGCCCTGAATACAAATCCATTAACAAAGAAAACATTGCAACACTGTGTGAAACAAATGCCAACCAACAGGATTAGTACTGATACAACAGTGTATGTGACAGAAGATGTTATAATGTATTTCTGGGCGAGACTTTTAACAATACTGCATGCACCCCTAGGGTCTCCTCTGACTCCACTGGAATTTCAAAGATCAGAAATCCTTATAGAGAAACGAACAATTACTTGATAACGTAATTCCCAAGTTCTGAACTCTCTTCTGTTTTTACTGCTGCTTGACCTTCTTGCGTACCCACAGAACTGCAGTTTTGTCCTGTTGAATCAGGCTCCATCTTAACTTCAAAGAAACAGAACACATTTCAAAAGACAAAAAGCACCCGTCAGCTTGATAATGTCTTGAGTAAGACTCCAATAAGACTAAGTGTCTTACATATTAAATAACATCACTTCATTTGTTGTTTGCATTCTTCTTTTAAGCATGAACAAACCTGACCTTGTGAAGAATTTATCTTTCATCTATGCTGAAGGAAAGCCACCAGAACATGACCAAATCTCAAATCCCCCTCCAAATCTCAACATGGTATTTCATCCCTTTTAGAAAATATGAATGTGCGTAATTAATTCCTGATGTTTTGCGTATGACTGCCTGATTTAAACTGAACTGTTTAAAAAATGTATGCTGGCCTTTTTGTAAACAAAGAGCTGGACAGAAAACTACTAACAACTTTAGCAAGTTGTTGCATTTCAAAATGACATCAGCGGGCTTTCTCACATCTAGGACAGAACTCTACTGAGGCAGGAGCAGGGAGATGCTCCTAACCCAGAAGAGCCAGGCAGTCTGGTCATTCATCTGGGATGGGAAAGACACACAACAGTTCTGCAAGACTTGGACTTTCAGTCACTATTTTGAGGACAGCAGTGACTGTGATTAAATACATGTTGTTCTGTGCATTTCTGCAATGATGGATTGAAACAATGAGTGTTTATAGTACTCAAAGTAGCTTTTCAGACATTCTCTTTTCTCTCTGTACTTGCCTATGCTTTGGGCTTTGTTGAGGGGGAAGTCACTTAATTTTCCAGTCCCCAGATGCCATTTTAACTTCATTTAAACCCTGCTAACAACAGAAATAAAGGAACCCACAGTCACAGGGTCTACTTTCAGAGTCAGGCCACTTGTGTAAAACAGCACTGGTATATTTCTACTAATTTTACTGAGAAATTCCTTATTACCTTTAGTGACAGATGCCGCAGAGGGACTAGGGACAACCATACTTGCTGATGTGACAGCTGTAACAGCTGAAACTTTGCTGGTAGAAAGTGACTGTATCACTGGAGAGGAAAAAAATAGGACAACAAATTAAAAAAAAATAAAAATCAAACTTCAACAAATAACCATATTCAGAAGCAGTAAAATGTTTGCAACATAAAGTTTAGGAATGAATTTCCTTGCTACATTTTCTTCTATCTCTAACCTTTGGACCATGTATGCCAACAGTGACCAAGAACTACCCTGTGTCAAAGGGGATTTTCAAACACCATCTGTCATCCTCCTCTGCCCTTTACCTTTGTTCATAGGCATGAGTATAGTCTGAACACCTCCAGAAGCTGTGTTTACACCGAGCTGTTTAAGCTGGCTGGGAACTGTCAGAACAGCCTGCTGTGGACTAGACTGATTTGAGTGGATTTTTAGCAACCCTGCAAGAAGAATGGAAGACAAAATGTTAAATAAAACACACCATTTTGTTTATCTCCAGTTATTTCTCTCCTTTTCTGCCAAACTAGGATGGCACGTAAGCTACCACTGCCACCCTCTTAACATGCCACAGTTCAGTGAACTGCCCGACAAGTTTTTACTGACATGGGTGACTGCTAAAGTACTGAGATGCATTATATGCTGCACAGCATTCTGATACTTGTGAAGCAAGTCTCCTAATTACTTAAGTAATTTTAAGCAAAAGTTGATGTAACACAAACCTTTCAAATGAAGCAGGCTCAGCACAGAGTAAAACAGTCGTATTAGAACAAGACAAAAGCAGTTAAGAGCATGACTCACAGCTCTCCTCTCCTTTCCTTGTGCTCAAGCTCTTGTAAGCCAGTGAACGACAGCTCTGTTGTACTTACACAGCCCCTCTCACCTCTGCAGTTCAGCTTAGCAGCACCCACTGCAGTTAGCAGAGCAGTTAGCAGTTAGCATCCATAAGGATGGCTAATGAAGCTACGAAGCACATTAAGGGGAGGACTGAATTAAGAAAGTTTCTATTCCCCTTGTAATCTATTATTATTGTTTAAGAAATGTAACTGCCTCCCAAGTACCAGACATACAAGGTCTGGTGAAGATGTCCCTTGGTTCTGAAAGATACGTAGTTGGTCAGTTAGACATTGAACGCTGGGCAAGAAGGCTAACCTAGTTCATTTTTAAACATTGTAGTGCATTCTATTTAAGATTTAAATAAAAACCTGTCTTTTTAGTATTAAATATCTGATGCCACACATTTGGGTAAAACCTTTTCTTCCGCCTCCAGCCTTCTCAAATGCACAGCACCACAATGCCCGAGCTCAGTGGCTGCCGGCTCCCTCTTTGATACACTGCCCCCAAGCAGTTCTTCTGGGGATGTTAAACAGTGAACCAAAGCTCTCTTTGGGGACAGTCAGTCTTCAGCAAGCAATTAAATGTTCATGGCTTTGCAAGTCTCTTTCCAGAACAGTTTCTCACACTTTGAGAAAGTATATCATTTAAAAGTGTGGCTTGGGGGATGTCCTAAGAGTGTGATACACAGATGTGTCAGGACAGCACAGCAAGGGACCCAAGCAGCAAGGCAAGGAAGAAGGGACATTTTCAACTATTCCTATTAGCCTGATGGGTGGGCAATATTTCTCATTGCAAAACAACAGGAAAATTTGAGATTCTTTTTGAAAAGTTGCTTTTAAAAATACAGATCTCAAGAATTCTATCACAGTACTTTTTTTTCCTGACACTGAGATAACATGTTTTAAAGCAATTGCTTCTTTTGTGATCCTTGAAGAATTTGCTTTTAATAATGAAGTCAGTGTATCAGGTATAAAAAAAAAAAAAGATGATATTCTTATATATGTCAGCCTTAATCTGAAAGCTATTTAGAATGGGTATATTTCCTACAAAAACCCTTGCTGCATTGCTTGGAAAGAGGAAAATATTCAACTGCTTATTGCAGAATTGCGGCGGTCTTAACAGCTTCTGTTGTTTACTTTCAAGCTTTGGAAAACACAGTGTGATGAAGGAAAGGAGAAGTCTGGAAGACTGTGTACAAAGGAAATGAGAAGAGCTGTTTTAAAAAGACACTGTTAGATGGGTTCCGTGTCACTTACTCTTTTTTTATATTTGTATTGTTTCCCCTTAGTAAGAAGTCACTTCAAATGAACACAACATGCCAGCAGGTAAATTACAAGTCAAAATGAAGATTTCTAATTTTAACTCACGATACTCAAATTAAACCTGTTATATTTGCTCTCCGTAATACAAAAGATACTGTAAGACAATGAAACTAAACAAGGAAAACACCCCCCTACATAGGGGCAAGTCCATCTTTATTGCCTTATCTTTAATAACTTGAAACATTCCAGATGCAATTTACCTCATTGTACTCAAGAGATTTTGACCTTAAAACATTCACTATCCTTAATCAACACCTCTTTCTTTTCCAAGTCAAAAAGAGCAGATGCAAAGCCTCAGAGCCAAATTCTGCTTATGCAACTTCTCCAACTTCAGTGGCGGTTCACTTTCACAAACTGAATCAAGTCTACAGTATCTCTGATACCTTGATAGTTTCAGCATTCAGTGGTACATTGTGTTCCTGAACGAGCAGAACGCGTCCTCTACAGAGGATTTGGCATAAAAACTAAAATCCCTCTCCAATACCAGTGGGCAACTTGCACTGTTATTTGTATTAGGATGCCAAATTATTTACACATCTCTTTGGCTAAGCCAAAAGTTATCCTAAATAAGGTATGTTTTAGAAAGCATGACTCTAGTTTCACCCATTCACAAATGCAGATAGCTCTACATTCTTCCTTTTACAATGAAGACATCTAAAGAACTTGTACCTGATTCTAACTTTCCATAGGAAAGGCACAAAGGGAGTTCAATACCTGATACTGCAGCTTTTCCAGTCACAGGCGTTGGTGTAGTCACCAGAGAAGCAACACTTACAACAGTAGAAGTAGCAGTCTTATTCACTACTGATGAAGTAGACTGGCTCTGGTTTATACAGATTTGGTGTTGCTGTCCAGATGTTTTTGCAGCAGGAGCTCCAGAAGATGATGAACTGGAACCTGCATTGTCTATTTGCTGCATAGAAGAGGAAGACAGCAAGAGCATTCCTTGTCATTTCACAGATGATTTAGCAATAAGCACAAGGAGGGAATATCTAGAAGTAGCAAAAGCAAGTCTGTTTATCTATCATTAAGAAGCAAGAAATCCACCAGCACACACTGAAAAGCCCATATACAATAATACAGAACAATACATATAGAATGGAGACTGTTTCAAGCAGAAATAACATGAAATTGTGCACACAGGAACTGCTACCACAACTGCTTTGATGGTATCTGGAGCCAGGTCCCTTAACTCCAGCAAGTAGGTAAGCCTGAGAAATGAGAAATCTCACAATGTTAGCCACAACCTAGATCCTACATATACTTCTGTCACAGAAAGATTCAAACAGAAGTCGCAAATGTTCTTTCTGTGCTAATTTGCACATTGTGCACTGCCATTGATTTTGCCATTTATTGGCAAATAAAACACCTTAACCGACTTCACAGAGGCTGCAGCTCTTCTGCTCTTCAGTTAAAGAAACTAACCTGAATGAGTACGGCTCACACAGAGTATTATTTTGGTTAGACAGATGTGAGACCTTTCTGCATCTGCTCACCAGAGCTGGAAAGGCTCTTTGACACTCATCAACTCAGTCCGCAGGCAGATCCTGGTGTCCTGGCTGCTGCGTGTCCTGGGTAGGGACAGGCAAGCCAATCGAGTGGTAATAACTATCATTAGGAAGTTGGTGGTGGTTGGGATAAAGAGGTTGGATGGAAAATTTAAACCTCTGCAGCTTCACTGAGAGCGGTACAAAGAGTGAGTAGTGTTTAAAGCAAGTTTCAGCATTTTCACCAAGTATGTGCTGTGTATGCCAGGGTTCAGCTCTCTAAGGGAAGCATGGCCTCAACTCTCAACTTGTTTAATCTTTGCCTCTCCATAGGTAGAAGCAGGAAGGCTGGTAAACCCTCCCAGTGAACTACACACTTTTCTCTTTGGTGCCTCATCCCCACTCCTGGTGGACAACCTGTACCAACTGGACACATGGCTGCATCCCCACTCACTCTAGGAACACAAATATTTTACTTTCAGCCTCACTCCATGGCAAAGCACCTCATTCCTAGGCTGCACTGTTATGACTCCCCAGGTGTAGGGAGGAGTGACATCCTTTGAACACAGTCAGAACCAAAGGACCATGAATTCTGGCCACTGTTAAATCTGTTCACAACAGATTGGGCACTGAGCACTGTGGAGTCTGTGATCTCAGAGGAACAATCTACAGTGTAACTACTGCTGGCTTTCACTGGCCTGCTGGATGCAGATCTTTAAGCATTTTTCATTCTTCTGCAAATTTTTGTGCTAGTGACAGATATGGTGTTTAAAGGCTCTGTAGCCCAAAAATCTCATCTGTATGACTGCAAAAGCTGTTTCAGATAAAGCCTTTCCTCCCTACCTGAATTTTAACAACATTAAAAGCAAGAAAGTGCAAGTTTTAAGTTTCCTTTCTTCCCTTACTTCTTCACATATTTTATGCAGAACAGCAAGCAACCGATCAGCAATGGAGTTAGTTTTTTACACAGCACTGGAACACAACTAAAAAGCAGGTAAATCAACAATGCTGACTGGAAGGACGAGTACCAACAAATTAAAAAGCAGAAGTCATCCTTTCCTGGGGATTATACTGGCTAGGGTGCAAATGTCATACTACAGTACTTTGGCAATGTTGTTTCTCACCTGGGCCACCCCATTTGTGGGAAGGGCCATGGCAGGAGCAGCAGCCGTGGTGATAACACCTCCTGATACTCTCAGCACAGTGGTGCCAGGTTTGGAGAGCTGGGATGAGGCAGGCACTGACTTCAGAGACCCATCTGATATTTTCATCAGCGATGTCTGTCCGCTGGGTGCAGCCTTTGAAAAGAAATTCAGCACAAGGTAAAAGGTATTAATACCGTATTTGTTGGTTTTTTGTTTACTTGTTTTTTTTAAACAAGACAAATGCATTTTATATTACTGGAAAATATTTTTAAAAGACTTTTTTCAGTGAACGGCATTCTGTGACAAGAACAGTTGGAACAAAATTACTATCTAAAATTCAACTTTATCAAGCTGTTGACTTTAAAAAAAAAGCCTACTAATTTTGAATTTTGGATGGTCTTCAGGCACTCTTGGTGACTTTGAGTTTCATAGGGACTATTCAGAAAAGAAGGGTCTTTCAGTGATCTCAGGATGACCAAGACCAAAAATTTCTAAGAGATTTAGCAGGTGATCCACCTCTAAGGTTCAAATATTTAAGCACATTTTTGTACATACCTGTACTCACTCCTCTAATAGTGTACCACTAAGAAATTCTGGAGCACATTTACAAACCAGCAACCTAAGCTTATATATGACCCACTTTGAGAACACCAAGAAAGCTGGAAAACTGTGATCCAATATCTGCATATAGAAGTACGCCTTCATATGCTTTCATGTGCAGACATCACTGTAATTGTAGAAATTAAAAACAAATGACTACATAAGGGGAAGCTCTCATATTGTATAACTGGTTTCTATACTTTATCTGACAAAATGTTGATTGGTGAGAGAAATGCATCATTTGCAAGTTACCTGTGTAAACAAAGCAGTTTTCTGTCCAGTTATCACTTTTAATGCTTGTCCTTGTGTGGAAGATGCTCCAACTCCTACATTGCCCTGCACAACTGATGCTGGCGTCAGCTGCTTCCCAGAACTCTGAGGAGAAGGTTGGCCAACCAGAAAGGTGCCCTGCTCCAGAAATAAGTCAGGGAGGTCAGCATTTGAAACCACAGCTAAGAGTCAACAGAAATCTAGGAGTGTCAATATAGGATAAGTGTCAACATAGCTACAAGCCTATAGCTGTAATGGAACAGCAACATCTGCAGGTGTTCTGTGATGCAAAATAGTATTTTAAGCAGAAGGTTTCTGACATTCTTTCTGTATAGCATAATCACAAACACTTGGAATTAAAGAAGACAGTAAAACTTGAAGTCCTCATCCAACAAGACCCCACTGAAAGGTCTGAAAGGAAGTCTCCACTCTGTCCACCTCTAAGGGCAGGAAGCACTCCAGTGCCACAAAACATTTTGTCTTCTAAAATAATGCACTGTTCATTACGGTGGATGATTCTGCACTCAGCTAGACATAGTCTTCTGGGTGCAGAACACTTTCTGACACAAAGGTAAGGGTGAAAATGCTACAGTTCCCTGTAGCATCCACTACAATTTAACACACTACATGCTCTTCAAGTTTATTCGTTGTGACAAATGCTGCTTAACTTGGAAGATCTGAGAGGCTACCATGGGGATAGGCAAAAAGAAAGTCAGAAATTGAAACACTGTCAACCTTCTTGCTTCAAAGTGTATTTAGTCCTCCCACACAGGCTATATATTCAGAGCTCAGCATGCAGAAATCACAGCTAGATCTGGAGGTGTGCACTCTTAACCACCTACCAACAGAGGCTTTGCATCCCTTCCTGTTTCACATAATTATTTAGTTGCTGTTCTTCGGAGTCTTCATTCACCTACTGTCACACATGGATCCCTTCACAGAATCTTCCATTTTCCTTCCTTTCCCAGCCTTGCCATTTCTCTCCAATAGCTCTCCTTTACTCCCTTATCTGTAAGGCTTTCCTAGAACTTCTATACATCCTATTGTGTAAGGTAGCTCTTCTAATGTTATCTCTGTCGTATCACCTCTCCTATAGAGGAGACCCTTGCTACCCTGCCATCACAGACTCTTATTCCACTCTGTCTCTTTACCACCCACTGCTTGCCCTGAGAAAGTGTTCTGTGCTGCTTTCTCAGCCCACAAGGAGCCAAGCCATGAGGGGGTGCCACTCTGTAAGGGGAGGGGAGGTGCAGAGATGTGCAAATAGCAATAGCAAGTGGTAAAGCAGATGCCTGGCAGAGGAGAAAGAGGCAAGGGTTGCTAGAGAGGATCACTGCAGCCTGAAGTGCTAACCTGCTTATATTAAGATGATTATGCCACTGACCTGGGGTGTCTGCTTCAGGATGTAGGATGTGTAGGTAAGGTGCTGTGACAAGTTACTGCTTGTGCTTTGGGTTCCTCCTCCTCCGCTATTCGTAGAAGAACCAGACTGGAGACCTGTAACCAGAACAAAAGGCTTGCCTCTTCGGTAACCAGACAATGTCAGTTGCTGAACTATCCCTGCATATACAAGTAATTGAAAACAGCTTGCAAGATGCTTGCTGCAACATCTTATGCAGCTGAGTAACATCCAGGTATAAACACCATAATTACCAACTACAGCACAGTCCAGATGTGCTGCTGTGCTCTCTTATAGGTCAACAAATGCCATGAATGAAAAGAGATATGGAGGGAATAAGGACTGGTGTGCATACAAAGCTCATTTCAGAACTGCTGTGAAATTTGTGTCAAAGAAAATGCTGTCCAACAGATAAACAGTGTTTCTGTCAGTCTTTTGCACGTTATGAATCTGCAGCAAAAGCTCTGGAAATACTCTGAATACCAGCTATGCTGCTCGTATTTACCTTCTTATATATTAAGCTGACTAATTTATCTTCCCCACTGTCAGTATCAGATCTGTGAGCAAACATCTGGCACCCAAATCCATCTCCCATGTCAAAGCCAGGCCTCAAAAAGGAGGCATTCTGGAGAAGGCTCACAACAATACTCTATCTACACAGTCCAAAAACTGCAGTATTCTCTTCCTATAGCAATAGCACACTATAGACGAAGTATTGCCCATCAGAACTATCTTAGCAATGCTATCCTCCAGGTATTTCACAGCAAGTTTGATTCATAAGCCCATTACCAACAGAGTGTTTCTGCTGGTGTCAACAACTTCAGGTCAAAGCTTTAATCAATATTCAAATCTATTTCTTTCCCTCATTCTAGACAGTTATCTTGTCCTTTTCAAAGCTAGCTTCTTATGTTTCTAGTTTCTCCAGGGTCTCATTCCATTACTTATTAAAAGCTTTCACAACTGCATTCAAATCCATCTCAGTTCTACATTATGAAAATGCAGTTGTCTCTCTCTTCAGATGACAACGAAGAGTTAAAGGTAATCTTTCACTGTGAATATTGAGGAAAATTATACCGTCTGCTTTCAGTACAGAGTAAGACATTGGGAACCCTGCATGTAAAGCAGTTTCATCTAAGATGGAAGACACTTTTGACATCTCAGTCTTAAAAAGCTCCACATACTGTGTTGTTGTGAACAAAAACCCCATCCCATTATTGACTTTCACCATACCAGAATGCATTATAGCAAAAATACCAAACATATTAATTACATAGCGATTACATTATTTAACTCATTAGATTTCCCTGCAAGACTAACTAGCATTATTCGTGGCTCGTAGTATGGCTCCCTGGGGTATCAGAAGCAGTTTTCCTTTCCCAGAAGGATTCTTGCTGTTGGTGGTGAGGTACAGTTTGGTGCCCGGTGGCAAGTTTGCCAAGTTTGCCAGGTTGGTGGCTGGTAACTGCAGTGTAGCCATCACTAGAAAGAAGGAATAAAAAGAAATAAAATTACTGCTTGCAGAAGACAGTATGCATTGCAGTCTGCACAGAAAGTACTGGGAGTGGTATGCATCTAGCCTTTGATAATCCATGCTTAGCTGGCCTAACCACAGATTAACTCCACCAGTGATGCACAGATAGTTTGAATAGACCTAAAAAAACCTCTCTGCGTGCAGTACTTATGGCCGCAGGCCAAAGAAGCACAGCGGTTGGGTCTGCAGGCTTACTTGAGTCTAGAGGCCACACAGTACCTTTCAAACAGCCCAGAGTCTGAGCTAAAATGCTCAGTGAAAGCCAGCTTCATGCTAAACCAAGCTGGATGCTTCTGCCCACGTTCCCATAACTGTAAGCACAGAGGAAGATGTGAAGATGCAGTAAGAACAGTTTGACTTTTGTTGGTCGGGTTCAATGGGTTCCTTTGAGCATCTAAGGACCACAATGCTGGTCAAAAGTACGAGACCTGTCTCCATGGAAGTTCACCAGGTCTCTAGCACATTCCCCAGCATATCCTGGGGATCTCCACGCCCCGGGGCACCTCAAACACCCACTACCCATATAACTGAGGACCAACTGCAGGCCTGACAAAACTGTGTACTCTACTCATAGAGCACTGCGTGTTGTTAAGTACTTGTGCTCTCTTTCCTCTTACAGATAATGAGTTAACATTTTCTTTACTACCACACTAGCCTCAGTCAGCCTGAATTTCCATACAGACCTCCCTATTCAAGCTTTTCCATCACACAATTATTTTAGAGTTGAAACAATCATTACAGAGCCATCATGAGCCATTAACAAGGTGTAAAATTACTCTACCTGATCCTTGAGATGTACTTTTCTGAGCACCTGTGGAAGCAACTTGCGCCTTTGTTATAGTCTGCACAGGCTGAGCAACAATTGTTCCTCCACCTCCACTCACGATGGCTTTGGCTACACCTTGAGTCACAACCTGTTTTGGACCAACAGCCTTTGCTACTGAAGAACTAGATTTTGCCACAAGTATCTGGCCACCACTGATAGCCACCGCCTGTTTCACTGTCGACTGTAAAGCAGAACCAACTGGAACGCCAACAACCTGCAACAAATAAGTATTGGATAATGTGCTTCTGGCAAGAGCAACCACTTGAATTCTAGCTGGTACGCTACCTCCCTCCATCTCTAGGCATTTTAGGACACTTCTGCATGTCTACTCATGTATAAAGGCTATTCATTCTGAAACAAAATTAGACTGGCAAGAGGCCAACCCCAGGTAAAAAGCAATAAACTTAAACACAACCAGAATTTCAAAATAACCACAGAAGATTAAGTACATTCAAATTACAGAGCAATTTCATTTTTCTCTGATATATAAACAATGGATTAATTCCAACTGAGGATAAAGCTTGCCTTGGTGAAACAAAGAAATCCAGAGATTAAGTTTCAGCTCATTCATGGGAACAGACTCCCTGGGAAAACCATGGCCTCAAATTAGAATCTGCAAAGTGTTTCAATTTTGTGTGTTGACAATATCTGCAGGCAAACGCAAAGTTTGCATACCTGCTCAAACAGGCAAATAAGGCAGTAAAAAGGGCAATGAACTGTTGAAAATGCAAATATATATTTACTTATGCAAAATTCAACCCTCCATATGTAGTCCCTTGTGCTCAGCACATGATTTCACTGTATCTACCGTGGAAACAGGCAAGAAGGGAGAGAACTTCTGACACGTCTGTCATCTTGTCACTGCACATTTACCATGCCTTCTGAGTGAGAAGCTGCATCACTCCTGTCACAGCAGCACTGTAACCACTCAAGCAGGACTGCTTCCACCTTACGCTAGTTCTGGCCCACCCTTCACCCCCTACTCCCTATTTGTCCTGTTCTTTTTTTGTTGCAGGCCTGCTGTCCAAGGAAACAATTCACCTCCTCTTACGGAGAGACCTGGATGAGTTTCAGCAAGAGCTGATGATGGCAGCCAACTTTCTGGGTTGTCAGGATCCAGTTCAAAAACACCTCCACCCCACTGTTGCAATGGGCCAGACAGAAGGGGGAGATGTTCTCTGTAAACAACAAAATGCAATAGTGCCTGCTCACCCTGCTCCCCTCTCAAGGACTAAAGGTAAGCATGATATGAGCCACTCTGTGCACAGGGGGAAACTAGCTAGTCAGGGTGCTGCTGCCTGTGTCTGAGACAAAACCAACTCTATGCCCCCGGGAGAAGCATGAGGTGTTGCAATGAAACCACAAGACAGACAGCCTACACCAAACCAATGATGCCCAAGTGCCTCATACCTTAGACTGCACTGTCCCCTCGCCTGTGCTCACTACCGGCTTCTGCGGTGACAAGGCTAACATGTGGCTTCCTTTTACAGTGACATACTGCTGCACAGAGGTCTGCGTGGTTGTCGCTGTTGCTGGTAGCTGGGGTTGCTGGGGCAGCTCTCCTGGTTCCTGTTTTATTATCACCTTTTAAACATGAAAAAAATAACAATAATAATAATAAAACACACAACAACAGCAACAACAAAAACCAAGCAACTCTAAAGCACTGGGAATCATTTCTGGAACAGCCTGTCTGCAAGAAAGGGCACACAAGAGTCAGTAACTCAGTTGTGGTTCTCACACACCATCAGGTGAACTCTCTCTAACTCACCTCCCAAGCCTAAGGGAAGGGCTACTCCCAACACAGAAGTGTGTGATGGGGGGTCTGTACTTACAGAGCATTCCAAATTTGAAAGGTGCTCACAGAAATTAGAGTCACAGACATTGCTAACAATATTACAACTGCTAGTTCTACTAACGTGACTCTGCATCTCAGAATGGAGCCAGAACACTTTAAAGTTTCAAATACCTAAACACCTTCCTGCTCAGAACATGTTATAAACCTCTTTTTTTTTTTTCTATCTTGCAAAATTATAGCTGATATTATAGCTGTAGATATCATAAGCAGATATAGACAGATACAGATATTGTAACCGGTTATAGATGATATTATTCTCTTGTGTATAGCTCAACATGGTTATGTGTTTCTCTGGAGCAGGCCCTAAATCTAATCACCAAGATCAGCAGCTCAGGAAAGGCTGCTGGTTTGGTGTTTGTTTGTTTTTTTTCAGTAGATTGCTGTAGATACTGTAACCAGTAGGAAGTGTTCTTTCACCCTTTTACTTGGATCACTGAATATTGCCAGAAACCTTAAATTCAGGATGGTAACATTTAGGGAAATGTACTCACAAATGGCAACATCCGACACTCAGAAATCACTATGGCATTTTGTGAGAAACTCTTGACAGATCTTCTACTGTTTACTTTAACTATATCCCACCAAAAAGTACCTTTAAAAATATCAGCCTCAATATAACAGTGATTCAAAGAAAAACAAGAAAGGATGAAAGAGATAATAAAAAGAAAGATCACAGGAACAGTAGAGCCACAGGAGAAGAAATCAAGATGCATCTTTTGAGAGGTGCTAGAGAGTTCTTGGCAGCAAGACACATTGGTTCCAGTAAGTTTTACATGCACTGGAAGTTACACGGTTTGTGGCACAAGTCAGCATGAAATGGTAACACTGGGATCCTTGTCCAGGCACAAAAGCCAAGAGTAATACCTTTGTAAAAGCTCCAAGTCCTCCAGTGACTGATTTGGGGCTTTGCACCTTGGAATGACTCCCAATGGGACAAAGGGGTGGCATGGTGGCAAACAGGGAATCCTCCTGCTGCAAATAGGAAGATGTGGCACAAAAATTGGTGAAACGTCCAACAAAAGAAATAAAACAAGTGATTGCTAATAGAGGGTAGCATGGACAACCTGGGCAATCCCAAATCACCTGTACAAATAAGCCATTTCCAAAAGCAGTCAACACTTAAGTAGCAAGAACATAACACACTTAATACAACCTACAAAGCAAATGTTCTTTAGCAAAATCTCCAACAGTGGTAACTGTTTCTTACCATATCATACACAAATGAAAGAAATTGACATGTCCCCCACCAGCTTTTTATACAAAGCATTTCAGAGCTGTAAAATTAAGGCAGGTTAATAACTGGCATAATTTAGGCTTGAGAAGAGAAGTCTGAGTGGGCATCTTACCAATGTGCATAAATACCTGATGGGAGGGTGTAAGGATGACTGAGCCAGGCAGTGCTCAACAGTATGCAATGAAAGAACAAGGGTCAATGGGCACAAATTGAAATGCAAGAAATTTTTTAAACATAAGCAAAACCTTCCCCCCCCCCCTTTTTTTTTTTTTGATGGTGATTGAACACTGGAACAGGTTGCCTAGAGAGGTTGTGGACTCTCCAGGCTTTGGAGAGGCTCAAAACCTGAATGGACACATTCCTGAGCAGCCTGGTCTAGCTGACCCTGCTCTGAGCAGGGGAGTTGGACTGGATGATCTCCAGAAGACCCTGCCAACCTCAACCATTCTGTGATTCTCTGCACAATCTCAGAAAGAGAAGAACATCTAAGAAGAAACAAGTTATGGAGGACAAAAAAAAAAAAATGTCCAGTTTAAATCTGCAAGCAAAATTATCTCAGATCCTGATGGCACACAGTCTTTCCAGGCAGAACTCATGAGTTGGCACAAACAGTGAGGCTACCTAACTAAATGCAATAAAAAACATTTCCACACGGACAAAACAGTGCATCTTTCATTCCTGAATCTGAGGCTGGTCGACAAGTCAAATGCATCTGAGGAAGTCTGGCATTGTTATGTTTTGCTTAATTAAAATAATTGTACTCTTTTACAATCAATGTGAACTCTGAGGCTGTGGTTTCACGATCACTTAGTCCATCCTTGGGTTGGATCATGACCAAAAAGCCCTCAGACACTAAACCAATACTCCTGCTATCTTCCTTGTGCTGACACATACAGCTGAAAATGGATCTGTTTTCAACCAGATGAGTTGTTTGGTTCACCACATAGCTACACAACTGCTTGCAAACAGGAGGAGGTGTGAAGATAAGGTTAGAGGCATAACCAGTTCTTTCAAGAGCAGCATGCATATTGGTCATTTTAAAGTGACTGAAGAAACACAGCTGTAAGTCATTTAAACACATACAGAGAAAACTAGCACAGTGAAGAGATGAAAAAAGTGGTGTGTTAAGCATAGTCTGCAACATCACACTGAACTATCAAATATCCCCTCCTCTTTAAAGAAATCATAAAATTACCACTCTTCCACCAACCATGAGACTTACGGACATAACTCAAATATATTTCTGCTAACAGTTAGGATTTTATTTTATTTTTTTAATACCTCCAGATTTTAACTAACATTGCCCTGGAAATATGGAATCCAATTTAATTAATGATATGTGCCTACTTTGACTCACTTAAAACCGTACCAAAAAAAAAAAAAA
>VXAA01004524.1:245293-267424 GCA_013399115.1 Anseranas semipalmata | reverse complement strand
AAAAAAGAACTGCCCCAAACCAGTGAAAAATAAATGTTTAACATTGTTCAGTAAAATCCATCTGAACAGACAGGCTCTTAAAAGCAGAATAGCCAGCTGCACACCTGACACTTAAAATGCTACTCCAAATTAATTGTTTCAGAGAGCAATCTTCAACGCATTTTTCTTAACAGATGTAGGAAGCATTTCAGTTCCAAACATGAAACAATTTGCTCTCTGCAGGCTGATTGGAAAACCTCCGCCCCACCATATCCAGCATTAATATTCCTGCAACTCGGAGACAGGGAAACGTCCTGTTTTCAGCAGCACACCCACCAGATGCTTTCAGAAAGAGCCCCACTGACGCCACTTGCCTGACAGAAATATCCTTCCTTGCGCAAGACGTGGGAGAGATTTTATCTGAGATAATTCAGCTCCATACCTTTTGGGCTTTGCAGATCAGAAGCGTGAACCCTATTCATCACTGTTTGTTTACACGTTCAGTTACTCCACTGTTTACATTAACATTTTTCTAAATGTAGGCAGTTGTAAAGCCACTAAATGACCTATTTTCAGGCTGCTAGGAACAGCTGCTGCACAAGATGATAAGCCAAGTGGAGGTTTTGAGGTAGGCACCTCTGGTTTAATCATATACTGTCACTAACAGAGTGAAAAAGATCAAAGTCAGTTAAAGAGCCCTTTTGACAGAAAAGACATTTTGAGAGCTGTGCCCTTTATGGATTTCCTTGTAGAAAAGCAAAAGATCGCTGCCTTTAACAGAGCAGTAGGCAAGTTTAATTAGAGCTGCACAAATCGACGCTATCATCTTGTATAACCACCATGTTCTCATAGGGGTACAACTGTTTGAGTAAATCCTCATATGAAATGACAACCACAAGGAGCTTCCTGAAATGCAGAACTTTAATACTAAGAAGCCCTACTGAATAGGAAGCTGGAATTTAAATGGAAAGTTCTTAATAAGGACATTACCTTGACAGCTGAGGTTACAAAGCTGCTCCCATGGGTCTTTGATACAGGAGATCCAGTCCTGTGAGAGGCCTGACAAACATTTGTCAGTTTGCTGGTTGGGCTCCCTGCGTATCAGGAAACAAAGCAGATTTCAGGTGAGGGCCAGGGAGTGGTGCCACTGAACACGTGAAACTTTTTCTAACCAGAAAGGTGGCATTTCATTTAGATTCTGTATTGTCCATGAGGTACACATAATGAGAGTACATCAGCGGGAGTTGGCATGGGCACAAAACCAATCAATTTTCATTACACATACATTAGGTCTTTGTCTCCATCACCTGTATGAAATGAAAAAGGAGACTATTCTTCAGTATTTGAAGAGTTTCCCATTTGTACTTTACTCCAGCTGGACCTGAAATCCAACGTGCTTCTGCAACACCCATAAGGCCAGCGGCTACAGAATTTTCACGTGCAGAACCCACACCCCAGACAACTTACTCTCCACCCAGAGCTGTTTGTTACAAATGGTCAGGTAACTTCTGGGTGACCGAGCATAGCGGCTAAAGCTGTGAATATGTGAAATGAGGACAGTAAATGAGCTTCCAGTCAGAATTTGCTGATGCAAATGTAGCTCTCTCCACTGCCCTCTGAACCTACACTAGCCTCAGACACTAGCATTGAGAAGGTCTGGAGGAAGTTGGCATGGGAAGAAGAAGGAAGGGCAGGAAAGGAGGGACACTGGGTGAGGAGTAACCAGAAGAAAGGACAGAGCAAGGTAGGGAAGAGGAAGAAATAAAAAATGAGGAATGAAGACAGGTTCCTGTGTCTGCAGAATACTGCTCTTCGAAAATTGTGCCACAGCACTCTCCTGACCCTGCCCCCTGGGACAGGTGCGGGTTCAGGCACAGAAGGTCAGCGATGGACCTGCCCCGTATTATTAGAGTATGTATACTACCCATTTCTGCTCAGCAGCAGTTTGGCTAGTGCTGCTGGTTTGGTTTTGTAGCTTTATTTGTTTAAGAGATGCCAAAGCCATGGATTGCACACATGAAAACATGGTAATAGTCTCTCACACAGTGGTTTTACAAACTGCACTTAAATTCAGAATTAAACTGTGCAGCCATTTCTCAAAACAATGGGATTTGTAAAGGCTGGCTTTCACAAAACATGAAGTTTCAGACCTTAACCCTCTTAAATATGATCAACAGTTTTATCAAAAATGTCGTGATGACTTTGTCCATAGTATCACATTACACTCAATCCCATCCGGCTGCTGTTGCCCAAAAGCCAGTTCCAGATTCCCCTTAGAGAAATATTCCATATGGGATCTTGTGACAAGGCTATCCGACAACAAAACAATTTGGGGAGGGGAGGGTATTCATTTTCTGCTCTGCTGTTGATCTGATTTGGCTCACGTAGGATAGAAGGAAGTGGCAGGAATACAAGGGGAGGGAGAGACAGCAGGCAGTTTCTTTCAAGCCAGTCTGTACTTAAATACCACTAATGCAGTGGGACACTGCATCTTTAGTGGCGTTGAGACTTGTGTGTCCAAACCATCTGGTGCTTCCACAGATCCTATCCACTACTAGGAGTATATGAAAGTTACCCAAACTGTGACAAACTGTGCATGTAGAACAGACAGTCAGGCTGGAGGGTAAAGAAGAAACAGGAAAAAAAAGTAAAACAAAAACCCTATTGGTGAAAGAACTTCAACATTACCAAGAAAGCCCCAAAACATACTTAAAACATTCAGCTATGCTTTCCCTACCAATTCCCTCTGTGATGAAATTAAAATGCACACAACATGGCAGCTGTGTTCCCTCACAGAAAAGGAGGGAGCGTTGTTAAGAGATAAATTTTTGCATTTTACAGCCATGTGCAACGAACAGTTTGTGTCACATAGACTCTGCAGTTCAACACATGGCTCTGAGCATCATTCTGAGATGTTGGTAAGCACACACATACACAAACAAGTGTGCTCTTAGACAGCCGTTCTTGGCCACAAGTCGCAACAAATGACGACTTTTGAGTGACTTTTCCTCCAGCCCCTGCACAAATATTAGCAGTTGACTCCCATACCCATTACCCAGTCTCCTGCAGTTCAGCCCTCCTCCCCTCCTGACCCCAGGCTTATGTCCCCTTTGATGCACCAAGGGAATCCAGTCAGAGGAATCCACACTGGCTGGAATCAGACCAGCTAGAAGTTGAGAGCCACAAAAACTACCATGTCTGTTCTCCTGGTAACCTGGGTCTATTAACCATTTCAACACATCTACAGCACTGGACTTAGGACTAGACCTGTAAGCTGCTGCAAGCTCCCCATGTTCTTTGCCCACGTCCAAGACACAGTCCTCACCCAACCACCTGTGCACCGATTCTGTTTAAAATCTCTATTCATCACAACCTATATTACTTTCTCCCCTTCCCTTTTTGGCTGTAAAGAACAGGCTCTCTCTGAAGAGCTATCCGTGAATTCAATTCAGGCTTACACTATGTCCTGAAGGGAGTTATGTTAAACTCCAACATACCCTCGACCATGCTACAGGCCACTTAAGCAAAGCGAAAGCACCCCTCTTTCTCTGCAGAGTACTTTTCTAATGCCGCAGACTGAAATACCATTATTATAGTAATGATTTAAAAGGGAGAGTAAACTTGAACGGATAAGACTAAGCCGCTGCCTTCTGTGATCACACTACACACCTGTGCTTGTGGCTGCTGCTCCAACCATCTGTCCAGGCTTGTCCACAATAATATACGGATTATTAATGACTGAACTAGCAGAGCCTTGCTTCATGTGCACCGGAGTGGAGGTTGGGGTACGAGGTAGCGGAGATGGACTAGGGGTCGATATTGGAGAACCTTCAGAAAAAAAGTCCAATGCTTCTATCTTGTAAATGTTGTGAGAACACAAAAATACAGCAACAGTAGTACTTTTACAAATGGTTTAGAGAAGGAACATCTGTGAGGATGCATTTCCCAGCCTGAGCCAGATCATAGGACTTGGAGAAGAAAGAGGGAATAGAATGAAAGTTAAGGAGTGTAAAGCACTATAGCTCATACCTACCCCAGACATTCTCTGTCTACCAGGACAAACAGGGTTCCAAGGGATCTTTAGAAGCCACCTAGTCCACCCCTGAATCCTGAGGTGGATTAACATTATCTAAATCATTCTCACTGCCAAGTCCAGTCCACCCAAGGTGATGAAGAAAGAGAGCTGAGCTCCTTGATATGCACTCTCTTTCCCTCATGGAGCCCATACTGCAGGCATCCAGAGCCAAGAACCAAGCAGTTCATGTAAAAAGGCTGTGTGATACAGCAGCCATCAGGCACGCCAGGCCACTCTTGTCTCTTCACTGCTCTCATTACAGCAGAAGCCCCTGAAAGCAAACACTGTAGAATGTACAACTTCTGGGTAAGAGGACCAGGAGAGAGAAAAAAACACAGAAGAAAAAAGATGCACAAGGGGGTAGACAAGAAATGCAGAGATAAGGACAGGCAAGAGAGTGATCAGAGAAAGATGGCAGCAAGTACACTAAACTTCAACTGCCTGTTAATCTGCTTTCTTGGCAGTAATTGACTATTGAAATGGAACACGAATGCTCATCAAATAAAATTTCCATGTCTTATAAGCTGCTACTGAAATCTGAAAGGGGTGATGCTTCTCAGCAGACAGCAAGGCCTTGGAAAAATATTTAGCAGAGAAACGTTTAAATAGCAAGGACCAACAGAGAATAGTCGAAGGATTTTAAGAAAGATAGGATGCACTATAGTTCTTGCTTTCTGGACAGCCTTGGAAAAAGAAGATTAGGAGTAGAGCTTATTGAGAAAGAAGAAAGCGCTTGGCATAGGTTCAAATATAAATCACTGGTACTTTAAAGATGTCAAGGAAAAATATTGAAATTTTAAACAAAAAAAAGCAAACACTTGAGGAAAATGAGCTGGGAGCAGATCATCAGAAATCACACACACTGATAGCTGGTGCTTCATCCTCTCTAACCTGAACACCAGAAAATGAAGGGATGTAGCAGGTCATCTTTCAGCTTCACAACATGTGACACAGTGAGTTGCACGTTAAAACTTTCTGATGTAAAACATCATCTAGTGGATGGCATCATGCCCAGGCAGGGAACGGACTATAAGTGGAATAAACAGCACTTTGACCATGTTTGGTTGGGAAGCTATCAAAAGAGCATCACATTGCTCACTGCAGTCAACTGAAAATTTAATCCAGAGTGTAGATGTTTGGAAGAGGAAGACCAAAGTTGTTCCATTTGAGGAGATATTGCAAGTATAAAAGGGACCATTTGAGTGAACAAGGTTGAAAATTATTTGCTCAATAATCAGAAAAAAATTCTTCTTAATCCATCCCTGTTGTCTGAAAGAGGGAGGGAGAAGAATGGCTTCTTCCCACAAACAAATAGCCCACATGGAAGATGTGTCCTTGCCTGGGCCTTTCTGTGGGTAGCAGTCCAGTTAAAGACTACCATTTTCACACCTAAAAGCATTCACGAAGAGGGAGAGAACAGATCTCATCCCACTTTTGCTCTGATGTGAAGCATTTCATACTTGTATTTTTTTCCTTGAACATAAGGAAGTGTATTTAGCTCCTTATTCTAGAGTTTCCTACTGCCTGATGTTCAAACACTGGCAGGCAATCAAGGGATGGACACAAAACAACTCCAACTGGTTCAATCTCTTGTTTTCCAGGGTGAAGTACTCAGATATGTAAACTAACATTCACCTGATACAATCTTGCAACTCATGGTGATAGGCTGGAAGGATTTTCCTGGCGACTCTGCAGGGCTTGGAATCTGACCTTGAGGCACTATTTTACAGCTAGCTGCAATGGGTTGAAAGGCTGAATTTCCATGAGAGCCAAAGGGAACTTTCTGTGTGGCTAATTTGGTGGGAGTCCGTTCTATCGAAGATGGCAGGGAATAAAACGTGGCATGTCTTTCGGTTTCAGCATTCCCAGGGAATCCTGATTAAAACAGGGAAAAGAAGAAAAATAGTTCTTAGGCTGAGACATCTAATTCCTTACTGTGCTTCTCTACACAAACAAAACTAAGGTATGACAAACACCCTCTGGAAGGAAAGAAGGAGAAAGCAATTGGTGAGCAGTGCTGAATGGGGAGAAAAGGGGGTAAGCGGATTCCTCCTGTGCAAGCCTGTCAGATTTGTCTCTGAACCAAAAGAACAAAATGCTGTCATACACAGCCTGTTCAGCTTTGGTAGGTCATCAGCCACTTCTCACATGTTTTCTTGAAAAGACCCTTCCATTAACGAAAGCTGTTGGTAGTGTTGTGTCCACAGATAGAGTTTCACATGACTAAGGCAGAATTTCCTTCACAGGAAATCTCTCAGTGCATATTTTGGAGTAAGAGCACAAGGAGACCAACTGCTGCCTTTTGACCTGGGGTAAGGAATCAGTTTTATCTGATGTAGAGAGAGATCAATTAACCTTGACCTGATGAGAGCAGCCACTGCCAGTCAGCATAAGAAAGAGGCAGGTTCACCTCCTTACTCCACCTAAAGGTGCTGCTTATCTTTGTGTTTCAGTAAAAGTCCGTGCATTTAAAATTTGGCTTCATTTCCCCATTTTTGGCTGTGCTGCCATAAGAAAACACTGAACTTAAACAGCAGACATTCTTCTTGCTGAACCAGGACAATGCCCCTGGCATTGCAACACTGAGCAGAAAGGGTATCAGCATTAAGACATCAGCATTACAGCCATTCCTTTAACACAGGAGTGTCAGGATAGATCACAAAAGGAATGAAACCAAGTTGCATGTGACTGTATTTTGAAATATAAAGTTGCTGCTTCCAGCAAATTTCTCATACTAAATCATGCAAACTATAGACTTCCTTGTTTCTCTGTGCAGCAAACTGAGGCCTGTCTTAACACCGTATATTTCAGAAAAAAAATTATATGCTATCAGAGGCACAGTTTTTCCCACTTCACACAAACTAAAAATCACAGTAGTGTGCTCAAGTGGCCAGCACCTAGCTTGTTGCAGGCAATTCAAATGATGCCACAGCATCAATTGCCAGCACCTGCAGCAGGCACTGCATTTCCAGATCCTACAGGGGAAGGTGGGCATGAGATCGTGGTATGCACAGGTGCCATCCCTCAGGCAAATGTACGCTAAGTCTTTTTCGCTCTCCACTTTCAACACCAGTTATATTAAAAGTTTTTCTCAAACTCGTCTCATGTTAGGATCCAACAAATAGAACTGAACACGCCACTAGACTAATTCCTTAAACGTATACACAGTTCCCAGAACATTCAGGAACCTAAAAGCCCTCAGAAGACAGCCTGCCAAGAGCAAAGCTACAAGCGCTATTCAACAACCTTTTTCCAACTATGCGCATTGCATAAAACTCCATATTCACCAATTTAGCAAAACAGAGCCCACTCAACAAACTCCAGATAAACAAAAACAAAACAAAAATCAAATAAATGATAACAATTATTAAATTATGTTTCCTAGTACATTAAGGAAATAATCATCTGGGATGAGCAAGGAGCAGGTATCAACCTTTAAGCCAAAAGAACAATTAAGAGAAGGTATCCAGAAGACGTGAAGTTCCAAGAATTCCAATTGCACACAACACCCATTTGCTTTACCTTTGTCCACAGAAGCATCTGGGCTGGAGTCCCGCAACTGTTTAATTGGTGAAGAAGCTTTAACTGGTGCTGGGATACTCAGTGGCAGTGGTAAAGATGTAGGAACATCAGAAAGGTCGGACTCTGAAGACTGGGAAAAGAGATATTCCTCGCCAAGGGAATGCCTATGTAGCTCCACATCCACTACCTTCCAGAAACAGGTGAAAGGATTACATTAATATCTGGCAGTTAGGTTAAAGAAAATGAAAACAACTATGCCTTTTGTTTTTACTATTATTACTTTATAACGTCTGGAAACCTCTCCCCCTCTTCCCCCAACCTCTGCAAAATTTCCATTCATTTCAGTGAGGTTCCCCAGAGGTCCAGCAGCAACTAAGCTAAGACAAGAACCTTGCAACACTAAGCCGCCATGGTAAAACAGAGCATCTCTCAGTCCGTGGGGAAATCCGAATAGCCAACACTGTGAGGAACACAGAGCCCAGCTCCAGGTAACCCCCTAGGGACAGGCACAAAACCGCAGCCTGCCTTTTCTGCCTCTTTCATAAAGTCCTGAGAAACACACCACAACATTATCTACTCTTCAAAACTGTTCTTTAATCACCATAAGCATCTCACATTAAAGTTTTCTCCACAGATTGAAAAGCTGAAGTAATGAAATTTCACAATAAAATTTTCCAGTCACTACAGTCCAACAAGGGAAAAATAATGAAAGAAACTTTAGCGATATAACAAACCGAGTTATTCAGTCATTTCTTTTAAAGTTTTCAGAGTTAATTTTCCATGAAGGTACTGAATGTTAACATGGGCAGAAATTTTACTTAATCTACTGCAAAATTTCAGCAGGATAGTTAGGTGAGCTCTTTAATTTAAATTCTCGATGTAGGGGATCTACAGCACATCAGAATGCAAATCAAGACCAGAGGCTCCACAAAGAAATAAAAATTAAAACTGTAGTACAAGTTAAATTCTTTATGAAAGAAGAGCTGGAAACAGTTTTCCCTGAACTAGAAAGGGAAAAAATGATTGTTGTCATGAACGGTGACAAGGTGTCATAATCATTTCATTTAACAAGAGAGCAAAACCTACATTCCAGAAACTGTGAAATCAAATGGGTCTGACTCAGTGCTTAGTCCCTTGTATCTTTTTCTTTTTAAACATCTTTAAGGGAATCAAAGTACAACATCCATCCCACAACCCACTGACTCACCGTTTCTGCGCCAAGTGTCTGCAGGCCTGTGTAGGTCCTGTCCAACTGTGTAAAGCAATACAATATGTTTGTATTAACCAGGGCAAAGCAATATGTTAGCTAGAATTTACAATACAATCTGTTTGAAAGGAGTTGAAACTATGAAGTTGAGCAGCAGTGCATCAATTTTTTTTCTGAACCCACAGGGACAGAATAATGTGTGCTGTTAAGGACCCTCTTCTGCAAAGAAGCCAACCACAACCCAAAGCCCACACTAAAGTAGAGAGGAGTAAAAAAACTGAAGGAAATGAGATTTGCTGGGGAGATATTATTTCAATCTAAGAATAGCCTTTGAGGAGTGTCCTCTTTTTTTTTTTTTTTATTCCTGAGGTATATATAGGGAAATAATAATACAAAGAAAACTCAAAGAGATTTAAACTGCACAGCACAAAGGCTATATTTATATTACACGTTTGATTAAGCACCCGTTCGCACTGAGTATCACCTGACAGAGAGGCAGAAAACCCCAGAGGCATCTGGTAAGGCAGCTGCAGAGAGCAGCTCGGTTTGACAGGCTGCCAGCCTCAGAGCTGGGCTCAGCCCGCTCCCACTGCCTTGCCGCAGCCATGGGCTAAGGGCACGTACGCAAACGGCACGGATTCGCTGACTCGAGATCCTTGGGCTACTTAGCCAGGTCTGAGCATCAAAGGTTCTTCTCGAGATCACTTCTATTTTGAAACGTGGCAAGTTATATTTTCAGTTCTTTTGTATGCCATAGACTGGCTCAGTTTTTCCTCTGTAGGGTGGGCTTCCTTGGCTGCACAATATCCACCATACTGTTACCAATTTCTTCTGAAATTAAGTAGAAGCTCGAGTCACGCAGCCACATGGAGGTGTAGTGCATCAGCTCATACTCTCAAGTGTTCAAAGGCATGTATTTTTCTCCAAATACATTTTTCTCACAGTCTACATTAAATGTTCCCAAGTTCCAGGAGAACATTTTCAACCTTCTCTACTGTCTACATATGTGGTTACAATTACGTATTTACATTAGTAGGAAATCCATTATTGCAGGTACAGCTTAAATAAAACTAATCATGCTGCTCACATAAAAATAAACCAACTCAGGACTTAATGCCTCTAACGCTAGACGCTACTAATTAAAACAAAAACAAAAGCAATGGCCTAGTTTTCCAGGACTGCTGCATGCTACAAATCCTATTGAATGTCATAGGACAGGTGAATGACACGAAAGAAGGCTCTGTTCAGAAGGAATGAACAGGAATCACAGCCTCTCCCTGCCGACTCTACCATCAGAGATAATCTCTAGCTGGTACGTGCAAGTGTGGAAGGAACAGAACAGTTACAGCAGCTACTTTACCAACAGAAAGACAGCCCTGCAGCAACATGTCAAGCTAAAGCCACTGAGAGTATGCTAAAAATCTCACACGGTAGGGGAACAGGTAAATGCTTTGCTTCTGCAAAGTTGGGTTCCTTGGCTACAGCATGACCTCTAATACAGGCAAGGTAAGGGACTTCCCTGGATCTTTTTTGATTCTCCAGTTCAACTATTCATGTGCAAAAAAACAGCAGGGCATAAATAGAGAGAGAGGCAGAAGCACACACACACACAAGCGGATGCTCTGCTAGACTATGCAGACAGATTATGGAGAGCTCATTTAATCGCCTTTCTCTCAAGCATTCTGTTCAAATACCTTCAAATTGTGTATGATATCAATCCTCTTGTTCTGGCTATCCTTAAAGTGTATCTGGACTCTCACAGGGAATTCTCCCCAGCCTCTCCTGGTCAGGTGGAACGGAGGTTCTCTGGAAACAAACGGTGATTCACATTTTGTATGCAACAGGGGTATAGCTTTCACCTACCTCTTTTTCAGAAAGCCAAAGACTGCTTGTCTAACTGACAACTAGAGCTATCTTCAGGCCTGCTATTCACCACAGAGAGAATGCAATCAAACCCACAAATTCCCATTTCTGTGGACAGCTGAAAACATACTTTTATTTTGCACAAGCGGACAGAGAAGAAAATGGTGTAACAGTTGGATGATTGAACATGGAAAACAAACATCATTAAAAAAAGGCTGTGTAATGACAAAAAATATTTGTTTCAAAAAAATAATCTGCTCCTAGGACACTGGTGCAAGGTGAGTTTTCAATGCAACATTTTGCAATCTCTTTCTGCTGTTCCCTATCTAGTAACAAAAAGGCATACACTTCATGTAACGACAACGAAACAACAGAGACTACAAGGAAAAGCTAACTCGACCAATGTCATTCTCCAATCTGAAAAAGAAAGGCAGATTTATCTCTAGCGTCTACCATCACTTTCTTTTCTATTTTAGTTTGTTATTGTAAGTCCCAAATGCAGTTTTGCAATGAAACAAAACACAAGAGGTTGAAATACTATTTTTAGTCCAGAACATGAATGTTCATTGAAATGACTGGGACTATGTGACAAGAAGAAATCTATTAACTAGAGGAGATTAAAACAGAAGACAAACAGCTCTGACATCAGATGCTGCAACTGAGAAGGGCACAAAAAGAAAGCAGTCAAGTCTAATTTAGTATGTTATACCAGAAACATAAAGGAGTTTGTCTTCATCCTGCTCAGCATCACCTTCTCAGAATCATTAGCTAGCCTTTCCAACAGTTCTTATCTCCGATGTGCCTTTCTGGAGTTGCCCTTCAGTCAATTTAATTTTGCCAGAATTGAGTTGCCATTTTGTACGTAGGCGGTCTGCCCACTTCTGAACATCCCTCGGAGAATAATTTCTTCAGGAAAACACGAAGTAGTTTGGACTGTCTTGTCCAAAGGAACAAGAATGAAAAATCGACAGGGCATTTGCCTGCAGCAGTGAACACAGAGCAGAGCCTGCTGATCTCAACAGGGTCACAATTTTGCCTACAGGTTAGGAGAGGACAGAGAAGCTGCCCTGTTTCTGTAGCACCAATACCATTACATTGATGGGAAATTAACTCCTTGAAGCATGAAGTCAATGCCACTGATCTCACTACAGCAGAGAAATACCTGGGAGAGGGATAAAAATTCTTGCCCAAACACATATATCATTAAAACTGCAGGTAAAACAGCTTTCTGAAACTTCTCTTTCTTTTCCACAAAGCACTGGAAGGCAGGTAGAGAACATCTCTTTCACAAGTGTAACCAGCACAGCAGACAGCATAATGCATACAGATGAACAAACTCCCAGGGATAACATGAAATGCAACAGATAAATGCTTTCACCAGTAGCAAAAATCCCCCAAAAATGTTTGGCACATTTGATACAAAAAAGAATTTAATTTTACTGTTATTTTTAGAGTAAGTCAAGCCAAGCTGGAGGTTAAAGAAAGACACGGAACACAAAACCAGGAAAAGAAGGTGCTAACTAAAAAACTTGGCATGGTAAGCCTGACAAGCATAAAGACTAGAGTAACAACTAGAATAATTCCTTATTACCTCACTTCTACCAGGTCATTAGGTTTGTAACTGGGATGTAGGAAGAACCACACTTTCTTGACAAAATGATTTATGCTGGGTTCTCTCCGAGAGCCTCGGACATACACCATCCATTTATGGGTCGACTGATCATTTTCTTCTCTCTTGTCAGGGGGAATGTATCTGGCAAAGAAATTAAAAAACAAACACAAGAAAAAAAATCTCAAATAGATAAATAACACAAGAAGTATTTTGGGAAAGATCAGGCAAAAAAAAATTAGGGATGGTAAAATGCCTATGTGTACCTTGTCCCCTGTATATTTCTGCTCATTACTCTATATTCTGACAGTTCATCAAGCTCTGCAGAAAAAAACTCCTCCAGAAACAGAAATCTCAATCTACTCTATACTAATATATTCCTTGATTCTAGTGCATGACTGCCATACAAAATTCATCCATTTAAAAAATTGCTTCTTAATTAGGAAGGCTTAATTTTAACATGCTATCACTGTCAAATCCCTTTCCCCATTTTTTGAGATATCAAGAAGCCAAACTGCTCCAGAACACAGCATCAGCAATTCTGCTACCATAAATAAATAAATAAATAAAAGCAATTATTCTTATACATTTTTAAGAAGCTTCTTAGTCAATACTTGGCTCCGGGTCCAGGATTAAGTAGATTTTCAAGACACAATTCTAACACAATAAGCCTCCTCAGCCAACATTTGCTACTTTCTATGCAAAAGAAGACTGACTTCAGTAGTACAAGGGTAGAGAGTTAAAACCTTGATTTGTTCATACTTTCCTAAAAGGAATGCCTTTATTCACTACTTTCCTCAAAGTTCAAAAGTTATATAAATTTACCTGTCTTAAAATCTGGGGGGAAAAAAATATAAAAACTGTACAAAATAATTTCTTCAGACTATGCTGTACTTTCACAGTTTTTCCTCATTCTGATAATTTGTGATTTTGGGTTGGTTTGTTTGGGGGGGGGATTTGGGGGGAGTTGTTTGATTTTGTGTTTTGTTTGTTGGTTGGTTAAAAACATCCCTATGGACACACTGAAATAGCAATTAAGACAAACTGCTTTTCAAAGTTTTCATGGGAAAACTTGGAATTTTATACTGGACAGAGAAGGCGGAAAGACTCACCTCGAAAGAAACAGACCTTAAAACTTCTATATATACTAACTGCTAAAACACTTCTCCCCCCAAACAAAAAAGCTCTTGCAGATACTCAAGGAGAGCAGCCTTGGGTACAGTGATTATTCAAGAGCAATACCTCACACTGCAACAGCCTAACAATTTCGTCTCCTAATTTTAACCTCTTATTCCATTTGATCCTGAAATAAAGGCCCATCACTAAGACTTTGGATACTAACTTGGAGACGTTGCCAACCACAATTGTTTTCTTCACAAAAAGCCGTGAAGTCTCATCATTTGACAGCCCGGCATTTCGTTGTCCTGGTTTTTGAGAGCTTGAAACACCCGAACTGTCCTGAGGGTAGGGGAAGAAAAAAAGGCAAACAAAAAAACAAACATTCCTCTTAAACATTATTTTGCTTGGCACTAGAAAAGTAAGGTGTTGTTAAAAAAGTAAACCTGTATAGTTAATTGAGAGACCAACAATGAATCATGCCTAAAGATACTTGAACTGCTATCTACCAGAATCCTTACAAATCCAATGCAACTCTTGGGCATCCTAAAACTAGCCTCAGCAACCTTGTAGCACAATCTCAGCTATTAAGCAGTGGCCCAGACACACTGATCAACTGGCATGGCTTCTGTGCCTTGTCGCTGCCCCGGCCACCTCTGGGCCGCAGGCTGTGTCAGTCAAAGACACAACAGCACGCTACACCCAGGCAGGGCAGCTGTTCCACCAAAGCCCCCCCTGCAGAAGCAATCTATATTGGCCCGGTGGTTTACAATACAGGTGGGTCCACAGTACATATTGTATGTGCTTCTGCTCCGGACCCCAGGGAGGGTTTCAGCAAATGGCAGCCCTGTTATCAAAGCTGTCACACTGCTCACTGGATGCAGAATCAATGCTTTTTCTGCCACGCATTATTGCAACTTGTTCAATTGCAGAATGCAGTCGTATGCAGCGAGATGCACACGTCTCCGGTTTGCGTTAGAGGCTGTGCTCCTCTGGCAGGCCTGAGAGATGGAAGAACTGAAATGAAACAGAAGTTTCCTCTCATCTAGCGTGCAGCATTTCACCTGCAGGCAGTGAGCGTGTCCCTCAGGAACCCAGCTGCAGCTGGTGCAGATGCAGAGGGGCAGCACGGGAGGAGAGAAGCTGGGATGCGCAGCAAGCTGCAGCTTCTCTGCAGGAGAAAGTTACTTCTCTTCTGAAAAGCTTCTCTTCAGTTGTCTTATTGCAACTGTGAATACTGGCCTGGCTCTTTTCTATTTTCTCAAGCCAAGAGAGATGAGAAACTGGTGCTCATTGCGAGGTGTGGGCTATGTTTTAATCACATAGTACTGAGGCCACAGCTTGAGAAGGACATTTTTGGCAGCTGGGCTTGTTTCTAAAGTGGGTTCTTAGCTGCAATCGTACGATGATTTCTGCAGCTCCACAGTGAGCCATCAGGGAATGGATCCAGGTCAGAAATAACCCAGAAAAAAGCTTGGGGAAATATGAAAGAAGGTACTTTTAATGTGGATCAGTCTGGTTCAGTTAAGCAAACAGTAATACTAGCTTAACAGCAAGCAGTGCCACCAAGAGAAAACCAGCGTGCACTATGCACCCAGGCTCTACCAGCTCATGCTCCCAGGATGAGCTAATCCGTCCCTGCCACCATGTTTTCTCCACACGGTGCTGAGCAGCCCCAACCCCAAACTGCAGTGGTTCAACCACTCTAAGCAGTGCAGTCCCCAGGGATAGCCAGCAGCATCACTACATGGAGTCTCACCAACTTCTTAAACACATTACTGGGAATGACATCTCTCCAGGCTCTACCCTTCCTGACCCGACTTTCCTCTGCCCAGCAAAACCCTTTGCTCAAGCTGCGAAACACCTTCCCCATAGGCTACCAACCAAGACAGCAGCAGATCAGCAGTGCTAACGCGAACGCTATCACTGCTGCCTGGCTGACCTCTCTGTTGGGTAAGGCTGAGTTAAGAGGAGTTACCCAAGTTACATACGCTTCAGTTAGCCTTACAGCAAAGCCAGGCTGAGAGTGGGAGCAAGCAGTTGGAGAGGGTAAGAAACAGATCTTCAGCAAGGTGGGTGAAAACATGAAGAGCTCCTGGTGCCAGCACTGAGTCCAGACAGAGCACACACCTCCAACAACTTGACCACCATTCGCATTTTACTTTACCCGGCCAGTATTTCTGCTCTGTCTCTGGTCCAGGCTGTTTGTCAGCCGCTCGTCTGCGTCCAAGTTGCCATTGTCTTTGTCCAGGAGAAAGTCATTGTGCTGAGAGAGCGAGTCGCTCTCGGAGTGGTTGGCAGATGGAGTGTCCGATCCCTGGTTAGCAGGAGATGATGATCTGGAGGGCGATTCCAAGAATTTCTTGATTGAAGGGTGATTAAGAATTGTCGCATCACATGACCTGGTCCCCTGCAACAGAGGCCAGGCAGATCCAGTAATTATTTTCCCGCAGCCCAGATAAAACAAGGCTGTGCCAGAAGAGGAAAAAAAATCAACATACAAATAACGAGCAAATATTTAATCAGCTGCCTTGCAGGAAAAACATATGCCACAGTAGAGAAAAGCTTACAACAGTTCTACAGAAACAGGATCCCAGCTTGAATCTGTTCCTTTAGACCTTGTGATCCCAGAAATACACCTGGTTTTGGAAAGGAGGGCTGCAGCCTGCTCAGACATCTATAATGTCCCCCTGAAAATAATGGCTTCCCCTCCTCTGCAGGCACCTACAGTCTTTCACTGTACACAGGAAGACCACAGCTGCCTGATTCTTGCAGGCAGCCGGGTATACAAATGTATTAGGCTCTTCAATTTTGATACCAACTGGTGGTCTTGCCAGTGCCCATGAGACAAGCTACATGTATTAGCACCCTGTCTGCTGCCAAAGCTTAACAGAGGATAAAGAGTAATGTGCTTAGGCATGCTTGCAAACTTTCATCAAAACTGAAGTTTCAGAGATAATCTTGGATCCTTCTAAACCCGCAAAGGGTGGGGGAGAGCTGTTTAAATCTTTGGGGAGTTTTTTTGTTTGTTTTTTGGGGGGTTCCCCTCATTACTATGACAAAGGCTTGTTTATTTTTTTTCCTACGCTTGTTTTTAACCTATGAGGTAGCAAGGAAAACACCCATCACTCAAAACAAGCATCCCTCAGCCACCTCTCCTCCCAGCGACCAGTCCTACCTCCTCTCTGTCACCTTGGTTTGATGATGAATCAATTAAGTCAGCAGGAACAGCGAGCTGACGGATAGGCTTACTCCAGTTCCTGAAGCCACAGACTGGCACTAGAGTTGCAAGGACAGCTTTTCTTGCAGTCTCAGTTGAAAGAGGCTCCCTTTTTCCCTGCCAGAACCACCCAGCTCAAGTGAGGGGGCAGGTCACAAACAGAAACAAATCAAAAAAAAACTGATTTTGTTTGATTTTTTTTCCTTTGCATGGCTATTTTTAATCTACATCATTTCCCTGACCCAAAATTCTGCCAACTTCATGGGAGGGTGGCATGGGGACAGATGCCAGCACTAGTACCGAGCAGAACTGCCTTTGAGAGGCGTAGCAGCAGTGGAGTTAAATAGTCCCACACCTGGGACTTCAAGGGTTTGAGAGCTTTCCTTTCAGCTGTCCATTAGGCACATGACCTAAGCAATTACCAACTCTCCCTGCTCAACAGCACTTAAAAGAGTTTTGAAACTGGAATCCTGAACTTTGATATGTGGAGAACAGAAATCCTATCAGTTTTCCAGGCATTTGCAAGAGCTACATGTAGGAAAAAAAATCATCTTTAAAACAAGAAAATTCCTAAGCTTCCTTCAAGCCTTTTCAAAATAGCCATAAATAAATAGCCAACCCATGTTGCTTTTCTTTCATCCAGTGAATTGACCAACACCCTGTCCACCTATTTGTAGGAAAAACAGAAAACAAACAACAACTGTGATCATATGGAATCATAACCCTCAAAACCCAGCAGCACTGAGTTGAAGGACTGTTTATGAGAACAGACCAGGAATTTGCAAGTCATCTTCTTACAAGTTCACAAGCATTTACATAACAAGCATGCTGAGTTAAACTACAAAAACTCCCATTCCTAAAAGCAGAAATAAAGATAATCATTCACTGCCAGAGTCAAACATAAGTTAACCTCACATTAAAAACGGACAAAAACATGAAATCAGTAACAGGTTCAAGTTATAAAGAGAACTGATTGAGCCAGCGTGCAAATCAGGACTTTTAGAAACAATTTAAAATGCAATCAAAGATACAGCTATACTAGCTATAAGCCCATAGTAACTACAAGAAAACAAACACAGCAAGGTCACACCAGTAAGCTTTATGAATGCTTTAAAACAATGTAAAAAGTTATTATTTCTAGAAAGTGTGAAACTCAGCAAGGAAAAAAAGAAACACCCTACATGGCAGAACAAGTGACAGAACAAGCTCTTGCCGACACATGATGACATTGGATAAAAGTACTTCAAGAGATCAGAATCTAGCTCAAATTCTTCAGCCACCCACACAAAAACCAAAGGCAGAGGAGGGATCTCCAAGCCTCCCAGTACTACCATAATCTTTCTCAACTCTAGTTGCTCAACTCAAGTTCAGTGAGGGAAAAACAAGCTGGACCATTACTTTTTTGTCCTTCACCAAGTCTTCTGGAAATCAAAATAGGAAAATAGGAATAACAATACGAGCCCTTGCTTGGTAGAGAAATTCTCATGGTAATAGAGTGAAACCTCAATTCTCAGCACACATCAAGAGTTTTCAAAATCGGCTCACATTTCTACTGGAAAATAGACACCATTTTTCAATTCAGGGAGTTAACTAAACTGGCAGTGAACTACATGTCAATCAGGAGTCTGCATTCAGCCTCAGCATGAGTCACAAACACTCCACAATTACCGAGCCATTAAGGACACAGTGCTCAGAACTGGAGAGTTAACTAGTAGGAGTTTTGTTGTTTTATTTCTTAATCTCCTTGTGCATTTTTAATCTTTTTGTGATAGCTCCTTGATCTACCTCCTGCTTTACTGCTGCTGTCTATTTAACACACCATTAACAAAATGACTGCCTAGGTAAAGGGAGGATGGTTTCACGGTACTGCCCAGAACACAAGAAAGCTAATTACTTTTATTTCTGACAAATTTATAAATCCATCTACTTCCACTCCATCTGTGAGATGGGAAAATTTGTTCTCTACAGGGCTTTGCAAGGATGAACTGTGAGGTGTGGCAGAAGCAAGGTGTTCTCCTGCGATGAAAAATGCAGAGTATTTCAGAAAACAGAACCAGGTGCTGCTGAAAGACTTCTCAACCGTTCAGTGAAGCTTTGTGTTTGCCAAGTACCTGAGGCCCAGTTAGTGACACACAGGTCACCTCTCCCACTGCTCTCCCAGCTGGGGTTCAGATTCCACTATTCCAGAAACTGCATCTCAAAATCCAGCATTAGGTGTATAACCAATGGACTACACACTGCTCTTTGCAAATACTCCTAAAAGTCTCATTATTTCCAAAGTAATTTTTACCTCTCCAGCTTTAAGAAGACCAGCAGACGCGTAATAGTTAGCCACGATGCAGGCACGCAGCTTATCCATCATCCTTCTTGCTTCAATCAGGCGCTATGAAAAGAAGAGGGAATGGATAACAATGAATAACCACTGCACCAATTTCCAAAAGCCCAGCACACCAAGACTTGAACTATTCCTGTTAGTAACAAAACCTTTATACCTGATCTATAACTTCAATTTCATGTTCTTTATTCTTCATTTCGACAGCAAATTGTTCTTTAATAATTGTCTCAATCTTCTGCACAGCAACATCTCGAGCTGCACAAGGCCATACATGGAAAATAAAGAAGGACATATTTCTATTTCTGAGGCTCCTCTTGAAAAAAAAAACAGATTAATCATTAACAAGTGAAAAGTGAAGTGACAATTTCAGCACAAAAGGATCATTTCTCTGCAAAAGAAAGTCTTTAACAAGAAACACATGTTATCTTTAAAACTGGTTATGTGGAAGGCTATTTTTTCCTTTTTAGCTCTGAGACGACAAACAACAGAAGATGGGCAGAACAGGACCGGTCTGTTTACTTCTGTCTCACTAAAGCTGTAAACGGTAAAAAGAAAACCCAAACGTGTTACTGCCAAGTGCAGTTACCACTTCAATTGTGCAGGAGAACATTGGAATGCTACATACATTTTTTGGCTCTCTCTGGCCCAATTCACATCCAGGAAATTTACACCACATCATGTAGCAATAATAATGCAAACTAATATTTTATATGCTTAGCACTGGCATGAAGTGCAGCCTGCTCTGGAGTGCCTACAAGCCCTTTATTAGCCAGAAGGAAATTACGTTACTGGAAGCTGGTATACCTCTTACAAAACCCTCTTCCAGCGGGGCCGAATCAGAGCAATTCAAACAACATCTGTTTTTATCAGTTCTAAGTAAGGACTTGGAAGAGCAGTTGTGCTTCTAGAAGAAAGCCTGGAAAAGGTCCTCCAGCTTGTGTCAGAAGCACAACGACCACACCACAAAGCAGAGCAGAGAAACAGCCTGGGTTCCCTTGAAAAATCTTATGTTGTTTCTAAACAGAACAGGAGGCAACAAAACCAAGACTTTGTTTTGAGCTTCAGAGGAAGCATTTGTTTGACTAAAGGGCCTATTTCTGTTCCAAGTGGCTTCTAAGATCCCAACAGAAAGAGTAAAGGAATCAAAAGCAAGTCAGAACTTTTACAGCGAGCAGGTAACAACTGCCACACGGAACATTACCGTCTGATCGGGTACCTACAATGCGAGCAATGCAACCTAGGCTTGCATTTGCAAGGGGATATCCTATATGTATTTGTTTCCCTATATACACATTATCTAGAACCAGAAATAGTTCAAGCCTACATTAAAACTGAATTATGGTTGAACCTGGATGAGTAATGCAAAATTAAAAAACAGAGGAATATAATCTTCCTCCAACTATGAACACCATACCTAGGAAGTTCGCATGTAAGGCTACATATAAAACAAACCTAAACAGATTAAGGTATGAAATGCGGAGTTCAGACAGAGACAACTGCATCTCTTCCCAAGACTGAGGCCCTGCAACACCAGGATTATGACAATCAAAGCACTTTAGAATTTGTAGTTATATTACAGAGGCTTTTAAGAACGCTTTATTTTCACATTTTGCCCTGCTTAGCATCAACCACAGTCCCCAGCTAAGACTGTAAGTGAAATTTGTATACTCAAGGAATTCTTGTATCAAAAATGAGAGATCTTCCAAGAGAGAAAGACAGAAGCCAATTTGGAAGAATCACCTGAATAAAAAAAACTCATGTTGGCAGGAACAATTTTCCAAGGCTCTAAGACTAAGCCCGCTAACTGTTAAGATCTCCCCAAAAGTGGCTTCAACAGCAGATCACAAACACGTCTGCAATCACCAGGACACCCAGCCGGAGTGGGTGGCAACTTCTAGCCAGCTCCAGCACTGCTCCTGGCAGCTCCTTAACAGGCCTGCCAGACAAAACCTGCCCAGCAGCACACTCAACCTGAAGCTCAGCTTCCTCAGACGTGTCCAGCTGCGTACTGCCCTCCAAAGCATCACCTGCAAAGCCATCATCTGTCCCTCTCGAGCTGCAGCTCCCTGCTGTCCCTGCATCTTCTTCAGGTCCCACAGCCAGCTGCGTTTTTCTCATCTCCCTTTCCTTCAGCTCCTCCCATCATTATTCTCTCTCACTAGCTGTTCTATGCCAAAAATCACTAGCCTACACCCTGTCCCAGGGGCAAGAAGCTCTACTCTCACTTGCCCAAAGACTGCAACCTGCCCCAGGCATCCAGCCAGCAGGAAGGTTCCCGAAGCAAAAATTTCTGACAGCCCAAACGCAAGCCTACTCACCCAGCTACTCCCTCCTCACACTGCTTTACCCACCTCTCCTTCCATCGGGCGGCTACTCCTCCTCCCTTACAGCTTTCAAAGCACCGTTTCTCCCTAACGTATCCCTTCTGCACTGCTCCATTTCACTTCTCCTGCAGGCGCTTGTCTCTTTTTCCAAGAGCCAGCCTACCAGGGACATGGATTTCTCCCCACACACACTGTACTGCTACCTGCTGCATCCCCCAAACTTGCAAACGAACTGCACTTCTAGAAGCAGACTTCAACTGCAAGACAAACGCACAGGCTGGAGCATCAATCAGCACGGCAAACTGCTGGGAAGAAATATTTATCACGCAACAGGAACCAAAGTATGTGGTGGGGGCCCTGCCGAGCTTGTGCTCTTAGCTGCTATCGTGCACCAAAGCCTGCAACGCCGTGCTTTGCCATTGCCATTGCTGAAGTCCGGTTCAGCTAGCAGGCAGGAACTGCTGTGTGTTACAGCCACATCTCCCTTTCGCTGTGCTGCAGCAGCACCGGATTCCTCTCCCCGTTTCTGCCCCCTGTGCCCGCAGCTCCCAGCCCAGCCCGTCTCCGAACCGCCCGCGGGCAGCGCGCACGGAACCTCCCGCACCCGCCGCGCTCCCGCCTCCGCCCGGCGCCGGGCGGCGCAGCTCGGGCCGCCGCTACCTGACTGCTCGGCCGCCTTGTGGCGCTTGCTGGGGTGCGCGACGGCGATCTCCTCGTAGTCGGGGTCCTTCTCCGCGATCACCCTCTTGATCCCAGACATCTTCTCTCGACTGCTCCGCCAGGAGGAAGAGCGAACGCGTTACCATCGCCACGGCAACCTCCCGCCCGCACCAAAAACTTTCTCCCGCAGCCCCGGGGGCGGGAGGGGACGTCCCCCGGCG
>VXAA01004524.1:223101-244663 GCA_013399115.1 Anseranas semipalmata | reverse complement strand
GGGCAGCGTGCGGCGAACCGGCTGCGGCTGGGGCAAGAGGCGGGCAGCCAGCGCCAGGAGAACGAGCTGCGTGCAGGTCTCCGTCACCCTGCGTTGTTGGCAGTCACCTTCCTACCTTCGTGTCGCCTCCTCCCGATTTCCTGTGCTGCTTTGGCCTTCGGAGTCCTTTTCTTCCTTTCCTTTTTTTCCCAATACCCAGCACTGAGCACGCTCCACGTCCCACCGCCCCGCTTTGTCATTTTTCCAGTTTAAAGAGGCTGCAAGTGGGCAGAATCTAACAAATGCCCCTGGAAAAACAGGGAGGAATTTCCTCCTTGCACAACCAAGCCCCTCCCTGGGTCTCACAACTGAGATAAAGCACAGCCAACTATTCAAAAGGCAAATGTTTATTAGGTACATTGAACTTTAAAAAAAAACTTTCAAAGAATTATGCAAGAAATATATTTAAATGTAACAGGTAAATGTTATTGCAATTGTGCTACATTACAAAATCACTTTTCTACCGTCAGCACAACCTGAAGACCCTGACGTTGCATGCGACAGAACATTGCATCGGCTCTGGCACCCAGTCAGTGGTCTGCACTTCCTGGTCAGATGGCATTTGTGCTGCACCACATTGCTCTTGAAGGCAACTCAACCTTTTCTGTTTCAGTAAATAAAGAAACTGGCAAGGAATAACATGAACTGCTGCTTTCTTCAGTAAAATCAAAACATGATTTCAAGTGAAGAGAAAATATCGTATGGATAATAGTTCAGGAGGTAAACTCTCTGTCCATGGCCAAGTAGCTCCTATTCAACCGAAGTGCTACAGGTACACCAAAGAGGGAATGACCCATAGGCCTAGCATTTACACGGATTAGTAATAGTATATTACATTCAAGTCTCTTGATTTTGCTTATTGCCATGCTGCACCATGTTATTGCTCTGTATTGCATATATTGAATAAGATGTTCACGACTGACAAATCAGTGTGTTCAGAAATATTGTAGAGATTAAACTACGTATTAAGGACAGGAAGCCAAAGACTAAACTCAAATACGTTTTCACTAAGGAGTGCTGGAAACGGAAAATAGAAAAAACAAATACCGATTTCCCCAGATTAAATCTGCCGTAGCATTGCAATAATTAAAGTATTCTAGGTGTATTCTAAATAAAAGGTTTAACTGTTCTTCTAATGACTGGCAAGATTTATTTCTCTCAGAAGGACATCAACAGTCTGGACAGTAAGACTGATCCTAATAAAGATAACCAGGAAGAGTAATCTGAACGCTTTTTCACAATAGATAAAAATAGAAGTGAATTCAAGGCACAGATATTTCTCAACATTAATACACTATTTTCTTTGGAACTAATAATACAAAGGAAGCCATAATTACATTATCAACATGCTGTACACAGGGGCTTTTTATGCACATTACTTATAACAGTATTATCATAAAATGATCACAAAATCATTCACACACCAGATGTGCACACATAAACATATGAGTATAGACTGGAGCACAACAGCAGAAAAAAAGAAACGTTCCTGTAGAGTTCTTAGTAATGTTATCGGGGATATATACTTTGAGTAACATACACTTATGGATAGCATTAGCTATGGAAGACAGCTGACACAAGGCCAGTGTGCAGAGATGCGACTGACGCATCTGGTTTGAGGCTGGGAAGAGGCTGCTTACTGTTTTGTGGTAATGCTCACAGTGCTGACACGACCATGATAAACTAAATGACAGTAAGATGGATCTTTACTAATGCCATGTGAAAAATGTAACACTGAGGAAACTTGTAGACTAGATATGTTAAAAAAAAAAAAAAAAAAAACCACCGTTTGGCCCCCAATCAGCAAATTTCTACTTAAAAACCTCATCTTACCTTGTAGAACCTTTTTCTGAATATATATTGCTCAGATTTTTTAACCAGGCACAAAAAAAAAAAAATTTATTTGTACTTTGTGTGCACAGGTCTACATTCAGACAAAAACACTCACGTTGCCTCACAGTGATCAAGTCTTAATGCTCTCAAATTGGCTTTTGCCATCTTCAGTCGTGGAATAAGATATATTTGCCCAGTTAGGCAATGAGGAAAAATGAACCTTTGCCTTTCCTGAACATTGCCTCTAGAAGACGTTGACCAAATATGCATCTTTATCTCTCCGAGTTAGGAGAGTTGACAAATCACAGAATGTTAGGGATTGGAAGGGACCTTGAAAGATCATCTGGTCCAATCTCCCTGCCTGAGCAGGAACACCTAGATCAGGTCACACAGGAACGCATCCAGGCAGGTTTTGAATGTCTCCAGAGAAGGAGACTCCACAGCCTCTCTGGGCAGCCTGTTCCAGTGCTCCGTCACCCTCACCGTGAAGAAGTTTCTTCTCATATTTAACTGGAACCTCCTATGTTCCAGCTTGTACCCAAAATGTGAAATTTTTTAACCAACTGATTTTCAGCATCTGGAATTGCAAACTGAACATCCAGAATGCCTTGGTTTCAGCAAACCCAGCAAAATGCACAATCCCTGGGTTTCCTCCTGCCATTCCATGCCCCCCCATGAGCTTCTCTCTGGTCTCTTTGGAGCTGAAGTAAGCTCACAGCTCTGCCCACCCACTAAGAGTGGCAGCTCCAGCATACTGCTGTACTTTGCACGAGAGGGAAACCTCAAATAACAACAAATAGGACTGCTTCCTATTTTGTCCTTGCCACTCAAATAAAACAAGAACAGAATAAGCTGAGTAATCATCTGACATACTGTGGCGAGCTCAACTATTTGAGGAAGAAGCTGGAGCAGCCAGCAGTGTCCTTGCTCTCAAGCACAGGTGACCAACAACCACAGGTAACCAACAAGCACAGGTGACCAAAGCTTCCTCTCTGAGCCTCTGTCAGGGCGAGCACCTCCTGTTCCTACATCATCAGCCTCTCTTGGACACTTGCAGTGTTAAAAGTCTCATTTAAGAAGCTTGAGTGAATTATCATAGGGGTCCATATCAGCATCATTTGCATTAAAAATATCCATGCTTCAGAGAGCGGAAATGAGTAATCTTTGATGAGAACTGTATTGGTACCAATTCAAAAAAAAAAAGTACAACTCTGGACTCTTGGTACTATAGCCTGGAAAGCACAGAGCTTAATTCACAAAATGTACATGAGGCCCATACTGTAAAATTAACAGTCTGATGGTACAAATGGAAGAGATTCCACAAATGCCTATTTAGGCATTACCAAGAAGGGAACCTACAGGTAAATTGAATTGATAACCAGGCAGCAGTGTAAGCTTGACAACTGAGAAACGAGGGGATGCATTGGCTATCCAAAAGCAGAAGGCTAGAGGCTGCACTGTAACTCAGCGCTCAAGCTTTCCGTACAGAACCTTCTCAAAGCCAGGCTGCAAGGAAAGATCAACTTCCTTTTCAGTTAACATCATATTGCTAAGAAAGGAAGGACATATTTTTTGAAGTTTCAAGTGGCTAGCAAAATGGAGAAGGAAAACATTTACTCTAATTTCTTCTAGAAAGTAAAATATACAACAATTATGCATTTAGCGGAGTGAGATGCCAAACAGCTCTTAGAATGTGGTTTTTAGGTATGACTTTGGAGACACTTGATCCCTCTTCCTGTGCATGATTAAACTGAAGTTACATATTTGAGCAGGTGTCCCTGCTTTGGTGCTACTGAACCAGTTACCGTTCATAATGAAAATCCTTTGATTATACTAGAAGACATTCAACATTTTCTCTCCTGGCTGAGAGTGAAAAAAAACACACCACCCCACTTACTGCTCAACCCCAAACTGTAATCAGCTAGACAGTGAGAGATTTCATCTTTGAATCCATCTACAGCTAAATGAAATGCATTGAAGAAAAGGTGACTCAGGAATGCAACTTCCTAAATAATGCATTCTTCTAGGAAAATGGCGCATTTTCATTAAACTAAAGGTGAATTGTTCTCTTCTAGTACATCTAAAAATACTCTTCTAACAGAGCAGGTTATAAGTGCAAATTACTTACAGACTCAAAAACTTGTTGGCTTATTGAGGAAATCATTGCATGATTAACTGCTCTTTTAGCAATACTCCACACCTAACTGTTCAGCATTGAGTACAGGTTCAAGAACTGTAAGCAGAAGTTTTCTATATCTACAGTTCTGCACTTACTGGTTCATTAAATGCTTTCATTTTTCAAAAATAACAGGTAACAGTACATAAATTGTTAAGAAAATACAACCATAAACTGAACTTTCAAAACCACAAAAAGCAGTATCTTGTTATTTACAGAGTAGTGCAGTATTATAAACAGATTAAAAGATACATATACATAAATGACACTGAATCAAGAATGCTTAAAAACAGTTTAGCACGACCATCAACATCACAAATCTTAATACAAACAAGAAGGAAATCAAAGGAAGGGAGAATATTTTTCAAACTGCATCTCTTCATCTCTAATGAAGTGCTCCTATCATTTTTTACATTTTCATTTATGATGATGGCACAAGTTACACACAATGTTAGTATATAGTATCAGTTACTGGGCAATTACCATTGTTATCAATGGACCTTATTCACAGGTACTGAAATAACCTTTTCAAAGTAACACTTGTTGAGCAGACACAAGAAACTTAGAAAAGGAGTAAGTCTCACATTACCAAATGGCTTCCTATTTAGGGCAATGTGAGTATGCATTCTCAGGGACCGATTTCCTAATTATATCATTGATATGCAGAGATTTGTATTTCATCAATATTCTTAACATATACAAAGCAGTGTTTGGTTTTCAGCCAGAAACTGATATTTGTGTCCTTTCCTGAGGTTACAAGTTAATGCATCACAAAGTGCAGCTCCCAGTGCTCTTTAAAAGTCACGACTGTATGTTACTGAAAATGATGACTCCCAACTTGGCATAGCTTCACTGAGGGTCAGAATTTCCATCTCATGAAGAAATAGTCTGGGAAAACAGATGGTGAAGAAAGTCCAGCGGAACAAACGACGTTCCAGAGATGGTACTTGTTTCCACCCTCCTGAGCAAGCACGGAGACCAGAACCCCGAGGCCAGGGTGCCTCTGCAGGAGCTTTAGTTTTTCTCTGCCCTGGCACTGACCAACTTCCCTACTGGCTGCTGCCCTCAGAATTCCTTTGAAAGGGAGTTCCTGAGGTTTTTGGTGATTAATAGGAAATTGGTACATAGAAAATACTATTCATTTTCCAAATCTCAAGTGCTATTTCAGTTTTCATGAACTTGTGCCTCAGTTGTACAATTGCATACTGAGAACAAAGAGACCTAGTACAGAAATATAAGGAGGACTTAAAAGAAATACCTCTACTAAAAAAATCTGGGTTGAAATACAGGTGCTTTCTAGGCTTCAAAATTAGCCAAACATGTTATGTGGGAGTTACCCTCATATGGCTACGTGGACAGCTCCACAGCTATTTTTCTAGTGACATAAGGGACCTTTCCAGAACCTCTCTCACCTGTGGCCAAGCAGCTTATACAGTAGTTGAATTGCGCTGAAATGATTGTCTGAAGAAAGGCCAAGAAATACCTGGTGGGTAACTCCACCATCTCTGCAGATGACAGATCTGAAAGACCAATTTGTAAGCTGTAGGGTACGACCTGAGTCCCTGCCTTTACCACCAGGTAATCTATAATGCAATTTGGAAAAGCAGTAGCATCCAGGGTTCTTTCTCCTTTATTCCTTGAGTAGTTTAGAGATGCTTCACATTGAGCAAAGAGCAAACCCAGTAACTTTCAGTCTTCAGCCATATTATTCAGGAAGTTAAAAACTGGAATTCCAAGCTTGCTTCACAGATGCATACCTACACCCCAGAAGTCACTAGTTTTCCATGTCATGCAGCCTTGTACTTCTGATAAGCATTTAGCAACACTATGAAGAAAGGTCCATAGTGTTAAGGTACACAATCACTGCAGTATGTTGCAGTGGCTCACAAAACAACCAAGATGTCACTGTCCTCCTTCAAAGAAAAGCATTTCTCAAATATTCTAATATTTGTCCTATGCAGCTTAAATCTTTTTTTTTGTTTGTTGTTTGTTTTTTTTTAATCCCAAACCATGCATGATCTGAAAATCTATTTGGCTAAGCCAAATAATCTGCTTGTAAGAATGCTTTGCATATGTATTGTAATTAGACAAGCTTTTTCTTAATTGTAGGTAATTATCCTAGATAATTCGTTGAAACTTACTTGCCTACATATTTTTTCAATTATCAGAACCTGAAACACCTTGCAGGTATCACTTCTTAGGACACAGGCACAAGTGCTTGTGCAGGCACTTTCCCCACAAAGCTTCCAAGATTTTAATTACTTAACACACATAGGGCAACCCTTCTGATCACTAGTACAACATACTCTAGTAACTATACAGATTTGTAGACTTACTTTTTTAAAAAAAAAATTAACCCCCTGCTTATTTTTTTTTTAAAGGCACAGGATACAATTGTCATATGACACTTAGGTAGGGAAAGGGCATTTTCCCACTTCAGGATTTAAAAACCTGTCTTGCAGCAGACCACTGGATTCACTCATGCCATGTTTTTTTCCAAGAAAAAAAATTTACAGTTTAAAGCCTTTTTCATTATATCTATGAATCGTCACACAGCCATGATATGATACTGGCCTGGGCATAGCTGCTACTCCCGTGATAATGCCCGTTGCAGGATCATAGCAAAGAATAGTGTCTGTGGCTTCACCATTTTCTCGTCTTCCACCAAGGATATAGATTTTTCCATTACACACAGACATGCCACAATTCTCCTGTTTCAAAATATACAAAGGAATACTTGATTATTTAAAAAACAAGATCTCAATTCCTGCATGTCTACCTCAGCAGAAGGACAGCATTGGGACTACTGTTTGTAAACAGACTGGTCTGTACTATTCCCTTCCGAAAGGGCCAATGCAGAAAGCACAGCAGTTGGAGGAAGCAGCAACATAATTCTATAGAAAAAGCTATTTCAGGTCCAAGCCTTCACTTCATGTAGCTCACACAAGGGATACAGTAGAATACAGCTGACTATCGTACTCAGAGATGACTATTTAAATATCTGAAATAAGGAAAGGGGAAAGAACAGAAGGTTTTCTGAAGAGGGACCACAGCAGATACTATTAATGCAGAAAAAAAAAGGGAACAAGTACAAGCACCTTGGAGGAAAAACAGATAATGAAGAGGGATGTAAACAGTGGAGGGGGGGAAAAAAAACACGACTAAAAAGAATTCATAAGAAATGACAACACTATGTCTTACTTGAAAGAAAAAAGTGAGGGTTTATTTTTTTCCTTTAAAGCAGGCATGGAAAAATAGTAAAATGGAGAGCAGAGCAGAAAACAACAAGAAAGGGAAAGACAATAAAAAGCACACCTCTGTCAAGGTAGATACAGCGGAGGATGTGACTGACAGATATTAAACCTAGTGAAAAGTCCATCAACGCACAAACACACACTGTACTGCTTAGTGGACACGTTTTTAAATGCTGCTAAGTATTCCATGAATTGAAGTGATATAGCTCTCTCTGCTCAAGTCAAATACTTAATGCTATACAGTATTTTTTCCACACTGTAAACACATCCTTCAATATTTTCTGTTGCATTGAAAGGCTTTAATCAATTATAAGGAAATTACTATCTTCAATCTAAATTTAAAACATAACAGAGCTTGACAGAGATCAATTTCTAGACACTTAATGTTATCCATTAGACTGTTAGACTGTCACCCAACAGTAACTGCTCTCAAACAAAGATTGGGTGTCACTGTTAGCCAGCCCAGCTGAAAAGCTACTGGTTTAGAAACTCTCTCCTGTGAGGTTTTTAATTATATAGATGTAGTAACACAAAACAGAATCAGAGATGCAGTTTTTCCAGGGCTAAAAAAGTCTTTACTCATTTCCTGCCAAGATATTTATGTGAAGAAGAAAAAAAAAACCTTTCAGACATCTACAGGCCTTTTAGTGTTTCTTACCTGTCTGCTGAATGTATTCTGTACGTGCATCCAGTAGTCCTCAATTGGATCATAGCAGTATATTGCCTTGGTAAGCCCACCAGCAACATAGATCAGATTGTTTAAAGACACAGCTGTAATGCATCTTTTTGCAATAGGGATAGTTGCACGGAGCAGCCAAGAATTAGTATCAGGATCGTAAGACTGAACCTGAAAGCAAACACACATATTTGAGATTAAAAGCCCAACTGAAATTGTGACATGGCACATCCACAGTGGTTATAACAAAGACTGTCAAAGAAGCAATACCTGGTGGGCAATATCTCTCCAAGAAAATGAAGTCAATAAATATAGTCCATAGATCAATTATGTCTTTATATGCACCATGATCAACACTGTTTTCCCAACACTTAGGATTAAGCCTTCACATAGCTCATTTAATGTGTGAAGCCAGTGACAGTACCCATGACAGAGACCAAAGTAACAGCATACTAATGAGTTCATGTTTTCTACTGTGTATTCTTGTACTGTAATTCCATACTCCATTCAGCAAACCAATTAAAACAGATCTCTGCATAATCTGTTTTTAAACCGGCATTTCCCTTTGCTGTGGATAGAAGATGCAAACGCAGTTCACTGACCTTGTCAGAGCACGTGTTGTCATCAGGACCGCCCCCGATCACGAACAGTTTGCCAACACAGCTGGTGACTGCTGGAGAGCTCACAGCTTCTTTGAGGGGAGCCACCTCTGTCCATCGATTGGAAAATGAATCGTAACACTCTACACTGCTGAGGCGGTTTTGCCCATCATATCCTCCAACAACATATACCTATGCAAAGTGGAGAAAACTACCATCATTTCATTTTTAGACTAGTTATTACATTTAAATATCAAATTCATGCTTCAGAAACCCTGATTTGTTAGGCTTGTGAAGGGATATTTTTGTCAAAAAAATTATATAGAAGAATATGGCCTAAAAATAATAGGTAAAGACTCCCAGGAGAGTTTCCATTCAGTCACATGTGGAACAATACTGCAAACAGACATCCAAAGCATAGTATTATAGTACAGAAATAGAAGCCTGCTATTTGAATGGCACTTGAAGAAGGCATTTCTCTGCATTTCATTTGTTAAAGACTACATTCAGCAACAGCAAAAGTCCAGCTGAACATACCTTTGCTTTCTTGTTTTACTTTTTTTCCCTACAGCAAAAATTTCCATTTCCTCACAGTGATATATTTGGTTAATTTCAATATAAAATACTAAATAAAAGAACACAGAGATGACATTAACAGAAACCAGTACTGCTCTGAATAAATGCAAATAAAACTGTTAATCTTTTGACAGCACTTTTGAAACACAGGCAAATCCCAATACATCTCTGCCTGCAAAGAAATTGCTTCTTGGAAAGGAGACAGTTCAATGAAAAAAATTCACAAAAGAACCCTTGAGGAATAACATGATTTTCACATCCATGGATAGTGCCTGACTGATCAAGAGCACAATTATTTAAAATATTCTTTTCTTTGAAAATATGAAATGATTTATTGGGAGTGCAATAAGGTAGTAATATATACATGTTTTCTCCACTATTTTCTTATACACATGGAACATCCCAGCTAAAGAAATAAATATACTTCTCTTACTTTACCAAGAAGCACAGCCATTTTATGACGCCATCTGCCTTTATTTAAGGAGGCAACTCTGATCCAAATGTTAAGCTGAGAATTATAAATCCAAACATCCCGACTATTGATTCTTCCACCTTTAAAAACAAATATGCCAATCTGAATAAATTCATGCTTGAATGAGAAAGGTCAACTACTAACATGCCCCTCCACAGTGGGTAGTGAAATTATATCCTGTTTAGGTGAAAAAGATCTTTATACTTGACTGGAAAAGCCAGTTTTGGTGGATTTTAAAAGATGAAAACATACAGTAAGTTGTTTTACTTCTGTGAACACTTCCCAGAAACATGCCGATATCACATTAAAATGCATTCCAATCTCAAGAAATAATCTAATGGCTTTTGCCCATGCTCTTCATATTTCCATATTTCCTTGAGCATCACTACCTGGATAAGACACTCATAACAGTTATCTTAAATGTTTATGTGCCTTGTGGCACATTCCTAGCACGAACTGTTCCCCTCTATTTGATCCATACGTCTACTTTCTTTATTTTACAGTTTGCTCAAATGACAAAGGTACTACAAATTTGAGGAGACAGACTCTTTGGTTAAACTAAGATATGGCACTCAGTATCTAAACTATCAGCTGTACCATATAATCTACCCTTCCTAAAAGGGCCGAATGGGAGGTGTCTAAAAACCTATTACTCATTTCACTGTAAAAGACTGGTATAAACGGATCCCCAGCTCAGGTACTAAATGAAAGTCAAAAGGATTATTCACCTGAAACAAGAATATCATTCCGTAGAGCACACACTGCATACTCAGACTTGGTAAACTCTGGAAGTTTAGCCAGTGATTTCCACTCCCCTGTTACAGGATCGTAGCACTCAGTGTACGGCAAGTTAAACCCTCCAACTCGTTCACAGCCTCCAACAACAACTATCACCTCAGAATAACCAGTTGATCTAAAAAAGTGAAAACAGAAAACTAAAATGTAAGAGTTATTTAATAGAATATGGAGGCCAAAAAACATTGTCTTCAAAAGCTGTTTGGAAAAAAAAGCAATAATCAGAAAGTTTACTATTTACTCCTATAGGAAAAAAAAGGTACAGGTTAAAAAAAAGTTACAGGTTTTCACTGCTTCCACTTATCTAACTGTATGGCACATTACCACGTACTTTTTTGCATACGTGGAGTCACACTGCACAGTGTTCTAGTAAAACTCACAAGAATTAAAAATACACAAAGCCCATACTCTAATAGAATTTTTACTTTGACTGGGTGTATAGAGATATCACAAACAGAGTTCAAGGTCAGAGACAATTAGGTGAGTAATCTGCTGCAGAACTGTAATTATCTATTCTTCACACTGAGACCAGTCACCACCCCCCTCAAATGTTATGAAATTTACAGCACTTCACATTGTTCAAGTATTACACAATTTAAAACACCTCTAAAATGTTTTAGGTTATTTCCTGAAGGAGGAAGAGAAAAAGCTGGAGGCGGAGTCACCAAAATCAAGAGGGGGGGAAAAAAAAAATCTTAGAGCCAATGCACCGTTAAAGAAAGCACCACAAAGTGGAAAACAAGTGTAGTGACAGACTGAAACAATAAGGAACACTGAAATAAAAGTTCACACCTGAAATGAGAACTAGAACTTGGTGTGAAAAAATTAAGCATTAGACAATCTGCAGAGTACAAAAATAAGCCTTTAAATTCTGTTCCATGCTCTTGTTCTCCTACTAACCTGACCCTTCTGCATTATATATATTGTGTTCACAGTAATGGAAAAACTCGTATTTTAATCCACATTTGAATGTAGAGAATCAGCCAAGCATCTTCTACATGCAAATCAAATTATAACTGAATTTAATTGTTAAAATTTATAATTTCTTATTAGCATTTTTCAAAATCCTTGCTTTTCAGGGCTTTTTTTTTTTTTAAAGAATTCTGCACTGATATAACTATTTCAAGGACTGTTGTCTACTAAACAACTAAAATAATGTAAGATTGACTTTATTTTTAGCATGCCTTTCTGATGTTTTGTGCTTTAACTTTGATCTCCATATGAATTGAGATTTCATTCATATCACTGCTGAGTACTGCAGTCCTCAAAAAATTGCCTCATGACTGCATTTGAGATAGAAGTCGCATGATCCGTACACAAATTTCCTAATACATGAACTTATACACGTATTAGCTTATAAATCCCGATGACATTTTCCCCTTTTTGAAACATCAAGAACAAAAACTATTTAGCTCTTATCTCCTCATCACCACACACCATAAGTGAAATATGCCTTTCTTCTCTGAATATTTTACAGCAAGACAACGATAAATGAAAACGTACTGTAAGATTACACAGCGAAGAGTTGTAACAGAGGAAGTACACTTACGTACCTGAACTAGTCAGAAGAAATGCTCTCTTCAGCTGCTCTGCTTTGAAGTGATGCAGGTTCCTGGTTTCTATGTATTTACTGTTATTGTTTTTTTGTTTGTTTTTAAGAGGAACAACTCTGAAAAGAATCTCTCACAGGGTAAGAGAGGGGAATTTTCTGTGCCAGCAAAGCCTTACCCAGAAAAAGAAGAGTTTTCTTAAGAGCGAGTTATTTATCTCATAACTTGCCTAGAGGCAAGCCCAAATATATCAACTAACCTTATGTAGAAAAGAGGTTTGTCTGTTGATTACTTTTAGATTAGGACCAAGGCCTTGACTTACTGAAAAGCCTACTGTACTGGATTGTCAATTCTTATTTTTAAAGTTAAACAAACCAAAAACCTTTGATTGGAATCTATGAATTGTAATAGAGAGTTTTGCTCTTTAAATGAAAGATTAGTTTAGTACAATATTTTAAATCACAGAAAAATAAATGTTTTCTCAAAAATTTAGTACCTACATAGCCATATCATTTCTTCCATTAAGAAATGTTTTCTGGTACACCTTCTTGAAGGAGTCTTGTACTCTAGAGGTTTTAAAGTTAGTTCCAAAAGATTTCTAGTAGACAGAGGGCACATCAATTAAAAAAAGGGCAAAGGGGAATACACACAGAACATACAAGCAACAGCTAATTCCAGAAAAGAACCAATGACATATGTGAATGGAGATTAAAAAAAGCTGCAATTCCCAGAGAAGACATGATCTCAACCATTGGTACAGGAAGTCCTCCTTGTAGCCCTCAGAGGTAACAGCACAAGCAGAGAACCAGAGGTGAGCTACAACAGGCACTCGAGAGATTCCAGGAGACACCCTCTCACTATGAAGAGGTCAGATAATGGAAAAGGGGATGTGGAAGACTGATGACAGAACATCATAATCCACCGCACTGCAGAAGCAGGTTTCCAAGGGGTCCTGAGCTGCATGCAGACCTTTAGCCTGGGTGACAATGCCAACCATCACTGCGTTGGCTGGACTGAAGAACCTTGAGTAATTCAAAGAGATTCCATTCAAAAACATTTTAAGTTTGGGAGACAAGTTACAAGGCTTCTGGTAAATCACTACATTTTCTCCTGTTAATTCACTGGTGTGGCAAATGGGATGACAAATGTAAAGTGAAATAAAAAGTCACCTCCTTGTAGGAAAAATAAGGGTCTACATTCTAGTTTTTCTAAAAGCAGCCAAAGAGGATGTGTTATAATGTATACATGTAGCAACTCCTAACCTTTTAAAGTGAACATTCATGTTATCGGACACCCTTAAAAGAACTATGTGATTAAAGAATTCATGGGTATGTGAAAATCTACAGATAATTTGAATCATACAGAAGCAAGAGCCTGCTTTGTTTTGTATATGGAAACTCATTATTGCTCACTGCTTCACCTTGGCTTGGAGATTTGCTGTGCAACACAGCCAGCAGGGGACAATAGAGACTTAAAAGGAGTGAGACAACCTCAAGATGTCACTATGTCATCGCATAAACATAACTGAAAAGAACTTTCAGAAAGACCTTCTGTGTTTGTCAATAACACCTATTGGCATACAACATTAAAAGAGCAAGCAGGTTACCCCATGTTTTAAACTTTTGTCTATTTCAGGCAAGTCTTCACTAGCTTCAAAAAGAAAAAAGAAGTCAACTGTGAAAATGCAATCCACACTGTTCTTTTAAAAAAAATGGGTAGAACCCACTTCATCCATAACCACATACACACTCCTACAAGGAATCACAATTAATTTCCATAAGTTTCAGTAAAAACACTGGCTTGGGAATTTCTGGTCCTGCTGACTGATTCCTTTTAGAAACAGTTTTATATAAAAAAGGAATTGGAGGAAGTCAAGAGAGGAAAGACCTCTCCAGTGTCCTTTCCTCCCTAAACCCCCAAGAAATGCCCAGAAAAGGTGTGACAAAAACATGGGCAAAGGGGGACCTGGTAACTGTTTTAAAACATGATCTCTTTTTGCTATAGGCAACCAAAACAAACAGGCAACAGAAACAAATGACAAAGAACTATTTCATGAATGTAATATAGAAAAGGGGAAAAAATTCCTCCTGGGAGGCCAGCCAGTTTTTCTCTTTGTAAATTACTTCTCTAGTTCCTGCCTACTCAAGTTCACAGTGTGGTTTATTAAGTCCAGCAGTAAGAACACAGACACCTGCCCCAAAATCACCTGTATGAGACAAGGTAATTCATTTACAAACTGGAATGCTGCAGCAAGGCTATTCAGAATCTCAAGTTCCTACGTATACACCACACACTGACAAAAGTTTTGGTTCTGAGCAAATGTGCTTTGTTTATCAAATTGGATAATAAACTTACAACAAACACCACACCAAATACCACCAGATGCAGCCCCCTCCTCAGTTCACAAAACAACATCTTTGGGCTGAATTCTCAAGACGCCACACCTCCCCTCAGGCCCAAGCTCAGGGAAGGCTCCAGAAACCAGCATTCACCAGTTTCCAAACTGCAATAAACCAAAAGTTTCCAGACCCTCCATGGTACCGTACAGCTTTGAAAACCTGACAGCAGGGATGCTAGGAAAACCACTAATGAGGCAAATGCTTTCCAAATATTTTTTCCCCCATATGAAGGCCTTAAATATATGTTATATAACACACATGCCAAAAAAATTTAGGCTTCCTGCATAGTCACTGCACAGCAACCACATATGACTAAGAATAAACAAAGAGGAGCAACTCCTAACACAATCTAACTGTTTGTCCAGACCAGATCATTACATCACCTTAACAGCACATGATTTTAAAACTGCAGTTTAAATCAGCTGGAGTTAATAAACTATCATGTCAACTACCATGTAGAGGTAAGGCTTTTACCTGGACAACACACTTTGGGGCATGGAGGGAGGATCATAACCACTACTGACCATAAATGCCAGTAATGGTCTTCCTCTTGCAAATTCAACCACCATTTGCACTTTTTAAACACATTATTAAGTAGCAGTAATTCTGGACTACTAAAATATCATGGAATAAGCATGAAGTATTTCAGAAACTGGTCTGTAATTCTTTAAAAATGAAAGATATAGTTTCTTTATAGTTAAGAACCTGTTATTCTGTTGTCTTTTGCAGTTTTACATTACTCCATTTGCACAGCATTTTGCGATGTAACAAGTGAATGCTCTGTGTGTATATATACACACACATACATATATATATATCCCCATCCATATCCTTGATAATGCACTGTACACTTACATGACTGTTATAAAAAGAAAGAAGGTTGGGAATGGAATTGTTTACTTGCTACAGCAGAGTAAGTTGTTTTCAAGACGCTGCCACTGTATGAAATAACTTAAGATCACATATAGCAAACATTACCCTTTAGAAAATATTTTACTTACTTGCAAGGTAAAATAGCTTAACTTACCTGAACAGTCATTTATTCCATAGCAAAAAATATTTTTGTTCTGGGAGCGTATATCAAACATCTGTACATCAGATCATGTCCTTCTACTACAGAAAGAAGGAAAAAAATTATTTCCTCACCTGCGTGGCCTAGTCCTGGGAGACATCATCTCATTTCCAAGGATATGGTACCGTCTGGCTTCATGCAGCAGCTGATAGCACTCTGGGGAATTCTGAATCAGCTGGTCCACTTCCACAGTCTGAACAAAGTAGTTTGGGTGTAACAAGGGGAGCCTGACATGTGTCAGAAGCTCATGCAACACTGGTCTTCGCAACTCAACTGCCCGGTACACCCAGCGCATGACAGCTTCAAAAACCATCTCTTCCTTCGTGATCACCAGTTCATCACTGCAAATGTAATCAATAAGCTCATCCTTCCCCAGCTCAAGGAATTCTTCGTGCTGGGATACGTCTTCAAATGTCTGCAGTGCAAAATTCCTGCACTTGGTGAACAGTGTCTTGAGTGAGTGTGTATCTGCAAAGCGCTGGATTCCCAGGCAGTTACAAGGATCCAGCTGTTCTTCCAGGAACTTGGCACAGGCATCACGTAAAACGCTAATCTGAAAGAGACTCGATGTTTCAAAGAGATACTGCACGTTCTCTGTAGTGATTTTCACCTTGCCAGTGTACACATACTGTAAAAAGCAATCCATAGCTTCAGCTAAAATGCCATTGATCTCCACTAACATCTCTCTGCTTTCCCTATGATCATTGCAAAACATAGCTCTGAAGTAGCTGCTGCAGGCTGAGAGGACCGCTCGATGGCAGGGAAACTCCCGCCCTTCCACACAGATAATGACATCTGTGAACAACCGGCTGTCTCGAAATTCATTGAAGATCTGGAGAATGCTTTCAGCATGCGATGAACCCGAGGAGAAGTCAAAAAACTCAGGGCCTGACAACGATTTTGGGTCCATTTCAAAAACTTTCCGCTTGGTTGCAGGGGAGTCTCGTATCCCACTATCCTCTCTATTCAGTCTGCGTCCCAATATTAGTACCATTGTTACATCAGTTGGCTATAGAGTCATTGAGAAAAGTTTGCCGAGTTCCTCCTTTGCAGTGCTACGGTCTGAAAAATTAAAACACTTCAGTATTCAGTCTGGTATACGCTTCATTTCATCACGGTAATTAGACAAGACACTTGTTTGGTCACTCTAATAATCGGCACAATTTTTGACCTTTTCTAGAGGTGACACAGTATTACAGGGCAAATGACCTTGCGCAGGGCAATGCAGCATCATCTGTTACACGTTAAGTACTAAACATAACCTATGTACTGTATGTATGCTGTATATAGGCACCATGATGACAAATTCTGAATGTCCCACCACCACAGGCATTGCATTAGTATTCAAGATAAATAAAATGAGGCCTCAGCTTCAGCAAATCACCTTACTGACAGAAACCAAGGGCTTTCCTAGGTAAAGATCCAGAGCTTGGGCTTTTCTCATTTTTTCAGTGTAATCCTCACTTCAGCTGGAACTTCCATGCAACACTACAATAAAACTAATCAAAAGATGAAATGAGGTTTGCAATATAAAAATTCAGTTGAGATAATGAAAGTGAAGGAGTGATTTATGTTGATCATAATACAGCTTTATAATGCTAGTGTTTAATAACCTTCAGTTATCTCAATGAACAACCTTGACTGTAAAAACTGCTTTTACTTTTTCATTCCTTGCACCTAGAAATTAGTTCACTGATAATGCAAGATTCAATTAATTATGAATGTAAACTGCTGATGCGCGAGACAGAAAGGAGAAAAATTTATTTGTGTAAAGCTACTGAAACCAAGGACCAAGGGCAATTTACTGAGTCAAGGGAGATTTTCTGTTTTCCAAAGCACTACTAACAAAAAATTACTAGCAACATTTTTGCTCACTTTCCAGTTTCAAGTACATAGTGTACACAAACATGCACTTGTATTATTGGAGTGCTGAAGTTGCAAAAAATACTCAGATGTTAGTAAATGCCAAAACTAAAGTTTTCAGGTAAAGAAAAGGCAGCTGATTTTGCAGATACTGCGTATTAGAGGTAATGTGATCAACCAATCTAGCAGCAACAGGGCTTTTTGCCACTCCTGAACTTTAAAATGAACTCGATGACTGTCCACCAAAATATACTGAGGCAGCAAAAGGCTGGGCAAAACGCCCACATGGGTCTGACATAAATACTGCTCCAAATGCATGCACTTTAAAGTCTAGAAAGAAATGCACCAAATTATTTTAAAACTTATGGAAATATTTTTTCCATAATTAATCCAAGAGATTATGTTCCATTTCCCTCACTCTCCACTGACATAGTCAATAAACATAGCTCCTAAGACAATTTTCATTTCCTGACATCCTAGCATCTTTAGAGCTGCAATTACCCAATCCAAATCTGGCCGCATTATCGCTTAATATAGAACACAATGAACCATGTTTTTTTAAAAAAAAAAAAAACTTTTTTTTTTTAATAAACACAACATCTTTAACAGGCACCATCTTTGCAAAGACTAAGAATGCATATTATCTACTTATTGAGAGAAGACGTTTCTAAACTCTCATTTTCCATACATAATTTTTCACCCCTATTTACAAGGTAGATTCTTGGTATGACTCGTTTATCCTACAAAATACTTCATTTTACTTGAATTAAAATGGGATCAATTGTCATCTCATTGTCTGAAAAACACTGTTGCAATGTGCATATCTAAGAATCTCTGAGGCAATCAGTCAACAAGGCATAATTAGACAGCTTGATCTGTAACAGATATTCTATCCCAGATATTTCACAACTGTTCTACCCTGTAATGACGCAGGCCACATAAAGACCAACAACAACCACCAGCACCACCACCGCTGCAGCCACCATCTCAACAGCTCTGTTGTCAACACCCTAGCCCTTACACTGGACTCCATCTGCAACTAATTCCATGCTACTCAGCATGAGAAAGTGGGCAGAAATGAAGCATCAGCAGTAGAAAAGGGAAATGTAACTGTGAAAACAAGCTCTAAAGGCTTGATTCTGGTGTCACAGTTTTAAACCAGAACTTCACTGAAGTTAATGGAGCTTTTCCAAAGCAAAGCTAGCCTGAAATTAGAAACAAGACACTGGCATATTGCGTGAAAGGGCAAAAAACTGACTGTAAAAAAAAAAAAAAAAAGGTGTTCAAAATCAATCTCTCATTATGTGAGTAGTTAAAGGCTTAAAGAGATTCTATAGAATGCAATCACTAACAAGTGGAAATAAGACCTTGGGTGAAGACTGCTCACTGCAAGACACAATGTCATCTTTATGCTGGGAACTTGGAGTAAGACAAAATTATTGGTCAGCAAATTAATTGTTTTTTAAATGCTGTGACGGATTAAAGAAAGGGGAGACTGAAAAAATGCATGGACCAAAAACTAATCTAGGGGATAAATACTGCACCGTCACAAATAAGAGACCAGAAAGGAAAAAGAATTAAACTCCACTGCAGAAATTACTGCTTTTGAATATACGATTCAATTTCTACCCAGTCAATTACTTCTGTAGGGGTGCTTAAGCAAAGTCATTATATAAGACTATCAGTAACACTATCACATGTTCAGCTCTATCAGACATAGATATGGTCTTCTTGCAAATCATGCTCTGGCAGTCTTAAAATGTCACTACTTCCAGCTGCCTGCCCCATCTTTCACTCCCATAGCTGGAACAGCAGAGGGGAATCTGTGCCTGATGCGGAGCTGCTTAGCACATAAAGGTGGGAAAATTTACAAGGGGATATACCTGGCTGCACCTTCTGTGTACATAAAGGTAACTACAGGTGCCTGCAGACTCTGCAACATAAAGCAGCAGTTTTTTTGGAGACTTTCACACTGAGATCTCTTCAGTAAGTTTGAACTAAGCAGAAGAAAAAAAAATCCCAAAAGGCAGCTATTGAGAATTATTACAATATATACATTAAAAAAAACATAAAATGCATTGGACTGCTTGCCTGAGTAAGGTGCATCAAGAAAGGACCTTAACCAAATCAGAGACTCTATCCATCCAAAAAAAAAACGTAAAGGAAAAAAATTACACTTACATCAGCAGGTTTTTAAAAGTGCTTTACAAATACAGACATGGCTTTTACATGGGTGTTACCTGCACACGTCTCTAAATTAAGCTGGGTTCACTGACAGATCAAGTTCCTCTATTTGCTTAAGGTCTACAGTGTCTGCGGGCTCGTCTGTGCTAGAGGTTCCTCAGAAATCATCTGACAATAGCTGTCATTCAGAGGCCTGTAAATCAGGTCTACAAAATGTTTGCCCTGACATCGGTATCTGCAAACTGTTCCTGTACAAACTACTTCATTACATTAACTCCTCCTTCCTCCACTGCAACACCCCCATGTATTTTATCCCTCCCCTCTCATCCCCAGCTCTGACAACAGCTAGCAATGTGCTGGTTGGTTTTCCTTTTTAGCACAGAGCTAATTTGGTCGATGAGCAGAACTGACAGAGGGAAACAGAGGAAACATGCAGCCTCGTGCAGCCAGCGCAGAGGTGAGGCCGTTCACCAACAGCGAGTCACCAGGTGTGCCTGAGCTCTACCCTCAAAGCTCACCCTCAGGGTGCAGTTTCAGAGTACCTGAAGCTGAGCCTCTGCTGCTGCCAGTGGAGGTGGCTTCCACCCTGTGCCCGCACCCGCTGCTCTCTCACGTCAGCGCTGGCACTCGCGTGGCGCGGCTGGACCGGTGACCATCTGCACGGGGAGAAAAGGGAGGCGCTGGATGCGTGCGGCTGCCCCGGGGAAGGGCAAGGACCGTGCCGGCACCCAGCACGGCCCTGCGGCAGCTCGGGCGAGGGCACGCCCGAGTGACTTCCCTCACCAAGCAGCACAGGGCCTCGCATCTGCTGCTACCTGGTACAACGCTAGTAACAGAACCCCCGAGGTAATGCAACCAGAGTCAGTAACAATTCTCTCTTTTTTTTGACTCTCCGTTCTGAATCCCAATAACTCTAATGCAGGTCTGGCTAATGGTAGTTATTTTGTGGATTTCAGACAACGTGATCTGCAAGCATGCTTTATTCTCAGATGTCTGGATACCACAAAAGTCAATAAGCTCCCAGTTTGTTATCTACTGCAACATGCTAGCTAAACCAACATGTTCTCAAGGCTCTTAAAAAAAAAAAAAGAGACAAAACATAAGCTTTCCTTCCACCAAAAACCAAGCAGCATTTCTTTTTCCTTCTTCTTTGTTACATATATAAAAAAAGTCATTGGTTTCAAGGGACTTTTATTATTATTATTATCATCATCATCATCATCTCTTGTTTTTGAAGGAGAGTTTGAGTGTTGAATGATACTCAAGTCTTCTACTACAACGTAAGTCACTACTTTGGGTAAAAAAAATATTCTGAATGCCAAGATTTAGTAATAAACAAGGTCATGACACATAAAAAGCCTAAGTGCCTTCAAAAGTCACCCAGGAAAAACAGGAACTGATTTGGACATGAGACTCATGATTAATTAAGTCAAAAAAAAAAACAAGCAACAAAAAAAGAACACCTTTAGAATGTGCAGAAGTTTTTAGGTAATCTTTTTGCAGATGAAAAGGTCACCGAGAAGGGCACACACCCATGAAAAAAAGCACTGCGTATTACTCATCTACAGGGAAGAGACTGAAAACATCAACATACATTCTTGCCCCGTGGTTTCACTATCATTTTTAAGATCGTTCAGATTTCCTGCAAGCAGATGCCACCCGCACGCAGCCCGGGTCGTCGCACAGGCCCTGATCAGGAGCCCCAAAGACCTCCGGGGCTTCCCCCAGCTGCTCGTCAACAGGCCACACAGAGCCACAGCACCAAGCGGCGCGGTGACACCCGGGCTGCTCCAACAGCCCGGCGAGAGCGCTGCTACCGACGGGAGAACTCTGTGCGCGTAACGGTGCCAAACCGGGTCCCTACGCGCGCACCCCTTCGGAGCGCGGCGCCACAAGGGGCGGACGCGCAGGGGGAGCCCGAGCGCGCCGCGGGCCGGGCCGGGCCGGGGGCTCGGTTGCTGTCGCGGGAGGCGCCGACACGAGCACAAAATGGCAGCCGCCCGCCCGCTCGAGGCGCGTATCCGCGGCAAGCAGCGCACGCGGACGCCCGCGTTCCCCGGCCGCTTGCGAGGCG
>VXAA01004524.1:0-222219 GCA_013399115.1 Anseranas semipalmata | reverse complement strand
GCTCCGTCCTCCGCGCGGCACGGCACGGCACGGGCCGGCCCGGCGGGGAGCGGTGCGCCCGGCCGGCACCTCGTGCGCCTGGCAACGGCCCCGGCGGGAGCCAGCTCCCAGAGCGGGGAAGGCAGCAGCCGCCTTGCAGCCCGGAGGTGCCCAGGAGGGGCTTTGCCTGCCTGAGCCGCAGCCTCACCCAGTCGGTGTCGCGCTCCCGGCGGACAAAGCTCGTCCCTAGCTCCTGCCCAGCGGTAACGCGAGCTGCGGTGTCCGTCTGAGGGCGGTGCGTGCGGTGCCGGGGTGGCAGCCGGTCACCCGCAGACGGAAAAGCAGGACACTGGTGTCATCACCGCGCAATTCCAAGAGCGGGTCTGAGCCTGTCCCGGAGCCCAAACTCGCTTCATATCCAAACTATTTGGACAGCGGCCCGTGCTCCAGCACAGGCTGATGGAACATGCCTGGGAGTATGGAAATTTATTTTTGCTCTGCCCTTTAGCATAAGCAGGCTTGCAAGTCCGTAGCACAGAGCAGCAAGGCGAGGGCAGGGACATGCATGCTTAAATTAAGTTCATTACCAGGCACTAAATGAGGCCTTGTGCAACGCCACAGAGCTGATGTAAGCAGGTAACTGGCTGCGTTTTGCTTCCTAGAAGGATGCCCTCTCCCTCTTGCCCCTTATTGCTGAGGGAAAGGAAGAAATACAGCTTCTATTAGGCGCCAGCTGCTTCACTCTCCTAAACGTTAGGTATCCATCACAAGCGTAATGTACCTTTACCCTCCGGTGAACCTGCAGAGCCTCCTGACCTCAGGCCAGCCCTGCCAACCCCTCCTTTCGCCTCCCCCGGGAGCGTGTGCTGCACCGTGCTCCTCCACCGACATCGCCCGGAGGGGCCGCGTGTGCTCAGGGCTCCCAGGGCCACCCGCGCTGGAGCGAACCCGCCTCAGGTTCTCAGAGGCTGCATGAGCTCTGCTTTTCCCACTAGTCAGGCAAATTGCAGCTTTGCAAAGCAGAATTAAAATTCCTAATTAAAAGGCAAAGTTTCTAAAAATAGACTGAAAATGTCAATCAATTTTGGCATGTAAATTGTTTTCAATAAGATCTTAAAAAATGAAACCTTCAACCATTTTCCTGCTGAGCTAAAACTCAGAACTGCTTCGCACATTTAATTATAAGTGAGACTGTTCAGTCAGTTCTTCATCTGCTGACTGGAAAAGCGAGGAGGACCCCAAACAACCTAAACAGCAAACAAAACCAACAGACAGTTCACCCCATTTTGTACAGTTGCATTGCAATAACTTATTTCACCCACTGAAGATGGAAAAGTTAATAACCTGAAGTGTTACTTATTACAAAGACATTAGATCTAAAAAGTACATGGCCTAAGAAGAATGTTTTTGCCTAAAAGAGAACTTTTTTACCTGATACATCCTTTTGTCTGCCCCAGTCCTTTGATTCTTTAACTCTTGGGGTTGATACGACTGTGTACAGTTCACTTCAGAAAACAGAAGAGGGATTAAAGGATGAGTTGTGGGAAGGAAAAAAAGATGGCCAAGATATCGATGAGTCTGCTTGAAGGAGCTATCGGAAGGGAGTATGTTTACTCCAATCGAACCTGCACGTGGCAAAAATACCTTGTGTGAAGAGGGTAAATGGAGCGTTTAAATGAAAATATTAATTAAAAATACTCATTGAGCAATCAATTGTTTCATAATGTGCACATGTATGCATGCAGTCACATCCAGGTACTTCCAGTTCTGAAAGCCGACGTCACCGAGGATGTCTGAAATTAGGGATAGCTGAGTTGCTATGACATCCTATTGGTCTTCATTCCTCTGCTAGCAGGGGCATTGGTTGTTGTTTCTCAAGCTGCACTGAGCATTTCTCTCAAAATAAGCAGTTGTGTGCTGCCTGAGAAGCTGAAGCCAATTATTAAAGATTACTCATTTCTATAAAGCTTTGTTAATACTTTTTTAACAATGTAAATGACTTGTAAAGCATTTAGGCCAATGTTTTCAGAGGAGGTCAGGGATTTTGGAGATTTTGAGGTATCTTCAGCTGGCCATTGGAAAGCTCTACACTAAAATTAGAAGCCTACTTGAAAATTCTGGCTCACATCCAGCATGTTCATGTGTTTTTCTGGCGGTGTTGGATTTGAATACCACCACCGTCAGGCACTTTTCACACACATTTCAACAATGCAGTGTGCCACCTAAACGGGTCAGTGCATTCCTCCAGATGAAGACGTTAACTATTTTAAGAAGTCGCGTGCCAGGACGGTCCTGAGAATTTTCCTCTGTTGTGGGAAGCCTCTTAACTCCTCATCAGACTTTTCTAAAATTAAGTAAAACCCAGATGGTTTTCAGGCAGTTAATACACACAGAAAATAAAACTCAAAGAAAATCCATGATTTCTTTTACTAGTTATTGACTGCTAATGGACACCTATCCTAAACAGTCCGAGGAAGGGCTCTGAGCCGAAGGAAGGAAGAGAAGAAGGTGAGCTGCAGCAACTGAGAGGCGAGTGCTGGAAGCCGAAGGAGGATATGCAGGGAGGTGACGGTCTAAGTGCTGAGCCCCTTGCACTGGTCACTCATCGGGGAGAACAGAGAGCAACGGAGACAACTTGGTAAATGAGCAGTACTAAACAGCCTGCATGCAACATGGGGATTGTATCAGAGTGAGGGAGTGAAGTGAGACATTAGAGCTGAAGGTGGAGAACAGCGCAGGCTAACGTCTGACGCTGAGTAAGCAATGGCAAGAACATCATGAAGAGGTGTGCGACACATGGAGCAGAGACAAAGCAAACATTTCTCAGCTCCAGGAGGGAGAACAGATTCTCACATTGCTAGAAGTTTTAGTGGACAGAAAGCTTTGAAAAAAAGAGGTGTTGTTAAGTGACATCATTGCAGATCCTGACACAAGCAGGCACGAACCTAAAAGTAGCAATAGAAGCCATTCAGTAAGATTGCAGACAGTCAGCACTGAGCAAAAGGAAAGGTGACTTTAACAGCAATTTGTGAGAAAGAGCACAAGAGTGAGTTCAGTAACTATTGAGGAATTTACTTTTTGAGTATGCCAGAAAAAAGGGCTGACTAAGGTGCACTACGTGGAAATGAAGAGGTGTATGGAAATAGCATTGAAAGAGAGGCTGGATTTCGACCAGGATGAAAGTACACCAAAGTCTCTTCTGTGATAGAAGACCTCTCAAAGAAGTACAGAGAACACAACAGAACTTGCTAAATTCTTTCCCTTGACTTCGAGCAGCCTTTCACCATCATCCTGCCAAAAGCCCAGTGGGTGCGGTGGGTCCCACTGACCTGAGTTAGCCTGCTGTGGATAACCAGCAGGTACACGCACGTAGGGTGGAAGGAGCCTTTCCAAGACAGCTCCCTGTCAGCCTCTCCTCCTCCCATCACCTGTTTGAAGCGGCTGCACCAGGAGATGCCACCTGCTGCCGAAGTGGCAGGACGAGCGCAGGCCCTGTCCCAAGGAACGCAATGGGACGTCCTCTGCAGCCACACGCAGCGCTCGTCCCCGCACGCCCGGCACCGGGTGCAGCCCCACTGCCCACCTGCGCTTGGCAGAGGAGGCAGCGGGCCTGCAGGGAGCGTGTAGCTCCGCAAGGCACAAAAGCCGCTTGGCAAAACGTCAGGAACACGTTTACTGATCCAGCCCCGCAATCAGGGCTGTGTTCCCCCTGTACACGCCAGTCCTCACTGGCCAGCCCAGGCTCCTAGCCCATGCACATCCTGCTCTTCCCGCTCATCCCAGCAGCCAGTCGCCACAAACAAGGCCCATGGGAATAGTCCTCCCATGCAGGAGGAAAGCGTCTACTTTTTCCACCCAGTATCTCCCATCTCCCAAGCCTGGGAGAAGACTATGGGAGTGGAATTCCAAAGCTGAGAAGAACGAGCATTGCATCACTGCTGCTATAAACACTGAGCTACTTCCTTTTTACAGCACCAAGAGAGCATGAAAACAGTGCCTAACCCAGTGAGATAGGGACAGGATCTGCTGGTGTTTGTCTGGATCTTCTTTGTAGGAAGAAAAATAGGCAAAGAAATAAAAGTTGTTTGAGCTCTTGTTAGCCACACAGGCGAGGACTTGAAGGGAGCTGTTCTTGCAGAATGGCAGAGAGATGACGCCTGCAGTCACTAACCTAGCACAAGAGTGAGACAGGTACCTGCAAAAACAGTTCCCTGAGCAGGAAAGCAATGTTCCCACCCAGCCCCATGACCGCGAGCCCAACCACAGCCCCCTCGTGTTCGCATTAAGGGCAGTAGTATTTTTTCACTGATTTCTACACCACAAGCCTTCCCTTTATGCCACGTTGCCGCAGAGCACTGTACAACAGAACTCCAGCTCTGCCCTTCAGCCACACTTAATAGCTCTCTCCTCAAGCCATTTGCCAATGCTGGGACCAATTAATAGGCAGGAGCATTGCAACTCTTCATCTGTGAGACCTTTAGGCATTTCACAAGTTAAATAAATCCTTTCTCCAGTCCAAGTGTCTGTGAAAAACTTTGTGTCTGCTGGTGAAGCAGAAAATAAGGTAGGTTTCAAGAAAACATTATTTTGAACTGACACGTGCATGCCACTCTGTCCCAGATTTGGGAATCTCAGACTTGCAAAGCTACCAGTGACCTCGATGCTTGCAGATCCATGCCACCAGCTACTTCTGGTGCAGCACACACCCCTCCGGCAACAGGTCGAGGAACAGACCCTAAGCTCACCCACTGGTTAGCTCGGACCTAGAAGCGGCCGCAGGGCCGCAAGCTGCCCGCTGCAGGAGCAGCCATCCTGCACGCTGTGCAGGTCCGCGCACTGGTGCGCTGCTGCACATCGGGTGGTGCTCGGGCAACCCCCCCGATGACCTTTGTCATCTTACGGTTTTGGCTACCCCTTCACTTTGGTCATCAACAAGGCTTCAACAGGCAAAGTTAATCCAGGAAGAGTTAGTTCTTCAGGAGCTCCATGGTTTCTCCCTCCTCTGCTCACAGTCAGGTATGCTGGCTGGTGCAGCACCCAGTTTCTAATGCACGTGCAGCTGCTTCTTCCTCCATTATCAGCACTGCCGTGCAGAGCAATTTCTCTCCAAGCTGAGTGACAGGACTTGACTCTCAAAAGATGGAGGAATCATGGGATGCCAGAAGGACAACTGACAAGTTTTTTCTCAAATCCCAGGCTTCTGCATCCAGCAGAGCAGTATGGAAAAAAGCCCCCTGCTATGCAGAAATTACTGGTGGGACCAAGCAGCCTGCATTCCCAGCCCGAGTCCCGTGTGCCTTGTCTGAAAGCAGTGGCTGCCCTGGGCATGAGCCTGGGAGGGATGTGGAACCAGCTGCTGTGTGGATACAGCTGCTTTGGAACAGCACACAAAATCCTAGCCCGGATCAACGCCCCGGTCACCCACTCCTTCGTAAACAAGGTTTTAAGCACCTGCTCTGAGGCCTAAAATGGGACTGCTCCCGGCCCCAAAATACTTGTAAAGGAAAGAGCTGCGTGCTTCTCTAAGATAGCTCTGAGCTCTATTCAAAGTGCTAAGCCAGGCTGAAGCAACTGCTGAGCGCTGGTCCTGGACAAAGGTTTGTCTTAGGAAGAGAGGAAAGAAGAGGGTAGCCCATGTAATCCCAGGAAAAACACCCTTAATGAAGGTCTGCAGATTCCAGTGCAGTAGCTAAATCAACATGTTGTTTTGCCAAGGAAACGTTGTGAAATCTGTGGTTTACTCTTTGATGCTAAGCCTTCCCTACCCATCTATTCATAAGCAGTATCATTAGACAGAAATGATTGTAAAAATAAGATTGGTCAGTTGGTGAGCTTCTGATAATAAACAGATTCTTTTGCCACGTCACAGGCTGCTATTAGACTTTTCTAGCATATATCAATATGGTACTGAATCTTGAAGGAAAAATGAAAGATGTAAAATACTATACATGGGATGATAGGTTTTCTTAGCCTTTTTTATTAATATTTTTATGTAGGAGACAATATTTTGTAATTTTAAAAGGGGAGGAGAAGTGAAATGAGGAACAGGTCATTACCCTAGACAGGAAGCAATAAAAAGGCAAATACATGTCTCATTTCTTTAGATACTTCTTATATTTATGTTATTTATATTTTTTTTTCCTAAAATAAAATAAACCTATTAACGTCTATCCTTTTTCTAACACTGAAGCACACTGACAAGAGTAAGAAATTCTGAAGCTCTCCTGACTTTCCCTGGGACAAGTATCACGGAATGGAAAACGCATCATGAAAATGCTCCATTTTCTTTTTAATGGGAAAATTACATTTTTTTTTAAATCGGTATCAATTGGCAGAAAAATTAAAGTAGCATTTCTAAGGTTAAATTCTAAAATTAGAAGTGACAACCTTTTAGAAGTTACCTGCTTTCTCCAGTCTTAGATGACTTTGGTCCCCTCCTTCTCCAATGCCATACCTCCAAAATTTCACACGTAGTCGGACGCGCCTCGGCTCCCTCCCCGCCGCTCGGTGACACTTAACGCAGCCGGCGAGCCGGGCTCCACCTCCCGCCCTGACACCAGCCAGCACAGCTATCTGTCACGGTTTCCAAACTCAAAGCGTTGCGGCGTTCCCGAGCTGCTCGCCTGGCCTCGTGCAGCTGTCCCAATGCCCTACATTCCAGACAGCTTCCCTGGCGTGTTGCACAGCCCCGGGTCTGACGGCTACTGAGGAGCTCTCGCAGCATCTCCCGAGGCCCGTGGCTCCTGCCAGCCGCCGAGGTCTGCAGCCACCGGGCGTTAGCTCCCAGGGCACGCCAGCGCTGCAGGTGAGCAGCCTGTGAGCTCGTACAAGCACGCCTGGCCCCGCGCTTCTCCTCGCACAGGCGTGGGGCTGCCAGCCTGCGCCGCGTGGGAGAAGGTGGGCTTGGTCCAGAAACTCGGAGTGCTCCTCTCTGGCTGGAGCTGCTGGGAATCTGCCGCGTTCATAGACAGAAAGCTACGGCTGTGTTGCTGCTCTCACCAGCTTTATAAACAGCTAGAAAATGTGCAGGCTCCTAAGTGTAACACCTTCAAATCCAGGACACAGGCAGTTTAATATTCAGATAATTTCCTTTCCTCATCAGGAAATACTACAACTTCTTCAGCACTTCCACTTTTTATTTTTTAAATCACTGTACTTCATGCAGTATCTTTATTTGCATAAGGATATTAACAATTCACCTTCCACGCTTCTAACTTTAGATCATTCATAGTTCAATTTTGTAAATTGCAATAATGATTTTTGCTACTGGCAATAATTAGCCAGATGTGCATTTCTGTAGCATAATCTCTGCTCAGATTGATATTTTTCTGCTGGCTCAGCTACTTTGCTAGCAATCTAGATCTTAATTCCTGCACAGGCTGCAGGTAGCTGGAAGCTGTGGAGTGGGGCACACTCGCGCTCCTGAGCTCGGGCTCACACCACACTGAGTTAGGGCTGAAGACCCCTCCTGTGCATAACTAATGCTGAGCTGTCTCGAAAGCTGTCCAACAACGCTGCCTAAAGTCCAGTTTCACACAAGTTGAGATTTCTTGCAAAAGAGACAGTTAAGACACCCTGCTGAAAAACTGCAATAAATAAATAAATAAATAAATATTAACAATATTTTAAAACTTGCTGAAACTTCAGCTGCTATGACAATGATGCAGAACTAGCTGAGCACTATAACTGATATTTTTAAACTGATGTTGAAGTTCATCAGGTATTCACCATTTTTCTCACCATCAAGCTGAATGTTTAAACTGCAGCTGCAAGCTAAACAAAGTAGCTCTGGAGTTAAAAAATAACTAAATTAGACAGATGTATATACTGGCTTTGTACAGGAGAGCACATGTGGGGGTACATTAAGTCAAACTGCACTTTGACCAAAATTTATAAATTTACTGAACATATGTAAATTTCTGCCACTTTCAGCAGGTGGCTGCCACGCAGCCGACTGATTCTGCCCTTCATTATCAGAAAAGGAGACCCAAGAATTAATTACACAAATTTTGTTTTTCCAGTGAAAAACACTCATGTTCCAACAGTAGTATTATTTGGCAACAGCGTCCTTATTTTTCAGATAATTAGACAAGCTAGTAAGTGCCCGTTGTCAGCCAGCAGCAGGAACCATCTCGTACAGTGGTCGAAAGAAACGACCGATTCTGCGAGTTGCTGCGAGCATCACACAAAATGTCGACTCCCTTTTGTAAGGTGTCCTGCCCCCTTCTCCTGTTATCGTCTGTGGCAAAAAAATTTCATTTGGCTTCATCATGTTTAGATCTGGCTTCACTTGAACATTGTTTTTTGCTTTGGGTCCGTGAGGGTTTCCAGTCTGTTACCCCTAGCCCTGTAGAGAGGAAACAAAGGAGCCCGAGGCCAGGCAGCCCAGCGGTGTGGAGGGCAGGCTGCTGCCCTCACTGCCACAGAGCACATAGATCAGCGCGCTGGCTTTTCCTTTTAACGTCTTCCCAAATAGTAGGTGGAGAGTTTTTACAACCTGAGGAGGAAATCCGTGTTACAAACTACCAAAAATCCATCGCAAGGAACGTAAGGACCATGCTGATTCTGGGGCCAGCATTTCTAAGCTTCAGGCAGTCCAAAAGCCAAAGCAGAATTCAGTCACAGCTCTGGAGCTTCACTCGGAGTGTGAACTCATCAGTTAGGTATGTGTGCACAGCACTGGCTGAGATCGACAAGCCTTAACGAAAAAGAAAAGTCAGCACTGCTTTAGACTTCAATAAAATCTGAAACTGGGTTTACTTCCCATGCTTTGGGGTCACACTGTCAGCATTTCACAGGGCCACTTAGCATATTCTATGAATAGACTCAAGAACTGAAGTTTCGGCCCAACCGATGTCCTTACCGCTCATTAACATCAAGCACGCGCTGTAACACAGACCTCCATATAATTCACTATAAATGGCAGTTGCCTGCATTTCCCAGCTCTTGCTATGCAAAACAGCTCTTCTTCATTTCAAGTGCTACTTTGGTGGTCGTGTTGTTACCAAGCTGTGACACAAGTGCCTGAACAACAGTGCTGTTTCTTCGTTCCAGGGCTGTGTTTCTTACCTTGGCACTCTGGACACCAGAGCCTGTCTGCAGCAGAAGATGGAGGTGCACAAGGAATACAAGATCAAAATATCACTGAGCACAACAGGCCTCTACTTCTTCTAGCACGGGCAAAGTTCCTCGTATCCACTTACGGAGAGCAAAGGTGTAATTTACGTAGAGGGAGAATTATTGTGTATTATTTATAAATGGCCATTAACTAATAATACAGGGAAGAAGATGCTTTTAAATTCAAATGGGCGGTATAGCAGCAAGCATTAGACAAGTGACCCAAGCATCTTGTTACTTACATAAATTAAAGCAGGCGGGAGTCTGATGCTGATGACAAAACCTGTTTTTGAGTAACACCGTCAAAATCTTTTTGAGAGCAATTCAGGACTAAGTTAAAAGAAAATGGGACACTTTTCTCTCTTTCAGAGAGAAACTAACTTTAGGAATCACATTTCTTTCCCTGCTTGCATACAACAGGGAATGGAAATAATGTTGCTATTCTGTTTCAAAGACTGAATATCTTCAGAATGAAGAGGGGACGCACTTTCCCGTTCTTATTAAAACCTATAGTAGTGTAAGGTGTTGAGGAAAGAACATCCTTCTTCCAAGGAGAAGAAAAAGATTACTGTGAATGGGGAAGGCTGGTTACAGCACTCGTCAGCTACCATGGCCCACACCTACTGCATTTCTTATGAGTCTTACCTTCAGCCCCATTCCTAGTCTCCAGTCCTTCCAGTTTCATTTGGGTGCATCTCATCTTGGGCTATAGGGTCTTAAAATACAGTATTAAGTGATGGCTCAGCTTGTTCTGCCTGCAGCTTTGGGAGTGACCATACTGCACCCCCAGACCGCAATTCAGCTTCTTCAAATAGAATAAGCACTTTATTTAAATAGTAGTCTTCCTCCACCACTCCCTCAAAAGCCTATGAGATGGGGATAAAAGATTTCTCAAGCTTAACTGGCCCATCCACATGTGAGGGTTAAGGCTTACTGACCTCTATAGCCAATAACACACAGAGGAACAATATGATTAGGACAACAATCAGTTGTACAATTTGACTACTAAGCCCAAATAAACTGGCAGTTACTGCTTGGCTCTGCTGGGACCTCTCTTCTATACAAGGTGAGAGCCCAGTTTGGTGTCACTCATCCTTAGCACAATGCCTGTCTACCACACTGTCCCTAAGAAAACAATAAATGGAGGCAGCAGTTATTGCAGAAACATCCCAGTGACTTAAAATACAAGCAAAACCAGACAGAGCAAAAGATGGGAATAGAACAAATGCAGTGCTAGCAGAATAACATTGCAATAATCCTAATATAGGAGGTGCTTTTCTAGAGTGAGGGGATGGAGCAGGCCAATGACACAAATTAAGGACGGTTTGCTAACTTTGAACAACTGCACCTGCCCAGAGGCAGGGGCATGAGAAGGCTCAAGGAGTGGGTTCTGAAATGGAAGGTGATGCTGGTGCAGAAGAGGGAGAACTCTCAAATTTCCCAAGACTCCTCTTCTGCTGTTGTATCCTCCTCATGTTGCAGGCTGGTACCTTTACAGGGGCAACCTGAGATGAAAGAACGCTCCCTCCCACAACCATTAGGAAGTATCTAAGATCTGAAGATGCAGCTCTCAATATGTTGCTGGGTGGCTTCAGCTTCGCAAGTTATCTGCTTGTTCCTAGGCATCTCTAGTGGTGATTTTGGCAGGATCAGGGGGGAAGGATAAGGTAAAGTAGACAGTGCCAGCCACTCGGTCATGCATTATACAAAACTGGAGCAATACTGTTTAAGGGAGTCATCCTGAAATGTGTATGAAGCTTCCAGATCCCAGTGCGATACCAGGCTGTCTCAGCATCTTCTTTCTCAGTCTGGAAAATCTCCTGCCAGTCCTCATCTGGCCTCTTCCTTGAGGCAGCTACTCACTCCCCTTTTTCTCTCCTGGTCCCTCTCAGACTTGCTAGGTTCATCAGGGCTCTCTTAGGTAAAGTACAGGCACTGTGAGAAGCAAAGCAAGTAACAAGAACTGTCAGGAATCTGCTTGTATGTTTCTGCCTTTGTTTTAAGAGTGCCTCAGCTCCTTGCTCTTGGTCCTTTCATGGTGGGTGTCCCAGGTGTGAATTCTTCTGTCCCTCTTCTTAATCATGGCCTCATGTCCATCCTTACAGAAATGCCTCTTCCCAGGGATTCCCTGAGTCTTTCACTTTTCAAGACGGGAACCAGGATTCCTGGCCAGTCTGGGCAGATGCACCTGGCACGGTCCAGCTTTACAGTACTGAAATGCCACGGTGATGAGATGCTGCTTTCAGGAACAGACAGCTGAATTCTGTCTGGTGTTGGCTGCAGGTCAACATTTAAACAAGAAGTATGATCAAGGGGCAACAGAGGATGCAAAGGTAGGAAGATCAGGGCAGGATGCAAAGTAGTCGGCACACAGCTGGCCAAACATGTACAAAACAGAGACACATACATACCAGCAGTAGTCTGTGATGTTACATAGCTCTGTAAACTTGCTATGTGAAAGAAGTGGTGAATACATTATCTAGCTAGTAATTCCAGCCAGTTATCCCAAGGTACGGAATCAACACAGGTCAATTCAATATGTGTAAACTAAAGACAATAGACAAACACCTCAAGAACCGACAAGCCTTCAGCTCTCACCACATTAAGTGGTTCATTTAGCTAGCAGGTAATTATTTAATGAAAACAGTAGGAGTGCAGCCAGAACAAGTTTCTAAAGGCCAGAAAGAAGAATGTTTTTGGAAGCCACTACTAAAAAGTAACAACCTGGAGTTGCCCCAGGATTAAATAACATGTTGCTGCTGCAGTGTTGGGTGATGGAGACGTTCAGGCAAGCAGCTCCCTGATGTTGTGTTCTCTTCTATTTGCAAAAACACAACATTCACCTCGGCGCTGCCCTGGTGCTTGTCCAAATACTGAAACAAGCTACTATATTTGCAGATTAATCCCTGAGCAAGGGATTCTGTAAACAGTAGGCAGCCCTACAAAAACAAACAGAAGAAGAAAAGAAAGGAGGGAAGGTGCTTGGCAGAAAAAAAAAAAAAAGCAGAATTTTAAGGGTTAAAAATACATCACTTGGTTGGCAACACACAGAAGGAGACAGACTGCAGATAGTGATCAGTGCTAATACTAGTCAACACTTGCTTAAACTACCAGGTCCTTTCTACAGTGCAGTTAATGAGTAGCATGCTGACAATACCACAGCTATCAACCGACCTATTTACTGCAGGGTTTCCGTTCCCAGCACTCACAGCCAACACAATCTTACTTCAACTTTTGCAACTTTTAATGCTTTGTTTAAAGCTTCAGTGACTGGAATCGAGTGATCACTGTTGAATCTCAGCTTTGACTTAAACAGATAAAGAAAATATGAAGCTTCTCACCATCAGAGAAAGGCCTGATAAGATGAATTCCCTAAGGTCAAAAGTCATGATGATAAACAAAGAGAAGCTAACCCAAGATAGGGTTAAAATATTGTGATCTTAAAACCACACCTGATATTTTTCAGAGGTCTTGTTCATTTCCTTATTGTATTCCTGGATCAGTATTTGGAGGAAAGATGGGACTGGCTTAAAAAAGGAGGCGTTCATTACCAGAAGTTAGCACAAAAGGCAGCAGGAACACATTTCCATCAGCTGGGACAGAAAAACTGTACACTGACTACACAAAATTAAGAAAAACACGTTACGAGGAGGTTGGGCAAAGCAGAAGGGATATTTCTCACTTTCCTTCCTCTTGATCATCCTATCCTACACAAAAACTGACTGAGTCCAGCCCTCTCCGATTGCTGCTTTCACGTCCTTCTTGTAAGCCAAGCTTCCCTTAACACTGTTAGTTCAGCTACACAGACTGGAGGACAGAAGAGGAAACCAAACACACAATTAAAACCTGAGGACTGGCCAAACCAGGATTCCTAGAAATAAGTATCACAAAGGCAAGGTCTGCTGGCGCTGAAGCTACCAGGGTTAGAGGTTAGCCCTATATTCCTCTTTAGGCGATTTTCTAACCCTCCGGCGTGAGAGCTTCCCAAGCTTGCCAGGGGATTTACCTGTTACTTTCAATAGGCTGTGTGGTTTGTTATTTCAGTCAGCTTGTGTTTATGGGTCAGCTTCTCAGCTAGGCGATGTCCAAGGAGATCCAGTTCAGCCTCATGTAAAAGTGAAAACGTCAGCCTCGTGCTCAGTGCACTCCTCTCGTGGATCAACCCCAGCGCTCCCCTGTGGCGTCCCCACAGCCAGGTGCTAACCCCGCAGTCCCACCACCACCCACCTTCATCCTGGGGGCTGCAAGTTAGATATAGCTGTGACTCGAGCTGCCTCCAGCTGTGGGGATGATGGGGATGAGCACGCATCCACCTCTCCCTGGGTTCTTTCCTTTAGCTTCCACTACTGTCCAGAACTGGTGGCATGGCACGGCTGCACGGACCCGTGAGGGACATCACGGCGCCTGGCAGTGTGGCCTGAAGACCGTCAGCTGTGAGCTTTTTGGTACTGCTCCATGTCCTGGAGAGAGTTACACTGATTTTACCTTAAAGAAAAGTCATCCGGTGTTTGTCAGCTAATGTGTCATGATGGACAGGAACAGCTACCTGGAAGGCTTTCTGAATATGTGAGCACATACTACCCCCCCCCCAAAAAAAACAAAAAACAAAAACAAAAAAACAAAAACAAACAAAAAAAACAAAACAAACAAACAAAAAAAACCACCCAGCTCAGTGGTTAATAATCACATACCTGGAAAAATAAATTTAAAATAATACCCTCTTCCCCTTAGCAGCCCAGTCTGCCAGAAGTGACTTGATAGCCATATGGTGCACCTATCACTACAAGCAGCAGATCTGGATAACAGCGAAGGGCTGGTTTGAGGGTGGGAAGCAGGCGTTCCCTGTCACTTGTAATCTTCTCACATGCAGAGGCATCTTAAGTCCTTTCTAAACACGTTGATACTGCCTGAAATTCACCAAAAAAAAAAAAAAAAAGTCTTTGTTTGTGTTAACAGGATGAGAAAGTGCAAGGCTTCCTGTTATGTGTGTGTGACAGCTACAGATAAGCGGAGAGCTCTGGACAGGAAATCCGCCTAACTTCTGCAGTGTGACTCGTCTGAAGCTTAGGAACTCTTTTTAGATTGAAGCACCAACAGAATGAGACGGTGCTGGCCAGAAAATGGGGGACACGCTGGAGAAGAGCTCTGAGGAGCCCGTGCTCTCTTTGGACAATGAGTGTTCGACGAAAATGGGGGACCTGGTGGAAGTCTCGAGTGGTGAAAAGGTCAAGTTTGATGATACAGGACTCTCTCTGGTGCTCCAGAATGGCCTGGAGAACCTTCGGCTTGAAAATTCCCTTACAGATGTCATTCTGTGTGTGGACAGCAGGGAATTCTCCTGTCACCGGGTGGTCCTCGCTGCAGCAAGCAATTATTTCAGGTAAGGCATGTTAAGAAACAAACCAAGAAACTTAATTTGTGTCTTACGCTTGAACTGTAGATCTCCAAGGAGTGTAAACTGGGCGGTAAACTCCGCAACTTTGCAGTGAATCTGTGATTCCTGATACCTTGCAGCTCTTTTTAAAGCCAAAGACTTAAAAAAGGCAGGTGTGAAGTTGTGGATTTGCTGGCGTTCTGGTACCAGCACCCAACAAGTCTGCTTGAGGCATGCAGAGAAAAGGAGAATGGTTGGCAGACAAGTGGAAAACAGCGTTTTAAACAAATATCTGGAGCCATAGCCCCTTGTATTATCTCTTTGGGATCCAAGCAAAGAGGAAGATTCATTCAGATCATGGGGTATTTTTATTGTGATAGGAGTGGGTTTGTGGAACTTGATCATTTTTCTTATTACCATTTTGTGGTAAAAATATACATTGCATAAATCTGTTGAGGAGGAAAGAGACAGAATTTTTCCATTTTTCCTAGCGTTACTGAAAATCAACTGCAATGGAAAACATCAACTTGAAAGCAATTTTACCATTTCAGCCCTTCTTTCTGGTCATCTTGAATTTTGCATTCTTTCACTACTACAGCAGATAATCTATCTGAGACTACTGGCCAGCAAGAATAAATTTTAGACACACAGAGGAACTCGGTATCAGTTTTAACACAGATTTTCCACTATCGTTTAGACAATCACATTTGCATGGCTGGGATTTTTTTCTTTCGTTTTTTACTGCCGAAGTGGTCGGATGACTGAACAGCCACAGAGGAAACATGAGAGAAAAGAACCTGTGACCACTGTGACATGAGCAGAAAGCTAATTCTAATGGATTTAGTAACTTTTGCTGGCAGTGCCTGGAAGAACAGTTCTGGTTTTATCATCTCATAATAGAGTGTCTGTGGTGTCTGTGAATATATGGAGATAGGTATTATTTCTACAGATGGCCTACAGAGATAGTATATGTGAAAATATGCAACTAAAAGCAGAGATGTCAAAATACGTCTTATCAGCATTGGTGCAGGAAGGACAGCAGATGTACAAACTAAAGTAAGAATGACCATAATGTTACTTCGAAAAACAGCAATTGGAAAAAACTCTTCTTCCACTCTGAGGAAAGGTACTGCAATTGGAAGGGACCTCAACAGTTAAAAACGGCCAAGATGGTCTTCTGCTAACTACTGTTGGCCAATTTTGCATTGAGCCCTGAGCTGCAGCCTGATGGGGGATACCTGGCTGGAGGTCATCCCACCTCAGGACAATTGCACACGTGTGTGTAGGGATTGTCCCCCTGGGCGTTAGTGCTTGGCCTGGCTTCCCACGGAGTTAGGATTTATTACACCACACTGATGTCTGCCTGTCAGTGCCTCTTGTCATAACTCTTTGGGTTAGTTTTGATCAAGCTTGGCAAAGGGGCAGAAATCTCACAACTGTGAACTTCCCACAAGTCTGATGGAAATCAGCAGCCAGGCGAAGGAGAGATGCTGGGGCTGGAACCCCGTGGTGCTGAGCTGGGCAACCAGCACCGTGTCCAGGCCAGCCAACACATGTGATGCCCAGAACAAGCCAAAGCACACACTGCCCTTGCTCGGTCAGACACGGGCAGCCAGCACAGAGCTGAGCGCCCTAAGAAGGATGGCAGCAATTAATTCTGTGTGAGTGGAATAAAGAGAGAGAATGGAGGGTTGGGGAGGGGGAGCTGAGGTTCCTGTGAAGGGGGAAAGGAGGACACAAGTCTGTAGGGAACTGAACTTCACTCGTTCTGCTCCTCACAAAGTGGCTTGTTTCACCTTGCCATCATTCACCAGGTGCTGCATGGGCTGAAAGAAAGAAATCCTTAAACCACGCTGCTCTTGTGAGCACTTAGCATGTGATTACAGGGCCTCTAAGACCCATGCGCAGGAGCAAAGCAGAGGGACCCTGTGAGTCACGGGCCTCAGTCCCCTGCAACAGCATGTTACACAACCCCCTTCCTGACCGTTGGGTGCCGTAACGTAAGCAATCCACAGCAGCTGATTTAAGCACAGTTGAACAAAGTTAACTTCTACTTCTTCCTTCAGTGCTGCTTGAGAGTAGATAGACTAGTACCCCTGACCCGTCCTGCATCTATGGACATAAGGGAATTAACTCTCTCACTCCTCCCTGGCGGAGGTACCAAAGCAGAGAAGAGCAGCACCGGCTGGCCGAGGTGGAGCAGCAGCTCTTTACTCCTGCACTGCCCAAGGCAGTGGGAGAACAGGGCTGGGAGAGGCTCAGGCAGCATTTTCCAGAGCATCCTCAAACTCCAGCATGGTTGTTTGAAGTCAGGTTCATAATTGCAAGCACAAGCACTCCAGGGTGGGTGGGTGCTTAAAAAGTGCTTCACAAACTGCAACCCTTCATTTATCTCATTGAAATTTCTCCCTGGTTTTTGTTAATTTACCCATTTTTAGGCATCCAAATTTGGCCCTGGGCCCCTCACTTCAGCTATGCATTTCTTAAAATAAATGTTGCTTCAAAGGCCTAGTTTAGAATTACACAGGGACAGGAACCAAGGAAACACAACAAAATCAGTAGCCACATCTGAAGGGTTAAGAGAGCCCTGGAGAAAATAATGACACACCTCTCTGGGAAAGCACAGGCAAACCCAGAGGTTCAGAGGCAGCATTTTAATCCCCAGGAGAGAAGCTCAGCCCTGAGTGGTGCCAGGGTCTTCCCTCCGTTCGGCACGGGGTGGGGATGCAGCCCACCCACCCGAGCAGAAGGATGGCCACCACAGCAGTCAGCTCTCCGGGGCAGTGCTGCTGGGTATCTCCGACTGCTACCAAATGCTCCGGCTTTGGGGGACAGAAGCAAAAGCTTTGCCTCCCCAGCAGGGAAGATTAAGTACAAGACCGGAGCCACCAGTTTAAGAGATAAAAGGAACAAGAGGAGACAACACCTGCACCCTACAACAGCCCGTTTCTCATTCAGATAAAGCTTCTGGCGCCTATCAGTTCCGTGCAATTGAAACGGCGGTTTTGTACAAACCTCCCTCTCCGCATCGAAATCCCATTCCCGTCGAGAAATGGGCACTGAGTGCTGTTGTCTTCAAATAGCCACCTGCCTGCGTGCCCCTGACTTACTCGCAGCATTCAACACCACCAAAGTGAGAGAAGCCAAAGAGGAGCCTACTCTTGCGCCCACTGAGGTTAAGGAGCATTTTGTCTTCATGCCTTACAAATGCCTTTCAAATGCACTCATTTCAGTGGCAGCAACAACTGGACATGGAGCAGAGCAGTGCATCCGAATCCTGTCAGGAGCTGAGATGAGTGAAAGGAAAATGAGGATTTTGGCTGAACACCTTTTCCAACAAGTAACTTCTCTGCCCAACTCTTCTGCTCGAAAGTTAGGTCTCCTTATCGAAATGCAGCCTTACACACTTAGATATCTAATACACGCTCTCTCTCGCTCTAAAATCTCTGCTGAGACAAGGAGTGTGTAGTAATTAGAGCAATGAGCAGCTGATACCTTCCATCCATTTGCCAATCACCCTGCCTAACTGCTTTGCAAGAAAACCTGTTAACATCTTGGCTCCTGTAAGATGTGTCAACCAGACAGCTTTCTTGCTGTACAACTGGGACCACTTTTCCAAGCAGACTTTTGACCTCTAGACACTTCCCAGGTTGCAGCGTCCTGTCAACATTTTATGTGACTAATAAAGAAGGGCTTGGCGTGCAGAGTAAAGAACACCCCTAACTACACTTTAGATCTGCACGTTTTTCACCAGTGCAGATACAAGTGGATCCAGGCACTTCTAGTCTGTTGAGCCAGATTCCAAGTGATGTGAAATCTCACCCTGAATGCAGTGAGCAAGACTGTACTGAACAACCTTGTAAATAAAATCAAAAGCACTGCAAGAAACTCTTAGAACTATGGATTGAAAATGCAGATGAAGATGTGTTTGCCTTGCATCTTTCACAGTGCAAAGAGGGTTTAAATAGCTCTTAGAGAATCTTCTTATTTATATCCCACATGAAAAATCTGACTAGTGCCAAAGGTGTGTGTGGTTGTTACCTTTCAAATGCGGTATTATCCACCAAAGGAGAGGTGTTACCAACATGCATGAAAACACTGGGCTTTCAAACTAACACCAGTTCCAATTCATGGTTATCCAGACAACCCAGAGGTACTAACTCTACAATCCTACCAGTAGCTCCCAAAATTTGGCAGAGGAAAAGGTGGCCTCTTAATTAGAAGCAAATCCGTAAGTCATTCCCTCCTGGCCTATCCCTGATACTGATGGGGTCAAAGATATGTTGGGAAGCTTAGAGGTGAGGCTGTCAGACACGCGGACCTGGTCTGGCCCTCAGGGTTCAGTCTAAGCAGTCTGCAGCTCTGAAGCACTGGGGTATTGACCTTACCAAGGGTTACAAAGTATGTGTGCTATGGGTTAATGAAGTATGCAGAATGCCAGTGGCTTGGAGGTTTGGGCTTAATGAGCTGAGCCTGTACTAGAAATGTGAGGGAGTCTGTAAGGGTCCAGTAGGTGAGACATCGGTGTGGACACATCTGCTCTGCAGCATCAGCACAGGCACAGTGCACTTCTCAGAGCTGCCTTTTGCTGCCATGGAGCTCCAGGTCTGCTGCAAAGTCCAGCTCTGGCGTACCAACCATGTGTGTACGCCTTATCAAATGAGTAAAGAGGTACGAAAACAACAAAAGGATACTCCTTATTACTTTGCTACAGGGCTAATTGCATAAAATATGAAGCAATCAGAGTATTTTGTTTTGAAATCTATATAACTAAATGTTTTCAGAATGTCTCATCCTGGCTGGGATGCAGTAAAAGATAAATGCCTTTCTTTTCAGGGCCATGTTCTGCAATGATTTAAGAGAGAAATATGAAGAGAAGATTATACTTAAAGGAGTTGACGCAGAAACCATGAATATACTCTTGGACTATACCTACACCAGCAAGATGCTCATCACAAAGCAAAATGTACAGAAAGTTTTGGAAGCCGCCAGCCTCTTTCAGGTACAGATAATGCCAATGCACTGTTCCAGTCTTGCTGCTCTGGCAGCACCGTGCCATACCCTGGTTATAGCACTGTGGGCTTCTCCAATTCCATGGGTTCCAGGGGTGTTTGGCTTCATACGTACTTACGCTGTGGTAAAAATTGGCCGTCCCGTCCATGGACTGGGATGCTGCTGTGCTGGGTGCTGTACGAACAGGCGAGCAGCTGGGCTCTGCTCCCAGGAGCTGCTCCCACGTGCTGCTGGTGCTGCAGTGCTCCCCAGGCCCCATGTAGCCTGCGAAGGCTGGTCACCTTCGGTCCAGCAGCGTTAATGGGCAGCGGTGGGCACGGCTGCCTAGAGCAGGAAGCTAACGTCCCCTCTCCCTCCCCACTGCCTAGGGAAGGAGGCTCACCAGGGGGAGTTAGCATCCTCCTTTGTAGGACTCTTGGTGTAAAGGGTTTTACTCATGACTGGGACTGGTGGGAAGTCAGACCTGAGCAGCGTTACTCAGCCCTTGGTCCATGAGGTATTCACGTGTCCTGTAAATCACCTGCGAGGTCTAGCAAATTGCAGTCCCTGGTACCAAGCTGCAAATTGCTAACAAATTGCGACCAGCGTAACCTGCCAAGTGCCAATGTGTGTATGTGTGCCCGGTGTGCACATTAAGGAAGGTAAGAAACACCTGACTCCATAATCACCAGGGTTCATTATGAACTTAAGATTCTTGAATTGTACAAACATGGCACGCGTTGCTCAGAGATGAACCTGTGGCCTTTGGGGTATTGGCGGTTGGTGCTTGCTGTGGGGAGAGAAGGGAAAATTATCACAAAGTGCTCCCTAAGGGAACTCAGAAAAGGTGGTGTAGCTTTAACGTTGCCCGGGGCCGGAGTGCAGTAGCTTACTGAAGTTTTCAGCAGACCAATGCTGCAAACTGGCAGCACTCTAAGATTGCTTTTGGCTCGTTTTCAGGACACTTTCCTGTGTTATTTTGTTTTCTTCTGGACCTTTTTTCCTTAGGATCATTCCTCAGGCTTTTTTTCTGAAACCATCGAGAGCATAATCTTATGTTTTTTCCTTTCTTGTCCCTACTTTTCTTGAAAATTAAGATTAAATTTGATTTCCAGAGCTGGTGCTTTAAGAAAACTATCAAACACTGTAAGAGTAATGGTAAAATCATGAAGGTGCCATCAGCAAGAATAGTAAACTACAAAAACCTAGAAAACTAGGAATGTTTTACTAAAAGCAGTGATTCCAAGTCTTAATGCAACTGTCTTGGATACTGTGAAGATTTATAAGGCCTTAGAGCCTCACATTATACACGGGTGAGGTTTTTGGCTGAAAATGTGTTTTGTGTAAAAAAGATTTAGTAACTATGAGCATTCTGCCAATTTGCTTCTGCTATTTATGCTGATGAACAAAAATAAACATTTGAAAGAGTCAAATGTTTCATTTCAGTAAATTAACAGCTAAAAGGATTAATCCTTCAATTTACTGTAACTTTTTTGGGAGGGAATTTCTTTCCTTTCCACTTAATGATGTGAGAAAACCAATTTCCAAGCAGAACTTTTTTATCCAACTAGTAACAATATTTGGCAGTGCCTCTCTTCCATCTCTATGATTTGACAGAGAACCAGAAAAGGAATAACTTGCACAGCTCTCGAGGTTCCAATATAGACACTCCACTTTTCTCTAGAAACTATTTTTGCCTGGTTTCCTACAGGAAATAGTTTTACATAATTATGTCTTCTCTTAGTCCCTTCTAGTAACTTTTGGCCAAATGCAACCAAAACTGGCAGCAGAGAGAGGTGGAAGGCTGTTGAGCGAGCAGGAGTCCCTGCCATAATGTGCTCTGTGCGCACAGATTTCCTTCTGGGGAAAAGAGGTGAAGGGTTTGGAGCAGGGAGCTGCTGAACAGCTAAGCCTCACCCTGCAGTGACCCAGACGAATTTTTCCACCTCGAGCGCAGTTGCAACACGAGTTCAGCAGTCACCTCCTCTGTCCGGGTGGCCGACTGTCCTGCCACCACGCTCGCACCGGACCCAGCCCAGCGCCCGCAGCCATGCGGAGCAGCCAGTAGCGCAGCTCGTCCTCTCACCCCTCGGCAGCGCCGGGACCTCAGCTGCTTCTCAGGGCTGTGGCAGAGAGCTCTGCTACATCTGCTGTAATTCCACCACAGCCTTCAGACCTGCCAACCTTCCTCTGTCGTGGAAACGTGGGCTGCAGTGGGAACAGCGCAGGGTGCCCCCGGGCCCCCTCACTCCGGCTGCTCTCAGCCCCCAGGGCACAACCAAGGTACCACCAGGTGACCAACCTGCCCACCTCTAACACACCCCTCATCCGTGCCTTAATCCACTTTGCATGAACACATAGGAAAATACCTCAGCAATTATCTGAAGAGCACCCTGCGGCCACTTAGCACTGGACAGCGAGGGTGGCTGTGGCACCAGTTAGACCGAACCGCTGCGCAGTGCCAGACAAGAAGGCAGGATTTGCCACAAAGGGCTCCGCGGCAGCGCCGGCTCACAGATCCGTCCACAGGCTCGGAAAGCTGCCAGCTCCCCGGGGAGCTGCCCTGCAAGGTCACCGCGTCCCTTCGCCGCCCGGCTGGCTCCCTGCCTCGGGCCCCAAGGGACGCAGGTGTCAGTGATGGGACGGGACGTGCTGCCCTGCAGGGACAGCCAGAGCGGGTGGCCGAGGGCACAGCAGCTGCAGGGTGCAGGATCTGAGCCCGGAGTGCGCTGCACACAGAGCAGGACTATGAATACAGGCACTTTCAGCCACCGCTCCCCTCCTTTTCTGGGGGTTAGAGCTGAGATCCAGACCATTAGATGGTCTGGATCAAAGCTGAGACAAGCAAAGACTTAAATTGGGAGAATACGGTTTCATTATTCAGAGAGAAGGCCAAGTGGAGGCCAAGCAAGCATATGGGATGTCTCCAGCAAGTAAGAACCTGCATTCAAAGGGATATTAGAAGGAGGACCCAGCTACTGGGGAAGCTGTTCTCAGGCAAGAGGGCTTTTAAAATGCCCAGGTTGCATGAGGAGGGACACTCACAGAAGGGAAAGACGGAAATTTTGAGTGCCACGAGAATGAGAGCAGATGAACCAGAGGCTCGGGGTGTCTTCCTCCTGAGTCACCTGCTCTCATGGGACTGGCTGAAGCATGCCCAGCGCGTTTGGGGGAGTTCTGGGGGAGTTTTGTCTCTAGATGAAGGGAGCGGTGGGGAGACCAAGCAGCACAGAGGTGAGGAGCAGCAGGAAGTCCTGGCTCGATACGCTCCCGAGCGGTCCGGTCTCTGGTTGAGCCCCCGGCAGGGGCTGTTTCTCACACCCACGCCTCGCAGTTCCGCATTCGTCTGGTTGCACGTGCAGCAACCCAGCGTGATCGGTGGTGTCTGCGTGGCCGTTAGACCAGCGTGCACCGCCTGGGAGAAAACTGCTGGTGTCATCTAGTGAGTATCGCTCTGAACAAGCCATGTATAAATAATTAGAGCACTGCACCACGGCTGGACCATATGGCAAGAACGTCATTCCGGGGTCTATTCCCAGACTTGTGAATGACTTCATGGGTGACCTTGGCAAATCCCATCTATCTTTTTTTTCTTGCATCTCACTAATGCCAACTTCAAAAGGGCCGATGCTTAACCTTCCTCAGGTCTGCGGACTACCTGGCGTTGGCAAAGCCCTCCCAGATCCTCAGGGAAACGCTCTGGTGGGTTCTCAGCGTGAGCCTCGCGCTAGCCCAGAGAACAGCCAACGTGAGCGTGGCAGGCACTGAGCAGCTGCCGAGCTCTGCCGCGGTCCCTCAGCCTGCTGCTGACATATTTATATCACAAACGGCAGCAACACGTTCTGAGACCACGCGTAGCCTTGTTCATCAGTCAGTTGCATTTCTCTAAACTCTTGACCACATCTAAATGTAAAACAGGAACCAGGTAGTCTGTACCCAGCGTCTGCGATCGCTCAGCTCTGGTAAACAGTCTAAATGTGTCAACACAACACTGCGGGTCTAGAAGATTCTACCCTAATTACTGAAACAAATCTAAACACGTTAGTGTTCAAAAATGCATTTTCTTTGTTTCACTTCCTCTTTGCCACTAAATTACTGTTGTGCAACTTTCCCCTGTGGGACAGAACGAGTTAAAATGGTCTGCTTGCTTACGTTGGGTGGAAAAAGGACCCAAAAGGCATGGACGGAAATGCACAGCATCAGTTCTGACCCATCTTTCTGTATGTCACTACTCACTGACAAAATACTGATGTCCTATCCACATCTGAAATCACAGAGGCAAAGCAAAGCCCAGGACAAAGTATTATAACCTATCATTTCTACCCCAAACTGGTTCCCAATTCCTGAGTAATCACCAGCAACCCAGCTTCGTAGTTCATGGCAAATGCCCCATGGATGTCTGTGTTCCAGGATCTGCACATTTGGGACCCTCAGGTGGGGTTGTTGTGCAAAGGAAATTAATGGCAATAGTTGTGATATCCTATTAAACGCAAACATGGGAAATTCTTTGATTAAAAGACTGTGTGTAAAAGGCACATCTATGTTTTTTGAAGGAAAACAAAGGTCACTAAAACCTCCAAAGGTCTCCCCCACAACACACATTAGCCAGACAACCCTGGCTATCCAACTCAAAAATATGTTGCTGGTGAATCTCTTCCTGCCACATCCCCCAGGACAGGACAACGTGCCTGTACGCTGTGGGGAGGGCAGCACATTGGTCCAAACCTCCTGGACCTCAGCACTCATTTTGCATCACCCTTGCAAGGCCTCAGACACACACAGAGTTTGGATGGTGGGAGCATGAATGCAGACAGTGTTTGGAGCCACCTGCGCTCCAAAACCAGACTCCCTTCTGTTTGATCTGAGCTGTCATGCAAGATGAAGCAGGGCAAGCACATCTGAAGCCTGAGGACCTTATCTGTGCTTTGTAACTCCATGGTTGTTACTGCTTTGAGATCTCATGGAGGGAGGGAGGAATGGTAGAAATACCTTTACTTTTGTGAAGAAACTAAATTCGTGCCTGTCACAGGTTTTCTGCATCCTGCAAGAAGGAAAAGGAGCAATATGGATGCAGGGGAGGAAATAACAGTGGGAGGAGGAAATTTTTATTTCAGACTGCAGATTCTGGGAGACACCTTGTCCTCGTATGACTGATTTCTTGTCTCTCCCAGCTCCTTGCTGTACGGTGCATGGCTGGTTAGGACCCACCTGCAGAGCTCCTAAGCTCTCCTGTGATGTAGTCATACAAGTAACCGCTCTGTGCTATATATGCTTTTTTCTGTCCACAGTTCCTTCGCATGGTAGATGCTTGTGCCAGTTTTCTCACCGAAGCCCTTCAGCCAGACAACTGCGTTGGCATCCTGAGGCTGGCTGACGCCCACTCCCTGAACAGCCTGAAACAACAAGTGCAGAACTACATTATCCAGAACTTCACCCAGGTCCTGAACTATGAGGAGTTCCTGGAGCTCCCGGCTGATGTTCTCTGCAGCACGCTGAAGAGTGATGACCTTTATGTCACAGAAGAAGCACAGGTGTTCGAAACTGTAATGAACTGGGTACGTTACAAGGAGTCGGAAAGGTTTCCTCTCTTGCCCTACGTGCTGGAGAACGTCCGTCTGCCACTGTTGGACCCTTGGTATTTTGTAGAGACTGTTGAAGCTGATCAACTCATTAGACAGTGTCCAGATGTCTTTCCCTTGCTCCAGGAAGCAAGAATGTACCACCTGTCAGGCAATGAGGTGAGTGAAAAAGGAGGATATTTGTTGCTTCTTCTAAATGCCTCATGCTTCTGCTCAAAAATCCCATGGGAAGGAGCACTACTATGAGGCAGAAAAAGAGGTATTCACACCGAACTTTCACTAATTGGTACTATTGAAAAGTCACTGTTGGCCTCACCAGTTATCCTGCTGATTTAGAAAGCATAGAAGCTTTTGGTAGCTTGTTTTAATATCAAAGCATACAGCTTCCTGTTTATGAATGTCTGAGCTCAACCCTTCATACACAGCCTTGAGCAGCTAAACAAAGACCCCAGATGACTTCCCTAGTAAAAAGGCAAAGCAAATTGTATTACTCCTCAAACCTCACCACCTTAGCTAATATTCAGTCCCAAGAAAGGAAGACTAATTTCCACACTAAACTCTGTCACAAGTTGTAATGGCTCTTTCAAATCTGAATATGTAACATCTCCATCTGTTACTTATGGGGAGAAATCTTTCAGAAGGAGAGACCTTCCTGGGAAGAAGATGGTCTCTCCCCAGAGGAGAGATCTGCCCATCTTCCTCGTTTCACAGGTCTCCGCACCCAAAGAGACAGGCTCATCCTGACATCCAGTCAAGTCCTGTCCTGCCTGCTCAAGTTAGGCTGTGGTGGATCTCCAGTTCCTCAACTGCCCATCCTCTGGAAAGTTAGGTATCAGTCATATCTCCTGGCCCAAAATGTGGGGTAGAGGGGAGAGCAACCAGAGATCAGATTTCATAACAGGAGCAAAGGCATGTGAGTGTGTGAGGAAATATATGTGGCTCCACAGTCGGAGAGCCAGAGGAAGGCAGGAGGCCTCAGGGAAGGTGTTGTGGATCCATCGCTAACAGTGGATGTGAGTCACCGGAGGGGGAGAAGACCAAGGGTGACCTCTCTGTGCTGGTGACTGGGTAAGACAGTTCACAACCACCCGGGGCAGTGCCATCCAGCCCGGCGGGAGCTCCCCGAGAAAGACCTGCCCCGCACGCCTGGAGACTGGGGCTTGCTCTTCAGTGCTCCGCAGTGCTGCGGCTTGGTGCCGGTGAGATAAAAGAGGTGTTGCTCAGGGCTGAACACTCACTGCAGTCCTCTTCAAAGGGGCAGCCGTCAGAGGCAGTCCTGCCAGCTATCCTGCCTGAGGCTAATGCCTGGCAATGGTGACAGATGACTCAAAAACAGAATTATGAAAGCCAGCAAGTTCTGAGACAGATGTTTTAAATGATTTGTTAAACACAGGGAAAATAAAAGATTTACGTCTGTGTAAATAATCTTTTTAAATATAGATAAATTATGCCATTTTATAGAAACATATTAAAAGTAGTTTAAAACTGTAAGCAAGCTGCCCTCTGCCACAGCATTTAACCTGGGGGTCCATGGTCTGCTTCTCTGCGGTGTGCAGAAGGTGAGAACTGCAACCTGCTTCTCACCAGGTGTAAGATTACTGCAGAGAGGTGCAGAGCTCTCCCAGCAGACTTTGAGGGTCTGCAAGTTGGCAGGCGCCCTGTGATACAGCAGAAGCAGAGGAACAACTTTATTTGTTCCCCTTACCTTTTAGACCTCATTTATTCCATTATGAATAACTGAGCGGGATAAAGACAATTATTCCTTCTGTCCTTCAGCACAGAGCTGGCATACCTTGGGACACAGTAATGCACTCGTTTGCACTTGTCTGCAAGTATTTCCTCCAAGCAGAAGTTTCCAAGCACCCTCTGAATTCTTTGCTCCTGGTGAACATCTACCCGGGAAGTGACTTTTTCCAGGGTCCCTGAGACAAAGACCTGATTCAATGTAGAGAGCCAACAGGCAGTACATTACAGCTAACCATGTTTCAGAGCCTGCTGCTGGTTTTAAGTAAATCTTTGAATTTTGGGTTACAATTAGAGCTTATAAACAAAGAAACAATAATAATAATAATAATAATAATAAACATTAGAGAATTGCTATTGCTTTGACACTTTAACATATGTCTTCAGGACAAATAATGAGAGTATTTAATTTCTGCTCGCACTACCTGCAGTCTTGCTCTCTCCACGCTCCCCAGGGCAGGCACAGACCTTGTTGCCCTCCTACCTTGCCCTCACTCTGCCAGCCCAAACGAAGCCTGTCCTCTTCAGCTTCCTCACGTGCACCCAGTCTTGTTACCAGTGCTCTCACTATAATGGCTCTCGGTGCCAACTTGGGAGCTCCCAAGAAGATGCTGGGATCTGAAAGGATCCTTGCAGGTAGTCAAAAGTGACCAAGTCTAGTGTTTGAGAAATCCTACTGAAAGCAGCTTCTACTGCAATGCTTCTAGGATGCTTTCTAGGCTTTCAACTTAGAGACCATTTGGTAACCGGTTCAGCTGATTGCAAGCCAGTTATGATTTGCAAAATAGGTAATCAAAAAATAGGTCACCAGACCTTTCTGTAATTGTAGGTGTAAGTGCCCTGTGTACTCACTCTGTCTTGCTTGCATTTAGATTATTACAGAGAGAACCAAGCCCAGGATGCACGAGTTCCAGTCTGAGGTGTTTATGATCATAGGGGGCTGTACTAAAGATGAGAAATTTGTAGCAGAAGTGACTTGCCTGGATCCGTTGAGGCGAAGCCGCCTGGAAGTAGCAAAATTACCAATCACAGAGCAGGAGACGGAGAATGAGAATAAAAAATGGGTGGAGTTTGCATGCATTACGCTAAAAAATGAAGTCTACATATCGGGTAAGGAACAAGACATGGGGAGTGGATGAGGGTTGCAGACGGTTCTCACGATTAGTTGCAGCTTTTATCGAGAGCATGCTTGCGGCTGCTTTAGAAGAATTAAGCACTACAGGTATTCCTAATGCTTTGGCTTTCAACAGGCTCCAGAGAAGCGCTGGATGTGTGGGGACACTGCCTGACCCTGGCAAGAGTTTTAGCACAGGATTCCTTTTCAAACAACATCCGTCTATATGCATGGCTACTCGTGTGCAGCACCCTAAACACCCGGTGACTATGGCCACAGAACTGTTTACCAAACATCAAACGAAGAATACTTGTTCCAGCGTCTTCTTACACGAAGTCCATTTGCAGCTTTGCATGCATAAGCAATAACCTGCCAGAATCTGACTCATTCCGCAAGAATCAGTCAAGAATCTGCAGGGAACTGTCACCACTGTTTGGCTGCTACCTGAAAACTGCACTTTCAGGAGCACTTCAAGCACATCAGACAGGGCTCTGGAAGTGCCCACCTGCTAAAGGCACTATTAACTATCAGAGCCAGTTGAAACCCAATGGTCCAGACACACAGCACGGGTCTGAACATACCATTTACAGGTCCTCATCCTGAGAGCTTCAGGAGGTGTATTTAGCTTCCTACACAAATACAGTTGAGCTCCATGTAGGGGGTTGATCTTGGAGCTGCAGAGATTTTACTTTGACAATCAGAAAGGTTAAACTCAAGCTTGCTAGTCATTACCGTTCGACAGCTGGTTTTGATGGCCTGTCAAAAACAGGTTTAGTGATCTTGTTCTGCTTTCCAGAGGGAAAGAGACAGGAAGCTTGTAATTATTGTCGCATTACAGACCACGATACAGAGCAGTGCCTCCACGGGTAGGAAACGTTTTCCTGCAGAATCATCCACCAAATTCTATTTTTGCTTAAAACAGGAAAGAACAGAGGACATGGGAAAAGAGGAGGGAGGGCTAAAGTATGAATGCTTTGTTTAAGTATGATTTGCCTTCATTCAAATACCTTCCATTGCATTTTCTCTTTTGGGAATCCAGATTTTTATTACTTCATTCCAATTTAAAGTTTACTAAATCTTTATCCTGAGATAAGAATTAGATTATTCCTTCCCTAGCTACAAATAAAGGAGGTTTTTCCTTTCAGCCAGCCATAGGAGTTTCTTTTTACTTTGGCGGCAGACCTTCTGTTAAAGGTTAGCTCTAGAGAGGAACCCAAGTCAAACACCCTGGCTAGGGAACATCTCTCACACCTTCACACCCTTGCGTGGCGAGGTCTCTTTTCCATTTGCCTTTGATATCTTACCCTCTCCTCTTTCTGAAGGTTACAGGCTTTTCACTTCCTCTTATTCCTGTCATCTTTTCCAGTGACTCTTCGCTTTTCCTTTATGCTCTATCCAGGCTACCTCCAGGCCAGGCTAACACATCCCCTGTTATGGTGAGTATCAGCTGGCTTTTCTCTTGCTGCCAGTCTCACAGGTCCTCTTTCTTCCTTCCCTGCATCACTTCACATCTTTGAGTCCCTCCCTCCCTCCTTCCCTCCATTCCCTCTTGCCTTTCCTCTACCTGCTTTTCACCCTTTCCACCCAATAAAGGGTGGACCAAAGTCATTAGTAATTTCCTTCCAGCTAAACCAAATTATTCATGGTTCGTTCCCTATTAAACATCTGCCTCCTCCTGCATGTCCTTCTACGCTGTTTTCTTTCTTCTAGCTCCTGGGACTTGGTTCTTTTATAACTTGACTTGCATCTTTCCCAACATGATCTCCCCTCCCACATGCTCATTTCCCTCAGTATATTGTTAGAGTCCGGAGTCTTCCCTGCTCTTTTAGCTTCCCAACAATAGGAAAGCCCTTTGCACAATGTATTACTACTTTTAGATCACTATTTCCCCAAACAGTTTAAATGCTTTGACTGGATGGCTAGAAACACTTAAAGTCTAAGTAAAAATGCCAGGAACTATTGGTCACCATTCTGTTACTTTTCCTAATGTAGTTACAATTTTTCCTGAAATTAGAAAGAACTGTGGTCTAGAGAAAGAATGGAAACAAAATAAAGCTCCAGTTCTCTCAAAAATCTCTCCCTGCTCCCTGATGTGCAGCAAAATTCTCCCCCCCCTCCCGCCCCTGGTCCAGCTCCGGCTCCTACCAGAGCTTTCAGCCCGTGCAGGGAGCACAAACCCATGTAAATGGGGAATTTCAAGGGGGGGTCAGGGGAACACCTGCAGCCTCTCAGCCCCATTGTAAACGCGAATGCTGCATTCAGGCCCTTCAGCCACTTCAGCTATTTGAGTGCAAATAAAATTCAACACATACATGTGAAAAATACTTAGACAAAAGCATTACAAACGACTCTTTCTAGCATGCTAATTATCTCCTATTCAATCTGCTATTTGGCCCAGAGATGAGCCCATCAGTTTGCAGCGATCTGGCTGCAGTACAGAATACTAATGAAGGCAGACACTTTCTCAATGGAATATGAATTCTCTTTTCAGTATATTCACCAGTGAAGCAAATGTTTAATCAGGTTGCAGATGACAGAGTATGCTACTCGTCTGTGCATGGGGTTTCAGGCTTAACTAGTTGCGTCCGTATTCCAGTTACGCCTAAAATGATGTGTAAACAAAAGTACTAGTTAAAAGGTTACTCTCTGCTTTAGAATGAGTAAAGATTCACTTGCGAGTCAGCTCTAGAATGAATTTACAGGGTCCAATTCTGATCTCTGATGTGTAAGTATGAAGCTAATCCACATCAGCAGAGAAAGAGAGACCAGAAGGAGAGGTATAGAAATGAGATCCCAGACACATGGCCCCACAGTTGAACAGTAAAACTTCTAACACGTCCTGCAGGACTGCTAGCGACTAGGGGTCCAGAGTCAGCTCTTCTCTTTTTACCATGTAAAGCACTAGCCTGGCTGCCTAGATCTGCCCTGTGCAAACTGGCAATTCCCCAGAGCAGGCCTGCCTTCAAGGGATTTGGCACTACTGACCGCAGCATTCTCCACTATCTTATTTAAAGCACGTCTGCTTATTTGTCAGCTCTCAGCGTTCTGCAAAGCCCCTGTGGTGCACAAAGATCTCCTGCGTATTACCATGCCCCGTGTGGTTGGCCGTTCACCCAGTGCTAAAATGGAAGTGGCAAAGAAAAGGTTGTGGTCTGCTAAAGTGAGGAACAGTGATTTATATTTACTGAATATCTGCTGTAGAAATCATTCGGAGTTTCTTTCACTAGCAAGTAAACTAAATGCAGAAATTTTCTTCTTGTATAACAGGGCCAGGCCATTGGTTTAGGTAGCTTAAGAAGCTAACAATAAGGACCAATGATTTCTTTCCTATTACGAGCAAGCCTTATTAAAATTTAAACATACTGGAGACTGTGAGAAAACACAAGCTATGGTATCGTATTTACATGTGTCATGTACACTGCAGGTGGCAAGGAAACACAGCATGATGTCTGGAAATACAACGCCTCCATCAACAAATGGATACAAATTGAGTATCTGAATATTGGGCGATGGAGGCACAAAATGGCAGTGCTGGGTGGCAAAGTGTATGTCATTGGAGGGTTTGATGGCCTGCAGAGAATCAACAGCATGGAAGCATACGATCCCTTTCATAACTGCTGGTCAGAGGTAAGATACTGCATCATACAACATTTTATTTATTTGGAACATTTGAATCAGAAAACATTAGGGCTCTGAAGCATAAAAATGAAGAAGACAGGATTTAGTACAATTCTTTTGAACTATTTCTGGTCTGTGAACACCCGAAATATTTTCTATCTAGAAATGCACATCCTTCAGAAACTAGAAATCACAGGATTGCCAGCCAAATTACATGAGACATCTAACACCTAACTTTCCTTTTCTTAGTTGGCTTTTAAAGCTAGCAGTCTGTAAAGCACCAGGTAAGAACACAGTATCTATGAACCAGAGCACAGGCTGAACACTTCTCTGATATATAACATACAAAATGCTTATATCAACTTGTGCATTATATATGCTATGGGTTGCATATTTATGTTGAAAGTACAGATTTCAAGGTAAACAGGATGGATAAAAACAGTTCTAACAACTTCAAATGCTGAGAGTATTAGACAGCCAATAATCCATGAAATTAATGAGATTAGGCATCATAACAGCAGATAGAAACCCTAGTTTTCAGATGATGCAAAGCAGTACAGAGGAATCTAACAACCACAGCTGCAAGTAGAAAGATCCCTAGGAACAATTTTTTTTCTTTCTTTTTTTTTTTTTTTTTTGACGTACGTAACTATGTAAAGGAGATCTGGTGCATTTTTTACATTTCCCAGCTTTTGAATTGCTGACAATGTAATTTTAATAACAGCTTTTGAACACAGCATATTTTTATTAAGGGGTTTACAGTCTTAAAATTAAAACCTGAAATACTTCTCCCTTCTCCCTAGATAAATATTATCGTCTGCACCCTACTGATCACCTTAAAAGGGATTCTGACTTAAAATGCCGCAGGCTCCCACCATGTAGGTATCAGTCTCACTACCTGAAATCAAACCAGTTACTAATGACTTTTTACGGTCACACAGGCTGCCCCCCTCATGGTCAATGTAAGCTCCTTCGCAGCAGCGAGCTACAAGAAGAAACTCTACGTGATCGGGGGAGGACCCAACGGGAAGCTGGCGACGGACAAGACTCAGTGCTACGACCCTGCGACCAACACGTGGAGCCTGAAAGCTCCCATGCCAGTAGAAGCCAAATGCATCAACGCTGCAAGTTTCCGTGATCACATCTATGTTGTGGGTAGGTGAAGCATTAATGTTCCTTTTTGTCCAGACACACCAGGGCTTGTTTCTGCATCTTGGCTTTACCCACAAACTCTATGGAATATAATCAAATGGTCAGATGACTTCCCAAGAAGAACTTCCCAACATGACTACCAAGAAGACCAAGAGTTTAATAGTGGTGAGCTGAACTGTCGAGGGAGAAGGCAGCCTGTGCACATCTCCAGATGATGCCTTCCAAAAGAAGGAAAGAGGACCATTTGTTTCAAAAACCTGAGCCCTGAAAAGTTTCCCCTCCCTCTCTCAGCCTTGGTGCAGAAAGTTTCTCACTTGCAGTATAATCAATATGGTGCTGAGGGCTGGCATAGAGCCAGGAAATCACCAAATAGTAAGTGCGCGCGCGCACACACACACACACACATATATACATATATATGCCTGCACCTTGTTTGTAGGTAAATACCTTGTGCTTCTCCTCAGCACAGGGATTGACATTACCCTCTTTGTACAAGATAAGAGACCGAAAGAGAAGGCATGACCTATGGGTTAGCTGACACAACTCTGGTAAAATTCGACATGATACTGCAGATACACTCATTCAACATCTTTCAGACAGGAACATACACCAGTAAACCTATTATGTCCCTATCTGAGAAACAAATCTAGCTCAATTTGAATAGAAACTGAACTTTGAAAGAGCGTTTGGTTACTGCATCCAAAGCAATGAAATTACGCAGACTGATGAATTACTAACTGCCAGATGAATCACTACGCACGTGTTTTTAGTCTGCCGTAATTAGGAAATAAAATTGTTTCTTTAAGTCACCTCACAGTGGCTGGATCATCCCTCAAGTACAGGACTAGCATTGTCAAAAGCAACTTTTAGTACAACTATAACAGATAAATGCTCACTTTGGCAACAGGTAGGATCCCAGGCATTGTGGCAACTCATCCGTAAGACCATGGCTTCAAGGTTTCCTTGGCCCTATTCAGTACAGGTGCTGTAAAAAACACACCCAGTCACCGCAAATTTCAGAATAGGAACAATTTAGCTGTTAGTACTCTCAGAAGGAAATAAGTTTCCAGAGCCTTTCTTGGGTACTGAGGTATCGACCATTTTTTCAAAAGAAAAGAACCTTTGAAAAATTGGAAAAGGTGCACAAAAAGTTTCAAGAATGACTGTAGATTTGGAAAACATGGAGAAAATGAAGGCCACTCTCCATTTAGCTTACCCATAAGAAGATTACAAGTTCAGTTTAACAAACCCCTAAATGAGGAAGGGGCTTTTGAAAACAGCCAGATTTGGGAAGAAGGTGGTGTAATGGGAAGGTGGACACTGCAGTTAGAGGAGTCAGTACAGAAATCACATATCCATTCCTAATTGTGACAGCTTACCACACATAGTCCTTCATGATCTGAGCTCTTTTATACAAGATTGTATATTTCTGAAGTCATGTCCTTAGCTGAAACAGCAGATATGAGAAAGGTCCATCGCTGGGTGCACTGAGGTCCTACTGCATGCTCTGGCCTTAAATTCCAGAGCCTTTTGAACAATAAGTGACTTTCTGTGGTCTGGCTTTCCAAACAATAAAGTATCCTGTGACCTTGTTTTTTCTTAGCTTTGGGTCATAAATCATTCCTACAAATGTCAGGAATGGAGCCTTGCTGAAGTGAGTTGTTTAGTTAAAATCTTGTACAGGAATGGCTGGTGCAAACTGATATCCGTTTCCTCTCCAGGTGGGGCGATGAAAGCACTCTACTCGTACAGCCCCCAGGAAGACACATGGTGCCTCGTGACTCAGTTCACCCATGAGAGAGCCAGTTGTGGGATTTCTCCTTGCAACAACAAGCTGTTTATCACCGGGGGCCGAGATGAAAAGAACGAAGTTATTGCGACAGTGCTGTGCTGGGACCCTGAAACTCAGAAGCTGACAGAAGAGTGTGTCCTGCCTCGGGGGGTGTCTCATCACGGGAGTGTTACCCTCAGGAAGTCTTACACACACATCCGTAGGATTGTGCCTGGGGCAGTTTCTGTCTGACTGTAGGAGAACTGCACAGAAACCCTATACCTCAGTGCCCCTGTGGCACAGACTGCGATGATGATGTTTTTTAGCTGCAGGTAGCAACGGATGGCAATACTGCCACTAGGGTCGCTGGGGAATATCTGTATATATGCTCAGCCCTTGCGTTTCCTCTGTACAGTACATCCTTAAATTATCGTAATTCCTTCCCTCCAGAAAAACAAAGGGACCAGCTGTAGTTTACTCCTGCCAATAAAGTACCTCCAATCAGGCAAAGAAACGTAGTATGTAGGTGAGAAATTTACTTCCCTGCTCTATCTGCCCTGAAACATGCTTGAACTGGCTCAGCCTGGTCCTGAAGTTTGTTCGACTATTTATTGTGATTAGTTGGATTTGCAGCACCTACTAGTGAAAACGAGAAGACGCTTTTTGGAATGAAAGATCTGTAACTTTGGTGAAACATAATGTCGTTTCCTCCAGAGCTGTGCTTTTTCTCAGTGGTTGGCACATTAGCTTGAGTTAAAATGGTTTTGTTTGTTTGTTCGCTTGAAGACACTTTGCTAGTTTTGCAGTTCTGCGTGATGAAAAAAATCCATCTCAATTTGCAAGCCTTGCTGTCAGTCCCAAGAAAGAGACTGCACAGGCTGCAAATATAAACGAACTCTAATCTTGTTCCACTGAACATTCACTGTAGCTGTTTTCTAATAAAGCAGACCAAAACCTAGCTTCCCTTTTGTTCTGTGCTGGGGTGATTTACTGTTCTGTCTGAAAGGCTTTCTCCTCTCGCTATTGCGGTACCCAAGTGGAGAAGCAGTGTCCCCAGACTGCTCACATCTCTGCCTCCATCCCCGCTGGGTGGCAGTGCTCTCCCAGGCTTTTTCTCGTGGGTTTTGACTTCCTGGAATGCAAACGGACAGAACAGTCTGCTGGAAAGAAAAACAGTTCCAGGTACTGTACCCAGTCTTATCCCTGGGACCATCACATGCTGTACTAGAAGGGGCAAACGTACAACAGGCCAAGAGGGCTGGAGTCTCAAGTCTCGGCATCTGGGTCAGTTGTAGAGAAAGAACAATAAACATTGAAGAGGTCATGCCTGGGACGCTCTGGGACACTCTTGGCCTAAGGCTGGGAACATATTCCCGTCCCTCCTCCCCTGCCTAGCTGCTGGAAAGAGCCAACTCACCACTAAATCAAAAACAGAAAACACCGTGCAAAACAAATCTGTCCCAGCAGGGAACACCGACTCCTTCCACCTTCCCTCCCTCTCTGTAATGTCTCCTTTTACAGTATTAAAAATAATATATCTCTTATGTTGTTCTGAGATAAAAATGTGTTTCTGAATTTCAGCACACTCATTCCAGAGTGCTCGGCGGTACAGCGGGGCCCCAGACCATGCTGGTGGGTCTGCCACCACAGGGCTGTGCGGGACGGAGCGCGGGGCAGGGGCACGCTCCTCAAGAGGTCTCCGCTGTGTCCTTCCCCCATAAAGCCTGCTAGAAATCCTGTCTCTTCAACTTACCCCATGTCTCAATTTTGTAATTCCAGCTCATCCCCACATTTTTGTATTCTAAATCTTCCTACGGAGCTTCAATTTTCAGCTATTTGTCCTTGTTTCTCTTTCTTTATGCTCTTGTTCTTCTGCAGGGTGCAGCACTTCTCATGCTTCCACACTGGTCCAGACAGTCCCATCCTGCTCTGCTTTTCAGCAGGCATGAATAAATGGCCTCTAAAAAACATTTTTCATTTCAACAGGTTTTCATGAACAAGGCACCAGCTTTGACCAGGCTAGCAGTACTGCCTTGTCTATAGGGACGGAGAAAGCGGATGGAAAGGGGTGTCTCCCCTTCCTCCTTCAGGAGCTCCACTTCCCTATCTTCACCTGGTGCCAAAACTACTGATAGCAGCCAGCAAAGCTGACCAGTTCTTCCTACTTGGAATTATCCCAAAAACCAGCAGCCCTCAGGAGCTGCTTGCTGATTTTCTCTCTGCAACATCAGCAGCCAAGCTTGTATTTTTTTGCTTGAGAAAAATAAGTTGGAAAAAATTGTCCTAACAAGCTTCAGGACACAAAATTTGTAGCTCTACTTAGGAGAGACAGAAAACAGCCTCTTGTCTCATCCCAGACACACCTGCAGAGCTTGGGCAAGCACTTGTGAGACCATCCCTCACTGCCAGACATCAGACTGCAGAACCATAGCTTGGCTCCTTTCCCTCTCCTAACTCCTGATATTCTCTCAGAAATTCGGATGTTCTAACAGCAGTTCACAAAGAGTTGTTTTTATTTTTCTCTCAGATTTGTACCTTTTGTTCAGATGGTAACTTTCAGATTCACGCTGCAATGCGAAGGACCAGCAGCATACTGAAAAACAAAAACATTCAGCATCAGCGGTTTCACAAAGACGCCAAAAATCGTCACGAGGCTCGTGAAAAAATTGCAAGAACTCGCAGCGCTGTGCCCTCAGTTACCAGCAGTGAGTTGGGGTGGAGACTGCATGCAGCAGAAAGCAAGTTTCAAGGAAACTTGTAATTTCCTTTTCCTATCACGGGTTCTCTCTCCTTTGTCAGACGTACCCCCCTCCCACAGGGAATGGCCACAATCGCAGTTTCTGTCTAAAGGACGTACGGGATCTCAGGGTATGAAAATAGCGACGAGCGAAGCGCAGAGCAGCCTGCTCCCCGCGGGAGCTGCGCGACCCGTCCCAGGGCAGCCGGCGCTGCGAGGGGTTCTCAGCGCTCCCCCAAGCGCAACCAGGCACACGCCTGTTCCCTTCTGGCCTGCTGCTATATTCAATTTCCCGTAGAAAATGACAAAGCAAACCGATGGAGCAGGAGCAGGCACTCTGATATTAATTACTAAAACTGCAGGAGGTTAATTAGTTCTACTGAATAATTACTTAAATTGTAGCAAGTGAACGAAAACCTAAAACCAAAGCTGTACACTTGTTTACCTGCCTGGACACTGTCTGCTTCCCGTGGCACTGAAACTGATCTAATTTGGGGCCCAGATCTAACCGCAGATTTAGCTATTTTTCCAGCGCTGCATGGCCCAGAGCCAGCTCCTAGGAACTCAGGTCTGACCCCCGCCAGTCTGCAGGTTACAGACAGAATTCCACTGCGCTGTAAATCCATCTGAAAGACGGAAGGGAGTAGTGGCAAGCTTACTGACAATGTCAGCACAAGAAAAGGGGGGAAAAACTGACTGCGAATACATTTAGGCTACAAATTAGAATACCTTTCATGATTCATGCTACTGCAATTTATTAAAGGATTACTGCCCCCAGCTGCCAAATCACATGTTAGAGTCAACTGCTCTCCATTTCACTTTAAATTAAAATGCTGGGCAGACACACTGACATCCAAGAAGCTCACTTACGTGACCTTGGAGAGGTTGATAGCTGGGCTGTGGTAAATAGTCTCAATCTGAATTTCCAGAGCTCATCTGGAGACATCCCTAGAAGGCTGCTAATCGCTACAGCCATGAGGCTCTGGCAAGTGAAGAAGCCTAACTATTTTTAAGATGAAACTCAAGACATTTATGAGAAGAATTTTAGGAACCTAGTGTCTGTGATACTGCCCTGGTGACTCCTTCGGTCCTACTCAGGCAGATTTAGGAAATGCCCAAAGGTAAATGATTCAGAAACATACCATACACCTTCAGTGCATGGTGCTTTTGTATCAAACAGCACAGTAATACTCCATGGTAAGAAGTTATCTACAAGCAGTCACTTAAGAAAATCTTGCCTATCTAATGTTAAACCACCTTAAAATGAATTAATAAAATATAATCAGCTTTCCATCTGGATGCCTTTTTTAGAATTCAGTTCAACTCAACTAATTTCAGTTCAACTAAACTCTTTTAGGCAAACACTCGTTCTAGGAAGAAGTTCAAGGACATGTATAAGATGGTTGCGTTCATCTTCCTTAGAAGGTCATTTCCACAAAACAGTGTTTTGTTTGCTCGGCCCTTATGATATCACTGTAAACAGATTTCATACATACGTAAACTCGCCATGATCACCAATTTCTTCTTCCAGTGTCCTTCTTTATGATACCAAACTTCTTGTTGCCTTTAAATATACCCTTGGGATGTGTATTAAGAAAGAGCTACAGAACTGGCAATATAATCTTGTCTGAGTTTGTCCTGGAGGTTAACTTTGTAATTGACAGAGGTTAGCAGGAAAATCAAATACTGTCAACCTGCAGCTATACAAAATCAGCTACGGCCGCACACAGAACTACCTTATTTCATACTATTTACACAGGTTTCTTCACTACTCAGCATGAAAATTCACAATACAGGCAAACTTCAGGCAATAAAGCATGAAAGAATCTTCCACAGAGAAAACATCCTGTAAGTTATTGCCATTTTTGCAAACAGGCAGAGGTGTATAGATTTGGCCCAGGATATGAGCAGCCTAGGGAGGTACCAGTACGTCTTCCATTCTTGATCATTCTGCATGTTAAGGAAATTCAACAGAAAGCGCCTGACCTGGTATACGGATATTTTCCCCATCCTTACTAGTGCTTGGGAAACCCTAGTTATAGGCTGAAACTGAAGTCTTTGTACAAACATAACTTGTGTGGCAAATGTCTACAGTACATTCATCTTGGAGAAAAATAAAAGCAGCCAGTAAAAAGCAACTGTTAGGTCCTAAATTTTTATTGAAGAGGATGGAGACGATTTTTTTTTTCTGGAAAACAAAGCGATTACTCAGTAATTTAATGTTCCTTTGGGTAAAAATAGGGGAAGCACAGAACCATGGTTAAAACAAATACGCAGTAATACGTTTTTTTCACTTGCAACAACTTTAGCTTAAAGATGCTCTTACACAAGAAGTGTCCCTTCACAACAAAGGCCCTAAGATGTCCCTGCTCATTCCCACCTCTGAAATGCAATTTGTCACCCCCTCAGTTGTGCTGACACAGTTGGTTGCAGAGCATGCCATAAAACAGATCCCTGAGATAATCTCGGTTAAAATGAAAACACCACCACTTCTCTTTGGAGGGATATTTTTAGCCTGCAACCCCACAAGCAGTTGCATCAGCAGACTGGAGAGATCAGAAAACAGCAGAGTGAGGGAGTAACAAGCAGTTTGGGAACAAGGAGAGAAAGAGAATAGCAGGAACCTCTCAAACAGGCTTCATTGCCAAAAACACCTCATACAACCAGACACGGATCTCCTCCTGGCTCACACTTAGTGGCGTCCTTCAGATGAGTGTGAAATACCCCAAAGCCACGTTCAGCACTCTCTGTGTATTGCTTTAAATAAAGAGAAGGTGGAGAATGTCTGCAACCTGGCAGGGACCCGGCAGGGACCCAGGGCCCCGGGCTGACCCCGGCGCCCAGCGGGAGGCACTGCCCGCCCGCCCCGCTGCCACCCGCTGCTCCCGCTCGTCTTCCCTCGCTGAGCTGCCCGGCTCAGGAGCTCCCCGACAGCACCATGGGCCGGGCTGCCTGACAGACACTGATCCAAGATGACTTCCCATCAGACGGAGATGTTATAAAAATACAGCGGTTTGCACATTGTCAGACAGAATCCGTAAGGCAGATACTATGCTAACACACTGCATGAGATGAAGCACAGCGTTTCTCTGAGTACAACAGTTTCCAGAGGCATCTTTCATCATGTTTTACAGAATAGAACGGTAGCTACCAACCTTGCAAGAAATACCATAAGTGAAAGAAACAGCTGTTCTGCTCACAGCACCTTTGGTTAAAGCTCCTCTCTCCTGTAGGCAGTGCTTTCAACAGACCTGTGGTTAGTCCTTTTGCTTCGCACCATCTATTTTTCATTTTCTATTTTCCAGGAATACATCTGCCACAGATTGGTGGAAATGATCCTGACTCTATCTCCTCCAAAATACGCTGCCCTCCCACATCAGAACAAAGCTTAGAACCTTGTCCAGGGCAGCACGTGCTGTAATCCCAGCTGTGATGCGATGAAAGACTTGTGGTCTTCTGGCACCAAGGACGCAGAGTGATCACCCCATATCTTCTCACGCTTGCAAAAGAAGACGAGTGATTTCCACCAGGCTTGCATGCTAACAAGGTAAGGACGACTCCTCTGTGGTAGCTGTCCTCTGTGTTGCCTCAGGATGGTGATGGAGCAGGTGACACCAGGTGAAGACGTTTCCTTCTGACAATGGATCTGAGAGATGCTGAGATCTCTCTGTATCGAAGCCCATACAGAAAAGGGAACAAAACTTTAGGCAGAATCATCAGGACATTACAGATTGTCAGGGAGACCCAGATTCCTGTCTCCAGTCCAATGACAACATTAACGTACAAGAATGACTCTACAAAAAGGACCAGGAGTGGAGAGAAGTAAAAGAATAACACAGTGTTGTGCATTAAGAATGTCACACTGGCTCTGGAGCAGATGCTCTCCCATATACCCGATTGTCTGGTTTTAAAATAAAGAAGAGCATAGCAACAGAATATTAGACACAGGAAGAGAAAGATAACCATAGCAGAAAGCCAGAAACAGAGTTTCACAGCATCAGTCCCACTCAGAGTTAATATTATTATTACTGGAATTGAGCACGTTTCCAGGACACAGGGCAAAAAGTTGTGAGTGCTGGATAGCACCGAGAAGAAAATCCCAGGGAAAGCCCCAGAACAGATCCATAGTAATATAATAACTTTTTTTGTTCGTGAAGAAGGCAAAATAGTAGTGTAGCGCAAAGGAAACAAAATAGCTATGTATGTGTCCAAGACTATTGCAGCAGCTGTGAACAATCCTCCGCAGTAAGCCACTGCCAGCAAAAATAATTGGAGAACACAGGCTTCCTTCGGGAGACTTACATGTGCTGCACTGAGAGTAGCCGACAGGGTGTAGAACAAAAGGTATATCAGATCACACAGCAAGGCATTCCCCAGCAGCATGTACCTTGTTTCCTGACGGATGCTAAACCTAGAGAAGATCACAAACAAGATGGAAGGAATGATGAGGACACCTGCCACGAGGCAGACAACTGGAGGGATTAAAAACATCTTCACGTTTGTGCCTGGTGGGTTGAGAGCCCATTCCTCCAGCAAATAGTACAGAGAAGCTTCATCTGGATTTGAGGAACTGTTGGACTCAATCTGCCTGAGGAGGTATGCAGTTGCATTCATTCTCTTCACTGAAGCACAGACAAAGAAGTTCATTTTCTTAGGATTTGGTGATGATTGTCTGACCTGGAGAAAAGCAAGATCTTCTATGCTGAGTCCTTGGACAGGCAAATGAAGCAGAGGATGCAAATGCCTGTGGAAGCAAAGTGATTTCCTCAGCCAATTCTACCAGTTCTTCTCAAGGACAACAAGTTGAAACTTGTAAGCAAATTCTGTGGTCCCAAAAGATGTTTTTGCATGAAGTGGAGACTTTCTTTTCTTTCTGCAAAATCTAGTGTTTAGAAGAGAATGAATCCTTGTGGGCTTAAAAAAAAAAATAAAATCTAATCCCTCAGCTAGCTCTTTGTTGAGAAATGAACGAGTTGTTCATTATCAGTAATTTGAGTTTGAGCTCATCACATTATTGCTCCAATGAAGCAGATGGAATATTAGCTCGATTAAACAGATGTGAAATGATACAGAACAACATTCCAAGTGTACTGATGTAGGAGAGTCATAAATGTGATCAGATGATGTTTTGCACCAATTTGTATCAAACAACACAATCGATTTGAAGTGATCAATAAAAATGGCTTTCAAACCTGTTGTAAAATTGTATCACAATGGCTCTAGTGAATTAAATGATCCTATTTATAGATGACAAACATTTTTGCTTTAGTGAATCAAAGCATCTTATTTATAGATGATAAGCCTTCCCCTGCTTTTATTAATGCATGCTATACAAATACTGAATTCTCATCTATTGCTGTCTTACAGTCAAGTCTGTAAATTGTCCAGGATGAGTATCATACACTGTAACATACCAGCATACCCTACAGCACACTTGGCATTTCCAACGTCCATTTAGAGACCATTTCTTGGCTTGTTGGCCAGCACGCTGCTGTGCTGCACTGCTTTTACCATCAGATCTCATTATCAGAGCTGGGGATGCAATGAGAGAAAGAGAAGGATCTCTGTTGTGGAAAAGAAACACTTCATGTTCTTCCAGGAGTGGTCTTTTTTTCAAAGCAGTTAGAAGAACAAAGTAAGCTTTTACTTCCCTTGGCTGCCACGTTCCTGGGATAATCAAAGTAATTTGCTGAGAAGGCAAGAGGAGAAACGGTCACTGGGCTTCAGGACAGACAGACAGACTTCTACTGCTCCCAGACTCTGTCAGAGGGACCACACAGGAGCAGCTACCAGGCTGTCTATGATCCATATGCTTATTATGGGTACAGAAATTCCATTGTGCTGCCTTGTTGCTCCTCATACTTTGCACCCAAGAGGAACGATTAATGCACACGCTGTTATGAAGATGTTATTTCTGTGGTAGTACCCAGTCTCAAAAGAGCCCATGACAGTGCAGCCAGGGCAAGGAGGAAGGAACCAGGACTGCCATCTGAAATGGGTACTCCTAACAAGGGTCTGCTGTGATTTAAGGTGTTCTTTGGCCATAGCAGCGCTGTTTTATTTCATGGCCTATACCTCCTGCAGATGCTTAGCTCTGGGTGACCACCACACAGAGCAGCACGCTGCTGCTACGACATCACGGTACTTTGCTGTTTACACAGAACATAAGCAGCAAAGACAAGAGATCTGTAGAGTATGTAGACTTGTCACCTCCCAACTCTGGTGCTCTTCTCACCAGTGGTGCAGGGGTATCCTGAAGCTTTTTAAGTAATGGCAAACATCAAAGGATTAGTCCCAGTACTTGAAAAATAGCGTGCACAACAAGTCAAACATCTAATAAAATAGTCAAAATAGTCTGTGAAATCTGCTGGCTGCTCAGCCATTTTTAAGTTACATTATTCATTTAGGTGCCTAAAAATAACAATGTCTAAGTTCAGACAACTATTTTGGCAGTCCTGACAAGTCTACCAGGACCTCCCACATTCACCAGCATGGTCAAGTCTAACTATTGTTTCAACTATGACTTTCCTTCTCCTCTCAAGCAACATGGAATATACTACTGACGCTACAAGTGCAGAGGGAACGTGGCTCCTTCCTCAGGATGGCATTACTGTATTCGTTATGTCCCCAGCACTACCAGCATGCTCGAACACTTTGTCAGCATACAGCGTGGTTCTATCCATGGGAGGCAGTGCACAGCCTCACCGCAGAGAAAGACACGCTGTGCCATGGACGTGCTGTCTCAGGGCATGCCACGTAACACAGCGGACAGCTTATGGAACTCAGCATCAAACCTTGCACACATTTCATCTCCCTGCACACTGATAGCTGGCATCCATGGAGCTGCATGGTGGGACGGTTTGACAGGCTGCACCATATGGAACAAAGGGATAGGAAGAAAAAGTGATCATTTTCAGAGCAGCATTTCAGTTGCTATGGTGCCTGGGTAGGCAAAACAGAAGGTGACTATTTTTTCTTGCTCAGTCCTGCATCCACTGAAAAGTATGTGAGCAATATTGATGCAATTATACATTTGGCTTCAGGATCATGTCCTGTATCTCTCAACAAGTCACAACACAGTTAATACCTTAAGTACACAGCAGCACTCAAACACCCAAACTGTTGAATTATGCTACTCTTGCAAAATGGAAAGGAAGCAAAGAAAACACAAGCGTGTGCAAATTGAAAGTGTACTCTGCCTCCCAGCTCTTGGCATTCCAAGGATGTCATATTAATGGGCAGATTGTCTCATTTCTGTGTAAAATCATGCCTGTATTTTCCACCAGCTGGTTAGGATTAAATGTGAACAAACAAAAAAGCACATTGTCATCTCAGATGAACACTTTTGGATGATGGTAAAATAAATGCAAATACAATATATGATGATCTGCTGGCATTTATAGGACTAATGCAGTCAAGTATTTCACAGAGTGATGTTATACAGCACTGTAGGTTCTGTAAATATATACCTCAAGGACTTGTTTGCATATAGTTCCTCTGCTAACAAATAATTCTTGTGTTTTCAATCTAACGGTTTTTCTCCTGAGGCCTGAAAACAACCTCCTTATAGCAGAGTATTGTTTCCACTTGTGTAAAAGACTAGTTATCATGGAAGTCCCAGCTATATCTGGGAGGGCAGTAAACACTGACATCCTCACTACCAAAAAGTCCAAAGCAAAAATGATAACTCCGGCAAACCTTCACCTGAACCGCCTACCTGTTCTCCATTAATCACCAGGCAGAGCAATAACTAAAGGTCAACCTCTTACAGCAGTGTTCTGCAGAGGGCTTTACTTCTGGTATAGCTGTGATACCTGAATGCGTGAATTTACCAAAAGAGCAACTCTTTATCACTTTTACAAATCCACTTCTACAGCCATAAAAGTGTGAGCAAGTATATAACGTGAAGCGTAAGCAAAGCTATGAACTTGCCAATTATTCTGCAGTAGCTGGCTGCAGGTCCACTCTGAGCTCAGAGATCCTCATGGCAAATGGGAAATAGCTCAGCACTCTCATTTAGCCTTCACTCATAGAGTACCACAGCACTCATGAGGCATCACAAGTTCACAGCCTTGCTTATCCTGTGCTCAGCTATTCACCCGCTACAGCCTAAGGATGGCAGTGTAAGCCCTAAGGCATAGCCTTGTCGGATTTAGTTGTGCTACTGTACAAGCCCTAGGAGTGCAGGTAGGTTTAGTTTAAAAAAAGGAAAATAACAAATAACTGCAAGACAGATTCAACCCCATCAGACCTGGCCACATCCATCCAAAGCCACTCCCCTCAGATTTCCACGGGAGTCTTACATCTGTTCAGTATAGTTCTGCTAGAATTAAAAATTCAAGAGGTCAGTGACTCAACACTCTGAAGTAGAGACAGAATAGGTGGCTCTGGAGAATGCGTGGTTGCTGTTTCTTTTCATTTTCTTGAGCTTAGGAGGCATTCCACATCTGGACTGCTTGCAAGGGGATGGTGAATCTGAAGATCGCTGCAGTGGATATTGACCTTGGACAGCTGCCTTGCCACTGTGTTCAGTGTTTTGTGGTACCAACCAGAATGACTCTCCTGCAATTTCCTGTAAATCTGGCCTTAATGCTCTAGCTATTGATTTTTTTTAAAATGTTCTCTGGTAAATTTATGTTAGATGGATTCGCTTTTTACATATCTTGCTGATTCAGACCTATAGTATTAGCAGCCTTTCTTCTGGGTCTTATTTTACAGTCTGCATCGATTTTTAAACTGAACAATATACTGTTAATTACTTTACTCATTTCTGCTTCAACCAACATCCCAGTGAAAGCTTAGCTATCTTATCTGTTGAGTTTGGGGATCTAAGAAAGCACACATTCAGCCATGCTGAGTACTGTAAATCCAGCAAAGACTGTACTTTATTATAGTCTGTTACTGACTATAAACAGATATTGCTAAATCAAACAAAAAAGGTCAGAAGTATTATTGTCTTACAGTAGTTGCTATGTACTTAACTGTGCGCGCACACAGGGAAGCCTCCTATTCCACAAAGAGTTTAGTCTAACCGATTCAACAGGTCAGAAACCACGCTGCTGCCATGACATTATCCAGGAAGCACCACACAAGAAAGGGAAGCCAACCACAATAACGCTAGGATTTCCCCAGCCCTTCATCACAAGAGACTGCTTTACGAGAGGAACTGTGTGGCTAAATCGCATGCTCACATTTGCCTCTGGGGTTCCCTGGGTGCCAACGGGTACCCATCTCAGTAGGAGCCTGCACTCTGATAAGGCTGCCTGCTCCAGCATCACTCACCATCAGGTCCTAGCCTAGAAAACCATACTGTGCTTTGTGTCTGCCCCAGAAACTGATCTGCCTGGTCACAAGCCCAGGGAGAGCAGCATAGAAAGGCCATCTCAGCCCACCACAGCTCCTTCAGCAGAAGGGTTTAGGATGAGACACTTAGATCCAACTAAATCAGCATTTTTACTGGATTGCTGTTTCGTGGTGATCTTTCCAGCCAGGTTTAGTAACAGAGTCTTGATCTCAGGAGCTTTCACAGGCTACTGCAGTTTCTTCAATTTCCTTCCATGAACGCCCCCATTCTGGGCTTATCTCGGTCCAGAGGCACCTTACTTGCTGGTGAAGCTCTCCCAGCTGTGTACAGCTGAGTGCCCATGAGCAGGTCAGCTCCTCCAGCAGGGCAGGGAGAACTAGCTGCAAGTCCTTCCCGTCTGTATCCATATTCTCACTATGGGGAAATGAGCTGCTGCCAGTAAAAAACAAGTAATCAGAAGAGTTTACCTATACTGTTTTTCTGATCAAGCTTTCTCATTTTTTTTTCTCCTTTTAATAGGAAGTCAATTAAAAGGCAACTTTTTTCTAAACCTTCAAGATTCCCTGTAAGCTTTTCTGCAAGTCTTCCAAGTCAGGACCCCCAGGTGGAAAAGAACAGCTTGACTGTCCTCGATTTATAGATAGGTATCTCCATGCCTCAGCTATCTGTCTCCACTTGGCTCCAGAATTATTGAAAGCTGTTCAGTGTCTTGCCTGTTATTTGCTATAGATAAGAGGCATACGCATTGCTCTTGTAACTGTACAAAGTTCACAGATCAGGCATATCAATTACTAAAGTTAAGGAAGTAAAGAAACAGGTGTGAAAACTAAACTCAGATTACAATGATTTTAAAGGTCAAATGAAACCTGAAACAGAAGAAGAAAACAGGGATTAGAAAGTGCTGGTTTGAAGAATTTTGATGATTTCCCCAAAGAAAAGAGAGGATATTGAGATACTGGGAAGACTCAACATTAAATCCCTGAATCACTTTTTCTAATTCCAAATACCATCAGGCCATGGTGATCACAAAGCCATGGCAAGTTTTGTACCAAACCTGCCTTTCAGGTGCAATATAGACAATTAAGATGGACGTCAGGAAAACATGATTTTGGAATATATGACCAATATTTCAATAAAAGGCTGAAGAAATTATGCAACCTGAGAAAAAGAAGTGCCATTAAGTCACAGGCACCACCTGCTTTCCTGTAAGTGACTGCTTGGCACTCACAGATGCAAGCTGCAGCTAGAACTCGCCCATTTTCATTTCCCGAGCCTGTCAAGGCAAACCAAGACGGGTTTTCTTCCTCTGCCACAGTGATTCTTTCATGCTGAAAGGATCTATATGATTCATCCAGTAATGTGTTTTCATGTGACAAGCTGCAGATATGACCAGGGATTTACGGCAACAACTGCATGGTCATTTAGGGACAGATTCACAGGACACCACGAGAAGCATCCTAGACTGTTTCTTAGACAATGATCTCTCCTGCCCACCTTCTTTTCAACAAGACATTTGCAAAACAGCAGAAATGCTTTATTAAAAAAGGTCTGCTTTTAAAACACCAGTCTTCTTTTCTAAAGCAGTTTAATTTATATAGAGGAACCTTCGTCAGTCTAATATTTCTAAAAGAGTTTCAAACATTATACAACATCGGTGCTAATGGGAGTTACTTGCATAAATCTAAGGCCTATGGTAAAGAACAATACCATAGCACTCTTACCCAAGGATTTATCAGCTAGCAGATAAACTCCATGTTCAAGATGACATGGAGTCACAAGCAGAACAAGAAATACATGTCTGAATTTGTGGCTCCTTGACTCCTCCTCTAAGTCAGGGAGAAAGCTCCTTCTCCTGAGGGAAAGCTTCTCAAATAGGGAAGCTACATATACCCACCAACCTCTTAAGACCACCAACCTTCTTCCATCTCAGGCTGTCTTTCTAGTTATGGCAACTCAATTTTGCTGTCTCTGTCTCACCCACTGCTAGCAATGATCTCCAGCATTGCCTGGGAAGGACTGCTGCAGGCATACAAAAGCAGAAGTTGCCTGGCTATGTCCCGGTCTTAACATGTTTTGTCTCATATAAAAAGCCAGGCAGTACTGGAGAGGTTCAGCATGGTATTTCCTTTAAGGATGATTTGATGAGAAGGGAGACAGATGGCTGGAGAGTATAAAGCACAAGATAAAATGACATACCAGAAGAGAGATGGGAGGAAAAAAGGGTAGAAAAGACAGGTTTGCATATGAAGGCAGACAGGCAGGGGCTCTGATGGTGATTCAGCAGCCAGGAGCTGTGCGCTGTCTCACTTCTGCCCGCACAACCAGGCACTGTTTGCCTGCGCTGTACAAGCTGGGGGGTGAAAGAGATATAGGAAGCAGCATGGAAGAAAACATGGTAGAATTGGGGTAGAAACATGGAAAAGGGAGGAGAAAGCAGCGTGAAAGAAAATGCATGCGTTATCTCTTCCTATTCGTGCCTTTTGTTGACAGAGTGTGAATGAAGGGTACAACCTGCACAGGGCAGGGCTGGCACAAGACACGTGCCCTCCCGGGGGGGAAGGAGCCTCGGTGCCAAAGCCAAGATGCTCCTTTCCAGCTCCCGGCACTGCACCTGGGAACGGCAGCAGTTCCCGGGCGACAGAGACGCTGAAGCGACATTGATTCTCCGAAATACCCGTGCCCCCAGGGAGACGCTGACCTTATCTCACACTGATGAAGCGGGTGCCAGGCACAGCCCCATATGGCACAGAGATTAACTGCCAGCATGTGCTGGATAAGAGTCACAGCCTCTTATTAGCCAAGCGGGGGATTTGCCATGGGTCACATACACAGTGCCATTCACAAGCTCCGTTGTCCCTTCCCTGCAGTTCCTTTGGTACCTATCCAGCACAGGTGTGTAAAAATTAGGTTTTCTCCACATGAGGCCTTGTTCTGCCTTGTCCTCGTAACAGCGGCTTTGAACCGCTCCCACTCATTTCCATAGCCATACATTGTCCTCTCCTCACACCGGAGATTCAGACGTCTCGGCAGGAAAGCAGCGTTAGGGAGGAGGATACTTATTGGAACACACATGCTCCAGGCTCATAAAGAAAAGAAAGATTTTGTTTGTTTGTTCATTTTGTAAGAACAAACTCCCAGTGTTTGGGCTACATCAGTTCATGTCAGTCTGACTCTCCCGGTGATCTCCAGAGGCGCAAGGCAGAGGACACATCGCCCCCTGACATGCCCAGAACTTCTGACCCAGCCAGTGGAGCTGCAGCTCGCAGCAGGTAGAAATGGAGGCTCGGAGAGAGCATTGCTGAAGGCAGCCCACAAGCTCAGGTCTTCACTAAGTTCATTTCCAGTTTAATTATTTGTTTCTTTCTTCTCCATCCAAGTTCCAGCTCATTAAAGAGTGTGCATGAGGAACATCAGAGAAAACATGTCCTTTTTTCCTTTGCTATTGTCCTTAGCAGCAGCAAGAACCAACAAAGGACCTGTGAACAAAGGTACGATGCTACCTGATGAAGAACTGAGGCCAGATGTGTTTTCAGCAATTGAACGCAAATCACACTGAAAAGCAGCAGCAGATCCAGAAATTAGGATTTCATCTCCTGAGCCCTGGCTCAGTGCTGACGTATCTTACTCCCTTTTCATTCTCTCTGTGCTTTCACAAGCGTTGCAACCTACGAGCATGGTCACCAGCTCTAAAACACCTTCTGGCAGCTCAGGTACAGCTCAGCCATCCACTGGCAAATGACCATCTGTAATACTTCATGATATTTACAGCTACTGGGGGCAACTAGAAAACAACTTTTCTAACCCTTTCTCAACTTTTTCCCAGGAATTCCTAGGTCCCTTCAACTGAGCTGATTTTTCCTCCTATGAAGCAGCAGTTTCTTCCTGAAAAGAAAACAGCTCAGTGCCAGCCCAGCACAACAGATAGCAACAAACCATGTACAAAACTGTTACAGAAGATCACAGAAGCAGCAGGATGACACATACAGGAAGAAAACAAATGAATTAGCAACCCAGATACAAATGTGCACCATTTTAAGGAGCTGTGAGTTGAACTGGATCAGAACTGCACCGGTCCCCAGCTGAAGCCCTTCCGTGATGTCTGAGGCAGTTTAGGGGCACCCCCCGTGCAGCTGCCATTCCTGGAAGCATTGCCACCGTCAGATGTTCTGATGGTGGCCCCAGTACCAGCTGCCCTGTGACTCCTTCCCCTGTCAACCACTTGGCTTCCCTGGGAAGCCCAGGGTATTTTCTTGCCTTAGGACATTGCCTGAGCTGTGTTCGAGCCAGCGCTGTTACATCAGTGCCAGCTACAGCCCTAGCGCAGCAGCTGAGGAACCAGTGTGCGTCCCCAGGTCACCTCCTCAGCCCCTGCCCACTTGTAGCCAAGTATCGTGCACATTTCTTCGGCTGAGCCGTCTGAGCTGGGACCATCTCCCTGCTTATTTCTCTCTCCTGCCTGCTGTCGGAGATTGCACGCCTCATTTTCACTATCACTCCAACACTGCTTTTCAGCCCCAGGTATCCTCAACGCCTCTCACAGTGGATCTGTGAACCACTCCAGCTCCTGCGAACGCCCTCTGTGAGCCGCTTCCTGATAGGCATCACTGAGCCCCGCTTTCAGGCACAGCCCGCATACACCTGTGGCTGTGTCTGCTGCTGGCAGCCTGAGGAGCTGAGCAGTCAGCGTCAGGGGGAGCCCCTCTGCGCCTGCAGCTCCAGATCTGCAGCAGCAGCAGCGCAGGCTTTTCACACCAGCCAAACGTTCTTGAACTCGTGCTGTTTGCTTGGGCTGACATCGGAGCTGCCTGTTGTGCAGTCTGCATTCGATTTCACAGCAAGTGTGTCATCTTGACTTCGCTAAAAACATTGCAGCAGCAGCGACCTCGGCCCCAAGGTGAGAGAAAGGCGTATAGGGACAGACCAGAGGAAAGAAAAGGCCCCTGAGGCTACACCCCAAGTTGTTTACTGGCAACATTCCTAGGCCCACCCTTCCTGTTCCCAAAATAGAGACGGGCCTGTCCCATGATGAGCCCTCAGTAAACATCAGCTTGGTGGCTCTCCCCCCCCAAGCAGGGGAGGGGCAGGACTCTTCTGTGCAAACCCAGTCCTAGAAGCTGATCAGCCCAGGCCTCCTGCATCTCCACAGAGTCCCACTGAAGTCAACACCAAATGCAGTCAGCACATGCATCATGCCTCCAAATCCCATGAAGGAATTAAGCCTGTATGAGAGGATGTAGAGCAGAGGAGGAAAGATGACGACTGGCTTTTGGCATGCTCAGCCTGAGAGCCCAGAGCATAGCAGGGACAATGCCTTCATCTGATCCACTCACATTTTTGCACTATGATCTTTTGTGGGGACTGGATGTTAGAGGACTATGGCTGCTGTGAGCAGCACAGAAGAGCCACCAGAGCCTCATCCCGTGTGACGTGCATTCTCCCCGCCGCCAGGTTAGGGCAGACAGGTTCTTGCTGCCAAACATCTCTTCTCAGCTTCTGGTTCCAGCCTCGGGGTTCTCCAGATTGTCCCTTTGTCCGTTTAAGACCTCTGCGCTAACCACACTAATCCTCAGTAAGCAATCAAATCTCCCCATCTGTGCTTTTACTATTTCCCTTGGCACCACAGGATAACTGCTCTATTTTAATTAACTAGAGCTGGATGCCTTGTCAAGACTTAGCTGCTCTGATTTCTCATTAAGTTATCATAATACCATTTAGCAACACCACCCTTCTCAGCAAGAGAAACTGATTCCAGTCCCTTGAAGGCAGCACAGTGAAACAAAAAGAACTCACCAGGGCCCACAGCAATGTTCAGCTGTGCTCTTGTTAACCTGCTGCACTTCCTTCCCAGTGAATATACCAGTTCTTGCCTGCTCACAAAAGCACGTTTAAAAATGAATTTTCTTCTTTTGTTTTTGATAGTCATGATCACTTAGTTTCAACTTTTTAATACCTCTGTGCATTGCTTGGTGAATGTCTCCTACACATACCATGTTAGTGACAGTTTTAATTTACTTATTAGCAGCATCAGTTGTTAGTGCCATTGTTTGTCCCTTTTCCAGCCAGAGAACTCACTTCAAATTGTGCTGAGCCTATTTCATATTTTGCAGCAGTCTAAGACCCAAAGTCCACGTGTTACTTCATAACATGAGAAGGAAGACGTTTGCTTTTGTTTTAGTACAGACACTTCCAAACCTGCTTAGTTGGGATGCCACTGTTAGCTGCAGAGACTGAGGGGACAACAATAGCTCCCAGCTCTGCAGCGGGCTGTTGTACTGTACTGAGGCAGGACACAAAATTCTTCTATTCCATCTTTTTACTGCAGTCTCCAACCTATAAACCTAATCCCCAACCCCTTCCTTACCGCCAACCTAGAACACACCCAGCCTCAGCAACACCTTACCCTCGGTCTCTCTCTCTTCCTCAGGCCTGTTCCATCTCTTAAATTGGTGTGTGGTTCCTGCAGGGGCTGTGAGTTGTCACTTGTGCACAAAACATCAGGGTAGCACCACTGATCTGTTTCGCATTGACTTCTGCTCAGCTCCTTGGTGAAACTCCCTTTGTAAGCACCTGCAAACCCGCCGAATTGGACACAGTCTCTGCTACACATCCACCAGGCCCATTTATGAAGTTCTGGAGTGGCTGCGTAGCACTGCGGTGTGCGAGTCGTCCTCTGGGAATAAGCAGCCCTAGAACGAGCTATGCATGCAAGTTTACCTACATGGAGCTCATGGCAGGAAGATGAGACTTGTGTCAAGCATCCTGCAATTTAACAGTAGGCAGCAGCAGCAAAATGTAAAACACAGGAAGGTGTTGTTTGGACAAACAGCAGTGACCTGGAGCAACAAATATAAGGAAGTATTCTCTGCCCCACTCCTAGGAAGAGACCTCCAAAAATGGCCTCCTGTTGGCTTGTCATGGGCAGATAATCAGAGGGAAACCCTCAGTATTTCTCAACCAAAGCCAAAGCTGAGGTTGATTAATGCAACTCTAAGTGTGAACAGAGTAATGTCAGTTTACATCCTCTGAAAGTTTAGCTTTGTATTTTTTCCCTTAGGAAACCTTGTCAGACGTAAAAATTTTAAGCGGAACAGGTGCTACATGACAAACGACAAGGCAGTGATACCAATGCTTTCTCTTTTCGTTCATGAACACGCATGACAACCTCGCCACCTGAAGTCCCAGATCTCAATTTGTTATACGTGGATAACAAGAACAGTTAAAAGCCACTTATATTTATAACTCTGTCAATAGTTCCCATATACAAATGGCAGGATTTTAAGCATACATATTCCAAGTACAGGCTGACAGTAAAAAACACAAGTTATTTTAGTGTTGCAGGAATAGGGCTGCCCAGTTTCAGGACTGGGTATGGCTGGAGGTTGGCCTGCATCAATCACGGGACAGAAAGTTTAGATCTCTTTGGACCTCTTGCTATTGACAAAGCTTAAAGTGAAATTCAAAGCCAAGAAACTGTTTGCATGTTTACAGCTATACTCAATGTTTGATGTAGAGGGCCATCTAGTGGAAGCTCTCTTATTTGCAACAACAGTCCAAGCTACATGGAAGTATTTTGCAACACGGTCTGAACAAAGGCATTCTTGCCTGTTAACATCTCAGAAATGCATTTATGAGCTTTTCTTTTAAGGTGGAAGGCTCCCCTGCTCAGCCACTACAGCATCGACAGATAAGCCTTTGGAACAAGAAATCACGCCTGTCTTCCTGCAGGACCATTTGCAACAAAATGTGCATTTCCTGAAATTAACTTCCTTTGACCAATCACTTCAGGAAGTCTTTCTCAAACAAACAAACAAACAAAAAAAAACCAACAACAACCCTGTTTCAACTTCTGTTCTCACTAATACAAGTTCAAAAAAGGCTCAGCAAAACTATCAGGCAGCTTACTGGGATGGTGCAGAAAGGCATTAGTATGCATGTAATACTTCATCCTTGGTATTTGACTGAATTCACTGGATAGCTACTCAGAATTTTCCACAGAAGTATCGAGTGTTTTGAGCAAGATTCTATGGTCAAAGGACAGTGATAACCCAGAAAATCCTGGAGCCATTTCAGAGAGGTTCAGATTCATCCTTCCAGCTGCCCAACTGTGCAGTGAGGAAGGCAAGAGGTGGGTACTGCAGCAGTCGTAGGGTTACCTATAAATCCCATCACAAATCTGGAAAACACCTAGGATATCTATCCCTAGGAATAGTTCAGGCACTGTAACAAAGCCTACTTTTCTGGCACCTTGTAATCTGTTATTGATGAACTGCTTTTGGTACCTAAGGAGTTCACCTGCCTGCAATGCTCCTTTTTTATTTCTAATACAAGCTAAGATTCTTTTCCAGCCTTTTTCCCAGTGGAGGTAATTACACAGCCCCTCTCTGCTAGCTTGCCACCTAATTTAAACAAACTTAAAAAAAAAAAAAAAAGATTTTTTCTAAGAGCTCTGTCAGTTAGCCCTTGAGTTAGGACAAACCTGGCTAATAGGTAGAAGTTATTCAAAGGCAGGGCCAAGTAGGCAGGTATAAAAACAAAAAGATTTCATGAATCTGACAGATCTGGAAATTCAAGCTAAAAAGAAATTACAATACTGTTATAAATTTTCCTGTTAAAAACTCTGTAAGAGGGTGCAACCAGTTACTTCATTCCATTAAAAATGATTTTAGATACTTACTTCTTCTGTATTACAAAGCAAATTCAGACACAGTTATATTAAAATATATTAAATAAGTATATGCAGAGTCTAGGAGTATAGTTTGGACTGTTCTCTAACCAACTAGCATTTCTCTTATAAATGCAATACTTAATTTATTAATATAAATTATGCCACATTCAACCAGCAAAAGAAAAAAAAAGAATTAATGGCAACAATAAATCCTCACATTTTCCTAAACTTTTTTTTCTGTCTAGAAATATTTCAAATGCTTATTAAACCAAGGCTATTCTTCCTGGCTTATTTTGACTCCACTTCTCCTCTCCTCTCTTATTGTACCGGGGCACTATGCGTATACATATACACACACTGCCCATGAAGCAGCGGGAAGACAAAGGAGACCCCAGAGCTGCTCTGAGGCCTTTTGCAGCCCTCTTGCCATAGCAGCAAGCCTGGGCAGCTTGCACATGCTGTGGAGGCCACAGCCATATGTGCAGCAACCGTGCTCCCCCTCCCAGGCAAAAATAAATAAAAAAAATAAAAATTCACAACTTCAAATACATGTTTAGATCATGACGGAGGACCTCGATGGGACAGGGAAAATCAGAGCGGTGCCAGTGCCTGGGGAGCACTCACCTGGGAGCTGCCACGACTCCTGCCCGCGCCTCCCCTGCTGCTGCAGGAAGCAGCGCTTGTGGGAAGAGGACCGCGGCAGCTCCAGCTTGCCTCCTCGCTGACTCACGTTTCTCTCTGTACTACCCAGGCTCATCTGCTAGCTAGGGATTGCGGCACCTTGTTATTTTAGGTAATTTCTAATTACTGGGGCAATACTTCCCAATCTGGAGCAGGCTAACCTGCGTTTGATCCATGCTGGCATTAGGGAAAATGCCTGCAACGGGAAAGAGCCGGAGGCAGAGAAGTCTGCCCGACTCCAGCTCCAACCAGCAGCAATGGCTCCTGTGGCTGATCTGCAGGGGTGTCCATCACAGCCCCCCCGCCCTACACGGTGTGAGGAAATGCAGCAACATTTCTTATACTCGACACTTCAGGCTGAAGGAACAAATGAGGAAATCAAGGTCCCCATCCCGTTGCCATTCACATACCATTTCTGTGACAACACGTACCTACGTGTCAATCCAGGCTCCATTCTTGGCTGGGTAACTCAGTTAATGGGCCAAGGAAGAAGTTAACTCATTTTGTGGCTGGCTTCTGCCCATTTGGGTATACCACTGTCAGGTCCGAATGCAGCAGGCTCTTTGAAGCACTGTCAGGCTCCAGATGACTGACTATGTAGCTATGACAATGCAGGCTTTGTAGCTGTCACAATGCAGTCGGCAGCACTCCCATCTTCATACACCTTTAAACCTAACCTTTGCAAACTCCCTGTAAGATGTCTCAAACCAGGTACCCAGGAACAGAAGTACTAAAAAAAAAAAAAAAAAAAAAAACAAAAAAAAACTCTAGTCCTTTTTAGAATTGTAGGTTGCAGTAGCCCTTCTGCAGGGCAAGAAAATGCCATCCCTGTATTTAAAGCTCAAGAATCATTTCCAAATTGCTTTTCCCAAATGAACGTGTCCTATTTCACAGGTTTGCCACGCCTGTGAGCACACAGGAACAAAGAACATAGCATCCCCCCTACCGTAACACGGTGCCACTCGTACAGCCCCAGCTGCACGTGGCTCCCAGCCTCCCGTCCATGAGCACGTTGTTCCCGTCTCCCAGTCACCGCACCATCCTGGCTTGCACTGACGCTCTGCTACTGGCTGGAAAATGGCTACTGCACATTTGTAAGAGAAATATGTAACAGTTTAATATGCTTGAGTACTGCCTAGGCGTATCAGCTGGCTTAGAAACTTTAATAACCCCTCTGTGAAAAATCAAACAGCCGGGGAGAGATCATTCTGTTCCAGAGCTATGGTAAGTGCCAATGCCATGAAGCATAAAGCCCAAAGAATAATGCTCGACAAATCACCCCTCTCTAAATGGCCTGACAGCTAGAAGACCCATAAAATACCATATTTTAAAACCTTCTGGTAATTAGTGTAGCTCCAAACCAAATGATGACCTTAGCATTGTCAATACTCATGATACATTAATGAAGCATTTTGTCAGAAGCTGGGTTCTTTCGGTGTTACTGTTTTATTTACTGCAACTGCAAAAATATATTAACGGTCATATTTCACTACCATAAGAGCCTTACTTGTAATGCCATACTCCTACCACAAACATCATTTAAAGACTTCAAGGAAGTCGTTCAGAAGTTTCACTTTCCAGCTGCGAAGGCAGTTCAGGCAGCAGCAGGCAGCAAGCTTCTGGTGTTGGCCTCTCCTACTGAACACACAGTAGGTGAGAAAACAAAACAGACACATCGTCAAACATTATCGCTAGGTCTGCTAGCAAGCTGCAGTCCAAAGCCAGTATTTTATTCTGAGATGTACATCTTGCCACTTTAAAATAAAATTTGGCTCTGACATATTAATTGCCACCACTAATACAAATCCAACACACAGATTTGTTTCCAAAATGTATGTTTGATTGAGTACATCAACCGTAAGCATTTGTAACTGCATTGTTAGCAACTGTACTGCTGGTGATTTCAAAGGCTTCATTTTTCATCTATCTTTCAAATTTTATTTCATTTGCTTGTTTTTAAATACTGACTGGCAGACAAGTGGGACTGCATGTAAAGCAAGGGTCTACTTGTAGCAGTTAGCATCCTGGCTGGTCTGCTCTTTTTCCTTGAGGTCTCACCGACCATACATTCAGCAGAGAGGTTTCTTTTTTTTAGGACAGCTTGTGATTTGCTTTATGGCTCCATACCACCCATGAGGACTCATTTGCAAGATCCTCTGACAAGAATATTTTCTGTAGTGTGACCAAGCCAGAATCTCTGTGCAACACGATTATTTTTTTTTTCCACAGGTACAAAATAAAAGCATACAAACAATGAAAAGCAGAAGTGGGAGCAGCCGCCTGTCCTGCTCACTGCTCAGTATCCCCATCTGTGCGCGTAGATCTCGGCCTGCTGTGCTTTTGCGCTTAGCCTCAGCAACTTTATGTAATGACTCACTTCTCTCTTATCTAGGCCTTTTTGGTTTTAGCCCTCCTTCGATCCCAGCTTCAGCATTTGAAAGACTATTCCGTTAGAGCCACTGAAATAGCTTCTCCCTTACTGACGGCCTGTCTGCTATTTGAAGCTGTGTATCTGTGGCTACTTCATCTGTATCTCTGTTTTCAGTTTCCTGATTGAGCCTTTAACAAAGCCTTCAGAGCACTTAATTATATTCTGGCAAAGAGCAATACAAAATTAAGCAGGGAAACCAAGTCACACAAAACAGTCATTAAAAATTTCCTATAACCTTCCTTCAAGTCATCACACTAGCATCTTCCCCAGCAGAAAAACAGAAAATTTTGCTTATAGGTTGTACTGGGGTGTCTGTGGAACTGTGCATTTTGCCATCCTCCATGTTTTATGCTGAATGATTATTTTGCATTTCAGACAGCAAGTGGCTATTAATGACAGTAGCAGTTCAATAAACCAGAGCTATTTTTGCCTCATCTCAGCAGATATCTGTGATACACAGGCATATGTGGAACAGAGAAACTTTTGAATATGTGCCCTGGATGTCTGTATTTAAACATTTCTGTAGTCAGGTCCTTGAGGTGTCATGTCCCTCCCAGGTGTTGTCTCTATTCTCTAGAGCCTTGGCATTCTCCATGATTTGGTGAAACCATTCTTCCAGAGTAGTTCTCTGCAGCATTTAATGCAGTTCATTTTTCCTATGCTGACTGTGTAAATAAGAATTTATTACCTGAGAGCTTTTTGTTTAAAGCAAAAAGTTTAATGGCAGAGGCACTCAGCAAAAAAAAAACTCCTCACTGGCATCCTCACTGGCACTCCAAGGGCTGGCTGGCAGGAAGGCCGCGCTCTTTAATACTGGTACTGAAGGAGGCTCTCACAACCCCACCTGCCCCACCTCATCCCCTTGGCAGCTATTATGGCAACAACACTGCCTTGCAGGGAAGACAGGCAGGAGATGGTGCGGTAGAATACACTTGCAGAAATCTGTGGATAGAAATGCTTCTATTTTCTTGCTAAGTACTGATGTTATTAATAACAATCCTAAATTTTGCAGCAGACACTGGCTCACCAAGTAACTGAGAAAAGAGTAGCAATTAACTTAATGTAAGCCCTGGAAAACAGTCAGATAAGTTGCACAGATTGTTCGCTTCAACCGAGGGGAGTCTTCTGCTAGCGATCTGGAGAGAAAAACCTCCATATCCCATTACCAATGCTCCACAACATGCAAAACCAATAAATACTGATAAGAATCCATGAATAATTAAATGTAAGCTGATGTTAGCAGAAAACTCAACTGGATTGGGGATGTAGAATCTTCACTGGTTCACTGGCAGGAAATAGCCTGGGTCAAATTCATTCTGCAAGTAATGCCTTGGAAACAAAGACAACTGTCTCGACAAACAGTTTTTTTCCCCCGATTCTCTGCAGTTCTACAGAATCAGTTCCATTATTTTATGAGAGAAGATTATGAAGTAGTATAATTTGCTTTTTGTGAGTTTCTCATGCTAATAGTTGTCCTCAAACATTTGCTGCCGATGCTGGGGAGATGCAGGCTTCCAAGCTCTGGCAGGCTGGGTGTGCTTCACCTAAAGACTTCCTCCCTGTGTTTCCATACCAGCCCATATGTGGCTTTTCCTCCTACTTTCCCCAGTCCTCCTCGTTGGATACCAGGGATCCCTGCTGCCCCCTTGCCACTCCAGGGACTGTCTGCTCCTTAGTCCCTCTTCTCACTCCCCGTGCCGAGGGCTGTGTGCTTCTGCTAAACAGATGGCAGCTGTTCCATGTGCCCCTCATTTGCAGTTTTCTGATTTACCATCTCTTTTATGCCCACTGATGTTCAAAACAATTCTGGACAGGCTGAATTAATCAGATAGGCTGATTAGATTCTCCAGGAACTAACCTTTTGAACCAAGCTGATCAACAACCACACTGAAATAGCCTGAAATGAAGCGACAGCAGAAAAGCACAGTTCAGGGAACTGTAAGTTGAGAACTATTTAGGAAGAAAAAAAAAAAAGTTCCACTGCAATGCATAAAGGCTTCCGTGGCTCAGCAGCTAGTCAACGTACTGCATATTTACCGGTGCATGCAATGGGATTGTGATTTAGGCCTGTGAAGGCTAAGGCTACGGATGGCTATGGCCATGGATAGCTATGGCTACGGATGGCAACAGCAATGGATTTGAGCCATTTCCATTGTAGCAGGGAAATAAACAGCCCTGAAGAGGGAAATCTATGTCCAGGTAGACATCCTAAAATATACAAACATCCTAAAACCTGGAATTCTTTCACCACAGAGCTGCTTTACCTGAGTCAACATGAACAGATTTGGATATCTGATCCATGTCCAGAGTGATCTCCTCTAACAGCTCCAGCAAAGGGGCAACAGGAGCCATTTGTTAGAAGCAGCACATCTGTATGAGAGCTATCCCAGCCCCTGAGGAGCAGCGATACACTGTCCTACAGACAGCAGGTGCAGAACCTACCTGAAATGGAGGAGGTAGACCTGGAGCTAAGAGTTCCTCCCTATCCAGATTCTCTTCTCTAGATATTTAAGCCTTGTTTTATTGAGCTTGAATTGAATATAAATTAGGCTTCACCTGCAATTTTAAGTGCTCACTGTCATCTATTTCCCTCTCCACATGAAATATTGGGGTATACCTTTTCTGATGTACCTTTAATGACTACACTTCAGAGTTCAGAAACTCAGCTCAGAAATAATATGCATGCATAATTTTCAGATCAAAATTCTAAAACTATGGTTTTGCTAGGTTTGCTTGAACAGTACCAACACCAGCCCTCAGCCTTGAAACAGCACAAGATTCCTCTGACTGACTCTTATGTCTATCAGCATTTCTACCGAGCCTTGGCGTTACTTTGAACAAAGAAGGACTGCAATGTTTTAAAGGCTCCCTCTTTCCGGAACAGAGTGCTCTAAGTGGAGGCTCTCAAAGGCAACATCACTGCAGAGCAAGGACTTACCACCTGAAACCTTGGTGGCTGCATGTAGGCATCATGAAGAAAGGCTTCTTCCTATACTAATGCAAATATTTCATGCAGAATAAAACCCATCAAACCCATTTCTAAGTAATATATTTTCTCTCATGATTTCTCTTAATCTACTTGCCAGAGCTACTGGGATTCACCCCCTACATGTTCCCTCCTCCCTTCAGTCTTTCGGCAAACTCACACAAGGGCTTTCTACTTGTTGCAAGCTGGACTGACCCTGGGGTGTCTTCCAAGATGTCACTTTCCAGCCTCCACCATCACCTGAGGCTTACTGATGGGCATTCAGAGCAGGAGCACTCCGCTCTGCCTCCTTTAATGTTCACTGGCTGACTTTTTAGCTTTGGAGGCTTAGACAGCACAAATGTTTAAACTCCTTCCTTTCCCTGTCTCCACCATTCAGCTAAAGCGCACTGTGAAAACGGAAGATGAGTGTTATCAGCATTATTCTCATCCTAAATCCAGAACACAGCACCATACCAGCTACTAGAAAGAAAATTAACTCTATCCCAGCTGAAACCAGGACAACAGGTAACAGGTGAATGCTTTTGTTCCCTTTCTGCTGTCATGTGGAGGACAGAAGAGATCAGCGCTCTCCGACTGATGCACCCACTCCAGTTTGAGGGAACACCTACCTTTGGTTCTTGGAGAGCTGGAAGATTTGCTAAATACCCACGCAGCTTTGGCCTGTCTGAATTTGCTCTGTTTCACTCAACTCTCTGGGAGCTGCCCGTTCATTACCTTAGAGCAACAGTGCCGCTAGCCCCTGTGTCGGACGAGTGAGCTGCCCACAGGTGTGCCAGTCTGCACACACACCACTGCAGGATCCTAGAGTGCAGCTCTGAAATCCCAAGTCACAGGAGAGTTACTGCAGCGGATTAAGCCACTGCTTCACAACACGCACCTTTGCTTTTAAGAGGCTATCACACCCTCAAAAGACGTGTTTTAAAAAACAGGAAGGAGAAGGCAAGGGATTTGAAGACAGTTAATTGAGAGGAACAATCAAGATATGATCACATTGGAAGCCCTTCCCAGGGAGAGGGCTGGGGCAAGGATGCTAGCATTATGCTTTTGTGAAATTGGAGCTGTGGTGTTTGTGGTGATAACAAATTCATCTCTATAACAAAGAATGATGTCATAACATCAGATGTTGACTTCACTGCACACTCAAGCAGAAGTTCGACTGTAAGGAGAACTCAGTGAAGCATGTTCGACAAAGGCACTATGAGGCTAACACCAGGCATTCTAGCTTTGGGCAGCTGAGATATTCACTCTCTCCCCTTACGCCACTTTGCTCACACATGAAATCCCCTTTGACTTCAGCGTTAACAAAAGCCTTACTAACCACTTCTTCAAAGAGTGGCACAGTCCAACAATCTGCATCCCTCTCACCTAGAAACATGTTATGACTGCTTTTCCTGAATCCTAGTCAGAAACAAAAATCTGTGTGAGAAATGAGATGAATTTGGATGTGTTCCTCCCTACTAAATAAGCTGTCATATAGAGAGGAACCAAAATGCTGGCTCAGGACTCCCAGGCTTACCTTCTGGGATTTTATTCCTTAGCAAGGGAGGCATTTCTGTGACACCAAGCAGATGGCTGAAATAAGCATCTTTCCTAAATCAAGCTACATGTGGAAGCCTAGAATCTATGTAAGGTATGAAAAAGCTGCAAGCAGGAGGAGTGAGGGGGTGGGGATGAAGGAAGAAGGAGGAGGAAAAGACAGGGGGTGGAGAGTAACACTGGAGAGCAGCAGTGGTCCAGCCCCTCTGAATCTGAAAAGCATCACCGGAGCCTCTGGATAAAGACCAGCCTCAGTGGCAAAGCTAGGAGAGAGAGGATTCCTGCTCAGAGATAAAACATGGTGAGTAGGATTTTTGTGATCTGCCTTGTTGTTTGCTCTGGTGCAATGGCACTTCCTTTGCTCTGACACTCACAGAGACTCCAAGGGACTATTATTTTGGGATGACTGCTTGATTTGGAAGCATTGCTTTTTAATTATTTTTCTATACATCTGACAAGTGCATGCCTGTGTTTATATAAATGCACATCCCCTTTTAAAGCAATAAATTACTGAAAATGGCTAAAGCTGACAGGGTTAACACTTTGCTGTCTGGTACAACAGGCTGCTGGCCAGGGCAAGTAAAGATGCTCTGTCTTTCAGGTACGCCGCAGAAATTTCTGCTCAGCTGCCTTCTCCTAGCAATAGACTGATGATTCAATAGCTCCCTGTGCAGGAGTTTATGGTGCCTTTTAAATGGTGTAATAGGAACATTTTGAGCAGTTACATTTCTTTCAGCCTCAGGTGCAGAAGAAAACTGAACGAGGGGTGCCGAGGTTTTGTCAGAGAAGGAGTCTCCTTTTGTCATGGTCTCACCCTCCTTCCACATGCCCCACGCTGGGCTGGGGGAGGCAGTGGGTGCTGCTGTTCCCCCAGGGATCCCTCCTGTCAGCACACAGCGGGACACTATGTTGGGAGTAGAAGTGTGGTTAATTTTACTATGAAAAAGCCTGAGCTTTACAGAACAGTTGGCAGGGCTTAAAGGAAGGTTCAGACTTCCCTATAGTACATAGCTAATAAGATTAAGCATTTAACTACACATCCTTCTAGTATTTTGCTGGGGAGTATAAGATTTTACTTTGTGTGCTCAGTGGAATTAAGATTTAAGAAAAAAAAGCCAATGTGGTTTTTCCTGGTTCTTAGTGAGAAAGCCTTGCCTGACCTAAATGTATATGCAAATAATTAGGCATCCTGGGTTACCCTAGAGAGACAAATGATTAAGGGGAACGATAAGATACAGCCACTAATGCCGATGAGAGGAGTACTCCTAACAAGAGGCACGATCTCAGTGCAGGTTTGTGTGTCACAGGTTTCTTTAAAAATAAACATTCGTCTGTATTGTGAATTGTGACTGTCCTGATTACACCATCCATCCCTTCCACCCTGTTCTTCTCCGTTTTCTAATGGAGATGAGGTACCACCAAGAGTAATCAGATCAAGTGAGAAGATGAGCACTGCTTTCAAATTCCCTTTGGTTTTCACCGTAGAACTGTTATGCTTATTTGCTCACTAGAAACAGTGTTACAGTAACTGCAGACAGGATATCACCACCCCTCAGCAAGCACTGCATTGATTTATAATTAAAAATGCAACTAACAGAACGGAATGTATGCTCATGATTTTTAGTATGTCCATTATTAACGTTCATCTTCTGAGATAGAGTTAAGGTTTTTAACAGTAAATAAATGGTCTTATTCCAAAAATAACCCCCACTTTACCGGGAGCACAAGCTCTTCTTCATGCATTGCTAATTGATTGGATCCCAAGCACTAAAAATGAGTATCATCCACTGACTTTAAGAGTAGCTGTGGCTTTCAGCTCCTCGTGCTTGTTTGTTTATGCATTTTAGGACTTCCAACTGGTGCCCAGCAAAAATCCTCCCCAGGTTAACTAGCCATAGGAAGCGAGAGGCTCCTGGAGCGCTCAGCTCTTTTCCCTTTCCCTTTGCACAATTTGTCAAGAAATATTCTAAAGCACATTTCATTTTAAAGTGCACTCATTTCAAGCATAATACATGTCCAAATGTCCAAACCGGATAAATGTTGTCAGGAAATTTAATTATGCTACCATTTTCATTTGGAAAGCAGGAGTAACATTTTTCAAAGGCAACTGATACCCAGGATCTTAAGTCTCATCGATATGAAGCCACCTGTGGAAAAGGGATTTTGGACTCATTCCAAACTTTTATCCTAAAACACAAAAGCAGTGCAAATACAGTTTTCTTCTTTTTAGATTACAAAAACTAGAGTATGCAATGTTTATCAAGTTTTTTATTTAATAAAAGGAAAATGTTTGGAGGCAGGTGAAATTAGACCCCAAGTGGCATGCAGAATTCCACTCAGCAAGACAGTGAGGAACCACCTCTACAACATGCCAGTTTTTACGAATTAGCGACATGTAAAGAAGTCCAAAGGGCACTCCTATCTGCCCTGAAAAACATATACTGTATTTTGAATTTTGCTAATTTCTTATCTCCAAGAGAGACAATTATATATAAATTACACATCAAACAAGCATCAATCCAAGCCAGACAGCCAATAAGATTTTGGAATAAATGAACCTTAATTATGCTTTTCCCTGCTTAAGCAAAAGCAATTTTGAGCCAAACTTGTGGAAGCCAGAGAGTTCATCTAAATTTCCTCTTCATAATCCTATTATTTCTATCTATGCGCTCACTGAAGCAAATACTCCTGGCTTCCCAGTAGGCTGATCTTCCTCAAATTACATGCAAGAGGACTGGTATTTTAGGTACTGACACCTTAAAGCACAATCTATTTTACCTTTTCTTAGAAGATAACTTAAACTAACCTTTCCACTGAGAGATAAGCTAGTAACATATAAGATAATTACTTTGACGCCAGCCCAAAAGTCAAAACCAGTCTTCCCCCATTGCTCCACAGAGGGAAGATCCCAGAAAATTCCTGTATCTCAGCCTGGCTTTGGGGTCCATGGACAGGTGCAGATGTGGCCCATCTCTTCTCTGACCCACATGTCGGGGGCAATATTCGGACAGTTTGAATCCTGCCTCCACCCACCTTCCTCCTGCTTCCTAATGAATATCCAGGCCAGGTCCACCACACTCCTCTCTGGTCTCCTCGTCTGTTGACCTGGACTGAGGTAGAATTTAGGCCATCTGAAGACGGATCATGTTAACCAGAACACTTACCTAACTCAGTCTAGTCCTCATAAGCCAGGGCTATTTGCAATTGCTTTGGCTGTCCTAAAACCAAATCTCCTCAGCCCACACACGTGTTTACCTTCCCATTCTAAAACTTCAATTTACTTTTAGATGAATCACAGACACAGTAAAACCCTTCTGTGTTTATGAAGAGGCTGTCAGACGCCCTGCACAGATGGTATACATTTGAGCATGAAGTATCTGCATTTTATGAGCAATGTTATCCAAATTTAAACCAAAGCCTTATTTCCAGATAAGCCCAACATCCAGATCTAATCACCTGCTTAGAAGCTTGTGAAATCCTAAAAGTGAGCAGCTAGTATGACCAAGACAGACAAAAGTACACTTTACAGTAGATAGGAAGCCTCCACATTGCTGCATCTAACATGATTGTAAATGACAATTAATCTGTAGCCCCGTAGAAGATTCAAGGATGTCCTCTATCTGAATATGTGTTCCATAAGTAATTCCAGGGATGTCAAAAAAGAGATCAAGTACCACTAAGGAGGAAAACATCCAGAGCATGTTGAAAACCGCACAAACTGGCCTTAGTAAACTGACTGCTGGTTTCCACAGGTTTCTGTTCTTTGTAGTGATTTTTAATTGCAAAATATATTTCTATTGCAAAGGCAGAAATCAGTCCCTCATATACTCTTGATCCCTGTAGAATAGAAGATATAATGCAAGTTGCATCCAAGAGGAGACTAATTAAAAAGGAACATAGGCAATAGCGTAGCTGAGGGCACAGGTCAAGAAATCCCAGAGATGTACAATTTTTAAATGCCCAGAATCGTTTTTCACAGTAATTCGATTAGCTTTACGTAACCCCTGGAGGGTAACTTTCCCTTACACCAATTCTAACTTTACTTGTACTACTTCTGGGGTTACAATTTGTGTCCCTATAGACAAGGAAAAAACCCTATCAGGGTATAGCCCATTACAGCCAAAAGTGCTAAAAGCATTAGTAAGTATAGAAAAATAACAGCATTGCATAAATATTTTTGTTCTATATTTGAAAAGAAGCACACTGATAAGTTATATCATGAGGATGAAGTGAAACTCATAGTAAGGGAAGTTACAAAACAGCACCTGGGGTGAATACTTAAAAAAAATCTGCAGGCTCTGGTAGTTTGCACTCCTTTCTTGGAGTTCATTTTTAATAACATTTTAATGGGGAAGATTCCCAGAGTTGTGCCATTGTTCGAACAGGATAAGGAGGATGACACAGTGAACTAAATACTAATCTGGGGGGAAATGGGAAAAAGAATATATGGGATTAGAGACATTAAATGATCTACTATGCATTTAATCATCTTTGTATTATGATTGTTTAAAAATATTTCTTTTTCTCATCAGAGGAAAGTGAAAATTAAACATAAAAACCTCTCAGAAATGTTTGCCTTTCTGCCTTATGGCTTTCTGACTAAAAACTGACATCACATGATAGTGAACAATGGCCCTGTCAGAACCCCTGGTAGCACAGGCTACCCTTGGTGTATCTTACATTATGATACTGTATGTATTCTCAGTACAGGTGTTATTCAGGACATTTGGGGTCTCATGTTATAAGTGGCCTCATAATCTATAAAAAGGGAAAAAAAGAAACTGTGCTTGACAATAAAACAAAACCACCTCTAAAAAGCCTTTTAATGCAGCAGCAAAGTATTTCTTCCCAAATATATAATTTCCTACAAAAATGACCCTTGCTTAGTACTGGGAATGAGTAGAAACAGCTGTAGGACTTAAAGAGCTCTTTTAAGCATAACGTTGTTACAGCGCTAGCATTTGACAAGTCACAGACCTCTAAGGAGCTTCTCAGCAGCAGGACTTCCCCCAGGAACACGGTACCTACTTCTTCTGTTGCAAGGAACTGAAATGTCAGACACTTTCTTTCTGGATGTTATTAATCGGTCTTGTGTCAGCTGTTTCTGGTTGTTTTCACAACTCTGTTGGAGTTCTGTGCACTGAATTTCTTCTCAATCGCACCTTGCATTTCAGAAAAGAAGTGTAATCGTGTCCCAGTGACCTATTTCTGAATATGCAAAACAGGTTTTCCGCAGCATCAGTGAACTCCAGCTATCTGACAGCGTAGTAAAATGTTTACTGGCTTTCATTAAGAAAGCTCTGCAATTCTCACATGCAGCCCCAAATGCAAGTAAATATGCCAACTTCCTAATCATACTGACAGCCCCCCATTACCACCACCCACCATGTTTTCCATAACATCCATACTCTTGATGTAGAATATTCACGCTCTACCCTTACATTTCCTACCTGTTGTCACTGACCTACATTTAGTGGTAAATATTGCTGATCACCTGCCAGTCTGCAGCTTCTATGAGAAACTGGCTGTCACTGCTCTGCCTGCTGGAGAAGTGCTGTGGGTGGTAGACCTCGCAGACACACAGACCTGCATCTTGTGAGGTGGTGGTCGGAGTCCTGCTGTTCCCAGCAAACCCCGGCAACTGGTAAGCCTCTGGAGGCTACAGACAGCTGTTAAAGTTCAAGGAAGCCTAGAGACTGCTTTAACTTTTACTTTAGGAGTATACAAGGGCCAGGCTTGGTGCTGAATTTAAAATCTCCCTTGCTGACTTCATACTGGCTGCAGGTCTGGATCCAAGAATCTTATCTGAGATTGTTCTCTAGGGAGCATAGGGAGCATTAATAATTTTTCAATTCATCAGAGCTGATACACATGGTTTGTCCAGGAGCGCTAGACGTAGCGCTATTTTGTTTGTGCGTGTTTCGGAGTTCAATGGTTCTAAGTGGTTTTAGTTATGTCTAAACAATTTAAAACAAGATAAATCTTTAACTGAGGTTTCCTTAATGAAAGATCCAAGCACACTCTTTCAAGAACAGGACTTAAACCCTTTTTTTTACTGGATGGGAAGCAGAACAAGAATTCTCTCCAAAGTCTTTCAGGAAGTGCCTGCTTCTTCCCTGACCTACCTTTATGTAGCTCCACTGTCTTACAATTCAAGTTGACATAAATCAGGAAAGAATCAGACGTATCTATGAAATACCTGCTGTAAAACTGAAAGGGTCATGGCTAACATAATTAATAATTAAACATATGAAAACATAAACCAGGTTCAATACTAACCCATATAGGCAGAAACCAAACTTGGCATTGATACCAGTAACAGAGTAAGTTTACAAATAGCTAAGTAATGCACAATGCAGATTCACCTTGCCAATGCCCACAGTCCTAATCCTAAATCCAAACACCCTCTCTTTCTAAACAAGAAAACGTTCTCGGAGCCTCAGCCACCAACACACAATGTGTACTGCCTTCTCCCTGTCAGACCTTCTGGCCTTTGCAAACACCTTCTGTTTCACTTGGTCTGTTTCTCATGCAATACCACACTCAGTGATATGTTTCAGGCAACAAACAAAAACAATCATATAATGCTATAATGCTTAACATCTGCCCCTCTGCTCTCTAGTTTCAACTTTTCAAAGTTCACAAGTGCTAAGAGGGACACAGGTCTGGGGCAAATGAGCACCTGGTCCCTTCAGAGACTGTTAGCTGACTGCTCACTGCCAGCCATCAACCTAAAAGTATTTTTGTTCTGCTGATCTCATTACAGAAACAGATGTGAGGAAGCAGCATGGAGCTCAAGAGAGGAAAGACCTTCATAAAATCCAGTGTGCAACATGAGAAAGTGCCCCCAGCACACACAGGTCCTACAAACAAAGATGATATAGGGAAAGACAAAAAGGCAGCTCTGGAGGGAAACCAAAGCGTAGCTGAGGTCCAGCTGGCGTGTTTGGCCACACACAAGAACTACAGATTTTCCACCAGAGCAGCAAGGAATGGGGCTGGTGACAACAGCCTGGAAAAGTCAGCTGGGTCCTCCTACAAACTTGTAAGGAAGAGTAAAACCCATGACTGTGTTAGCGAGGCTGACAAAACAGAGCAGTGCAGCCCCAGCAACAGGGCTTGCGAGGAAGGTTTTTCTGGAAAGGGCAAGGGGCGACTCGTCAACAGCATCAGCTTTTCAGGGGTGTCCAGTGCCAGCAGCAAGAAAGAGTGTGTGGTCAGCCCCAGCCAGTCCGCCTGCAGCAGCCAGATGATTGATTACAGGAACTTCGTGCCACAGATGCCTTTTGTACCAGCTGTAGCAAAAACCATCCCCAGAAAGAGGATATCCCTCAAGAGATCAAAGAAAGGGCTCAGAGATATATTTCATATTAAAAAAAATAAACCAGAGAGCCTCACATTCCTGGTTGAGAAGGACAAGAATCTGTCCTCTGCAGGCTGCAAGAGCGAGCTGCCTGGGCGTCTTGCAAAGTACCTTTTCAAAACTGGAGAAACATTTGCAGCCGACTGCTTGTCACAAGACTGCTCAGACAGCGAACTGCAGTCTGACTCTTCCTACGACTGCTGCAACACTCTGTGTGAAGATGTTGCATCACTGAAGAGCTTTGACTCCCTCACTGGCTGTGGGGAAATCTTTGCCGATGAGAGCTCTGCTCACCTGGAGCTGGAGAACAGCAAAGAAGTTCTGGTGAGACGAAGCAAGCACAAAGAGAGCCCCGTCATGGGCTCCTTCCAAGGGGGCGTGGAGCAGCTGGCCTCTCCCGGCCAGAATGAGACCGTTGAATTTGCAAAGTTTTGGGACAACATTAACAAATCAGTGAGGCTACATCAGAGTGCACTGTTTGATAAGAAGTTGCTGACGATGCCTGGTTCTGACACGGGAAAGGCTGGAAGCCAGGCTGCTGCACCCGTGACAGACCCCCAGATGTCACCTGATAAAGATGGTGACAACTCCAAAGAGAGCTCCACAGAAACAGGAACACCAAAAAGTGACAACCAGGAATCCATATCCACAAGTGATGAAGGCTACTATGATTCATTCTCTCCTGGACAAGATGATGAAATGAAGGAAGCTCAGACCCCTGGGGTCCCGGGCAGATTTCCAAGAGACAGTTACAGTGGAGATGCCCTTTATGAGCTCTTCTATGACCCAAACGAAGTCAAAGTAAACCCAGTCCTAGATGATGACTTGTGCACATCTGAAAGTATTTCAGAACAAGCCATTGAAATCCCTTTGTCCATCTACAGCTTTCATGTTGGAGCTGAGGAAAACATGGCTTCCCAATCAGCTGTAGACATTATCAGCCAGGGCTTTTTCCACAGCACGTGGAAAGGCAAAGAATGTTTGCTAAAGCTCTGTGACACTGAGCTTTCACTAACCATGGGGATAATAAATTGGCTGCGAAAACACTCAGGGCTTGTTTCCTCCCCAAACCCTCTTCAGAGTCCTCAGTCACAGCCAGAAAAGCGTAATGATTCACCGATCCCTCCCAGTCCAGAGCAGAATGTGAGCACAGAAGCTCAGCAGGAAAAACAGAGCAAGGAAGAATCCAATACATTTATCCGAAGGGTGTCTTTGGACACAAGCAAAGATGCAACCCAGACCCCTTCAGTAAACATTGCTGAAAGAGACTCTTGCACTAATACATCTAATTTGGATTTCCAAGGAAGGGAAGGGAGTCACCACAAGCATTCATCTACAGTGTCTGGGACTGCGGAAACCACCGGAGCATCAAATTATGCACCGCAATCACAGGCTAATGGAGACAATCTGCAGACATCTTCAACTGAGAAGGCAACGATTTCAGAAGGATGCGAGACACCTGGAGATAAAAATCTGCTGGCAGAAAACTTGAACATACAGAGTGGCTCACAGAGCTCTGAAAACCCTTTGTTAAATGATAACCATGAAGTAGAATCATGTTATTCCTACAAGACTGCTGCGACCTCACCCCTGGATCCCCTAGAGAGGGAGGACAGAAATAAACCCATGTATCACTCTCTGTCTATTTCCTGTGACAAACCCCTGCAGCCTCTTACTCTCAGACACTTCCAGAGCTACATCAGCCCCACACCAAGGGAGAGCAGCACTAACATAGTGCAGCTCTTAGAGCGCTGCGTAACACAAGTGGCATCGTTAAAAATCAGCTATGAAAACAAGCACCTAGAAGACAAATATATCGGGAATGAAATGAACAATATCATTTGTAAGATGTCTCAGTACAAAAACAAGTTATTGCTGCAAAATGAATGCAACTGCATTGCCCAAAAGCAAGAATACACCAGTATTCCTTGCACAAACCAATACAATTATGAAACGAGTTTCCAAGCCAGCAGTCTGTATCATTTGAAGCAAAACGGGGAGCAAATTTGCTCTGAAAATCAGAAAAGTAGAGCAAAAATCTTAGATGAAGTCACTAGAAGCAAGATCAATTTTGAATATGCCCAGCTAAATAACCAAGCGCTCTCCTATTTACAAGACCTCACCTTTGCAAGCGATGCTGCTCCTGCTACAACCCTTAGCAGGCCAACGTTTTTACCTCTCTTTGACTCCGTTCCACAAGCTCCCCGCGGCACCGCCGGCTCTGCTGCTGAGCCGCTGCAGCCCAGGGGGGCCGAGCAGGGCGGCCCGGGGCCCTGGAGCTGTGCAGAGACGCCCTGCAGAGGCCCGGCGGGAGCGGCCGCTCTGTCCCCTCGCCCAGAGGCAGCATCCCCGGACACGGCCATGGTGGGGAGGAACCACCAATAGCACACCTGTGTTGGGAAGGTGAGTGCTTATGGGAAGTCTGAAAATAAATGCGAAACGAGGAGCATCTGTTCCCTTTTAAGAGAGCGGCACTAACGGCAGCGTAATCTGACGTATGCTCAGGGTTTCTCAGTTTTCCAGTTGCACTGTTCTTAACCTTCACTTTAGTGCTGTTGGTAAGAGTGACCAGAATTTAAATTACACAGTTCTCCAAACCAGGGGCCACGTACAGCAGGTATCACATTCACCGAATGTTATGAATCCCACACAAAAGCCTAAGCCCAATCTCCCGCCCCGGTGCAGCACTTTTTCACATAAGTTGAAGCAGGGAAACTTTTTCTTTTTCCTTCTCCTGGATCTGCCACGTTTGGAACAAAACTGGGGACGTGGCCGCCTGGCCACAGACTGCAGCAAGCATTCAGCCCGAGTCCTCACCACCAAGCCATGAAATGCTCCTGCTGCATAATGACAGCTTAAAAATTATGCCCTGCTTCCCCTGCTTAGGGACAACTGGACACAAGACAGCTCTCTGCTGCAGTCCTTCTGTGTGAGCTGCTACGCAGAGCGGTCACTTGAGAAAGCCAGGCACTGGCAGCATTAAGTCACAGGGAGTCAGATATACCCTGTCCTGCAGATGTATGCATACGGTGCGCCCTCAAGCACAAGGGAAAGCCCACAGCAGCATGCTGCTGCTGCTAAGGGTACCAAAAGGTTGTTCTTCCCAACAGGGTTTCAAGCCTGAAGCCTCTCCCCAGCAGGGGTCTCTGTGAAGTTAAGGGCCAGAGACTATCAATCTTCAACACCCTTTACTAACACATTATCCAGTTATAACTTGTTCAGCAGTTTGTGGTCACAACTAGTATATGTAAGAAACCAGTGCTCGGCCCAGCTTTTTGGGGTTAGAACAGCAGATCAGTGTGTGCATTGGTGCGGTATTTTTAGTTTGTTGTGAATATTAATCCACAGGGTACTGCTGAGAATATACCTGCCTTTGCAGGGTAGGAATGCACAGAAAGATTCTAATTTTGAGAAGTCACTTGCTTGTTGATAGAACTGGAGAACAGTCATAGCTGCTGTGACTGTCAGAGGTGGCAACTGGCTGTATCTTTACACTGTACAAGACACTCCACATGTGTGTAGACATTACTGGACTTGGGGCACTTTCTACTGCATTGTATCAAATGGCAGCTGCTATATGCCACCACTTGTCAGCACTCATACCGGTGGTGTCAGGAATGTGACACAGTCAAGTGCTATTACCCGAGTCCCAGAGTGAAGATAATTCAAGTTTTTTTCCAAAAGGGGTCTGCTGATTTGTGATAGAGGTTTCTCTAACAGTAAAATGAATGGCATTTTAAAATATAGATAGGATTTGCATATTCATAAAGTGACTTTGAGGAAAGGTCTGATCTCGAGGAATCATTGCACTACAGGCGTGCTGTTTGTTACAAATTTCTTACAGAAAATGAATTTACATAATAATTAAAATGGCGTTTAACATTGTTAAAAGAAATAGCTGTGGTGACAGATATAAACATTGCCATGTGACTGAGTTTTCCTACCCAACGTCTTCTTGCCTGCCCACATTAACAGATGGCTTACAGGTTTGCCGGAAATCTTAGTTTTTTTGGAATATGACTCAGGAGCTTTGCCTTAACCATGGGGGTGGTGGTGTGTGAGAGGCAACATACAAACATGGTATCATCTCTGAATCCATGGAGACAGACATCATCAAGAAACATTCCCGCTTTGGACATGACTGTGCAAACCCCAGGATCTTATACACAAAGAATGCTCTAAGGTTCACTGCTTTAAAATGCCAGACTCAGGAGCTGTGAGAGAAGTGACAGAGCCAGAGACAGCTCCCTGCTTGTCCCTCAAAACAAATGCTGCATAAGCAGCTCCAGCACAGCCCCTGCTTCTCCCATGGACTCTCATGGTGGGGAAGGTCAACTTTCTTACCATTCATCACAGCCAGAGGAAAAGCTGATGGCAAAAGCCACTAAAATCTCTGGCTATTGTCACCCATCTCCACATGTCCCTGTACCCACAGGAACAAACAAACCCATCCTCTCTGCTCCAACTAGTGTACAGTGTTTCCCTGAGCCACACCTACTCTGCTGGGTTTCTCCACCCTGCTAAACAGAGATGCACAACTTCAACGAAGAATAGTGCAAGAAGTGCCAATCCCAGCTCCTCTTCTGTTTCTCTCTTCCTTGGAGTTTTAGACAAAAATTTGCAAACGTCTCATATTTGGGCTCACTGTGAATTTGAACCCTGATGGTAAATAGCATCATTATATGGGGATACAGAAGGGTTATGTATACGTTGGAAATTACCAGGAGGAAGTGCAATGAAAGGCATAAATTTCATTCTTCAATCTAGAAAGGCTAGGACTTGGAAAGTGAACGTAGTCCATCCCCTGAACATGGGGAGAATTCCTAGATTTCTATATTCATTGACCACAGAAACCAAGTTGCAGAAATTTGTGCTTTTCAACTAGTTGTTTTCCAGCAGGAAACACTTCAGCCTCAACAAGAGAACCCTGTCCTAAAGCAGTGTGTTGGGATCTCTGCACTCTCTGCAGACAACAGCTTTTCAGACCACCGAGCCATTTCTACCACTTCAGGTGGCTTGAACTGCATCTTCCAGTAACTGGTCAATGTGGTAAAGTAACAAAAAACACGTGTGCTCCCACCAATATGTGCTCATCTCATTCAAATGCTGAGCAGCCACATTATGCACCAGTTGATGCTTTTGGCTGTGTTTCAGCGATAGCACTAAAAGGAGTGCATTAGAATAAGCTTGCCCTCAGGTCAGAAAAGAATAGATAACTGTCTATCAAAGAGGGACTGCCACAATACATAGGGCAGCTGTAGATAAAAGAAGACAGTATGGCATATGTGATTGCTGTTATCAAGGAACTGAGATTCAGATATCGATAAAATACAGCCCAGACACTGCAAAGTGACACAGGAATGTGTATCTGATCTTCACCAACAGAAGGGCTTCTCACAGTCTAGGCAATTTCTGTAACGCTTTTTAATTGCCCCCTGGTTCAGTTTTATCCCCTTTGTCTAAAATAAGGATGCATTGCTGCCAGGCAGATATTCCTCTATCTGCCAGGCATTGGAAAGGCAGAGACTGCAGGATTTAAGTTCAACAAAAAGGCAATGCAAAATGGTGCCTCATATGTATATAGGCAATTGTCTGATAAACTACAGTATTATTTCTCAAAACGGCCACAGAGATGCCTCAATAGGTGAAAAAATAAAGGCAGGATCCCTCTGCAATGCACGCATCAGGGAAAGAGTACGGTAACACATTCAAAGCCTGGAGTAATAAATCCATATATTCCCATGCTTTCTCCATGGCATAGCAAAGAGGTCCTCTCCCAGGTCTCACATAATGAAATGTAAAAACAGTAAAACGCAGAGACAGCCAGCACATGCACTGCATTGGAAATGCCTCTGGCTCTGAAACATACACCTTCATAATGTGATTTGCCCGGATCATCTTGCACTGAACCAGGTACTGAAATCTCATCTGACAGTCCCCCAGCCACACACGTGCACACACACGTGCAAGCACATAGACACGCTCCTGCTCGGAGGAATGCATTGCAAAGTACAAATGTACTGTTTGTCACATGTGGTACCACATAACCAAAGAGCAGGGAGACAGAGGTGACAGGTCATTGCCTCTGCTAATACATTTAAGTGTTAGTCACCATGTGCCCAGATACTTGGGCTAAATGCTAAATTAAACAATTTTCTCCTTCATTAAACACTGTTGCTGCTGGACTTGGCTCTGTCTCATCATACTGTCTTCATGGGACTTTGTCATCAATGCTTATTCTACCTCAAATCAGAATTCTATCAGGATGGAGAAATGTTCTTGCCAGCTTATTTGCTAGAGAAGGGGTTTTCAACAGAGTTATCAGCACAGATGATCTCTTACATGGCAGATGCACTATAATGTAGTTAAATGGGTTTCATTATAAAACTGAAGAGATTGATTTGCTGCTTTACTTGCTATTGCAGTAGGATGGTTTCCATGGATACAGTCTTATAGGGACTCTATTTTTCCCCTGTTGACAACAGCACAGAAAGCTACATTCTCATCTTCTTTGCACCAGCGTAAATGTGAAGCCAGGGGAATGATTCCCAGATTTAACACTGTGAGCAGAATTTGGCTCCCAGTCTCCTTCGGCCCTGAATCTGAGATCTCAAGGGGAATGGTGATGAAGGAAAAGAAAGAAAAGGAGAACAGTTCCTGTGGGCAGCAGCATGGGCTGAGGGACGGGACACAGGAGACAAACCCAGCACCTCTGTATGAGACATGGGGAGAAACCAGGGCAGAATGCAAACAAATTAACTGTTCATTTGGGGGTGTGACACAACTGCAAAAATACAAGTCAGGTTTTGGCTACAGAAGTTTATGACCTTATAGTATCTGCAGGGAATTTGGCTGAATATTGTCCCATTTGTTTTAATGAAAGGATGAATCAGTTTCTACCATCCTGAAGAAAACCTGCTTCCCTTCTGCTTTGCTGTGACGCACAGGAAGATATAAGGGTGAGAAGAAGAGCAAAAAATCTGACCATCACAGTGAAAGGCATGAAGCTCTGCTCTCGTGAGCCAGTGCTAATAAACAGAAGCACGGGGAGCCCGCACAATGAACTGCATTTCTCTAACAAAGGACTCTTTTAAGGAAATATCCAAAATGAGCACAGTTTCCCATCAGGTCTCGTGGAAGGCTGTTTTGTTTTAATCACACTCCCCTCGGTTCTTCAAGAAAGGCCAGACTGTGTACATCTGGTGTGACAAACTTCTCGTTTTGTTCAAATCATGGGGACTGCATCTCATTTACAACACTTGAAGGTGAGAAAGTAGTTCCCAGTTCTCGGACAGCAATACAGCTCAGGAGCAAAGAAGCTCTGTATGTTAGGTTCTTCCAGTTGAGTAAGGCGTTAAATCCAAACCTCTCTCTACAAGCACTGTAGGAGGCCTATGCAGGTAAAGCTTAAAAGGTCCTGTGGCACTTAGTGATAGTGGCAGCCAGTGATGACAATTGCACAAATGACACCATGAGATTGCAGCCAGCAAGTTTCCCTCTTCCCACAATCAGCTAACCTTCTCCTTCAAGGTGATTATGTCATCCAAGGGGAAAACATGAGAGCGCAGGTCAAGATACAGAGATTATTGGAGATCCGAGAAAAGGGAAGGTCCTCTTTGTCCTTATTTCTGATTGAATGATTCTCCTTTCACAAAAGAGAACAAGGTGGGAGAATGCAGATCTTAATGGCCTGTCTCCCCTTTATCAGTCTTCTCTAACTGTAATATTTTCCTTTCCAATATACCCCTTTCCCCCCATGACAACTTTCCCTCCGAGTTGCCCCACAGGGGCTCAGCTCTTTCCTCTCACGTTCTGTACATTCCTTCTGCTCCCTCCTGGTCAACCCAACCCACTTCAGCCCCCTTTCCCAGGTGCCTGCCAAGCTTGCACCTCCTCGCAGCTCATTATCGCTCCCAGACAATTCTCCCCACCCTCAAGAGCCTCAAAACCCCACTCAGGCAGACACAGCCTCCTCCCCAGGCTCATGAGATCCCCGCATCCCCACCTCACTGCCTGAGCCTGAAGGGGTGGGGAACAGCTGGGAAAGCAATTTCACACAAAAGCAGCAAAGCCATAATTTAGAACTGGCCCTTTGCTCCAGCAAGGCTGCATGAGTACAGGCTCCTCTCTCCTCCCCGTTTCATTCTGCAAAAGAAATGTGCTGACTCTGCAGAATCCCAATCTGCAGCATGTTATAAATTGTTATGCACAAAATAAAATTGAGTGCTCAGCACAACGAGAACAAACAGGTTTGCACAGCACCCACAGTCCCATGCCCACAAAAGCTCTATTTAACTCCAACAGCAGCCCCCAGACTGAGCCACTGACAGAGATGCAGACAGTGACTGAAGGTGACAGGGAGGGAGGAATCACAGCCTAAGCCTAGGCAGGATTAAGGATTTTTGTCCCACCTTTGTTATGTTTTTCCATCTTGCAGACAAAGGGGAAAAAAAAATAATAATAATAAAAAAAAATCAAGCCATGGTGGCTTCTGGGCTGTAATACACAACCAGAGAGAAGTTTGCAGAGGAATCAATGGCAAAAGAATTTTTTTTAAAAAACATCTGACTTGAGTAAGGACAGAGGAGGAGCCTTCTATACAGCAGAAGATGTACTGGACAAGCCACTGCACTGTAAATTTTCAGAGCTCCAGCTTTTAAGGGAGATTGTACCCTCTGTTTTCAGCTGCACTTTTAGGAAACGTTCAGGTAGGTGTTATCCTTAATGAACCCTGGTGCAGCTGCACTTCTGAAATAAGGGAAGGGTGTATTTTATACAAACAGCAAAGGGGGCTTGTCAGCAGCAGGGAAACGTTGAGGAAATGCAGCAGCTCTCCCATGTATATGCTTTAAACAGGGGATGCTGCAATTTGTGGCTCAGGGAAATGCAAGCTCACTCTCCCTTCCTTAGCCATTCTGTCTTCCCTCAAATATACTGGCGAGTTGGGTTTTCCTCTGAAAAAAGCGCTAAATAGACTGTTGCTATAGCAACCAGCTCCCTCAGATCCATTTATAATTAAGATGGTGATCTAACCACCTACAGAATTAATAATGCAAAAAAAAAAAAAAAAGAAAAAAAAAGAAAAAAAGAAAAAGAAAAAAACAAACCAAACAAAACAAGTTTACAGCTTCCTGAGGAACAACTGAATGTTTTTAGAGTGACTTTATCTGATCAGGGCAAGGTCGGTTTGGTTAGTTTGCAAGAGTGATTAGGTATTTGGAAGTAGCTTGCTGAGTAACTCAGCAAAAAGATGGCGGGAAACAGCAGGGCTGCAATTCGGGGCTATTTTTGCTAGCTTTCTTAAAGCCTCAATTAATAACAAGACAGTGCTTGAATCATCTCAGCTCTCAAAAGTGCTCTTCAACTATAATCTATAAAAATTTGGAACACCTAGTGAATCATACTTACAAATATAAAAATGCCCTTAGCTTTTTTTCCACAATTCAAAAGCTGTTTGACTTAAAAATCACATAATAAAGCTTATAAAAAAAATCTGTTAGAGAAAGGTATGTTAGTTTTTCCTTCAGTGTTTATTAAATAGGATGACAGCTAGACTGTGTGATTGAGTACTATCCTTGAAACACAAATTAAACATGGATAAGATTAATTTAAAAGTGACAGTTATTGCAGATTGAGAGCTGTATGATGAGAATGACAGAAATGTGAAGGCTTTATGTTAAGAGATTTTACAGAGATATACATATATACAGACACTTAAAAGGAATAAAAACATAAAAATGAAATTAATATCCTGATATGCAACCCTTCTTCAGGAATACAGAGGCAAAAAAAGGGGCAGTATTTGCATTCAAGAAGCATTGGTTCGACATTCTTACTTACTCCAGGCTAAAATGCACCTTCAGACAGACCTCAATACTGGATTTTAGGTGTATGATTTTGAAGTTCAGAAGGAATTTAGGATTAGGAATGTAGATGTACCACTACACTCCTTTGTTCTTCTTTCTCCATCCAGAAAGTTCTAGGCAAATCTCTTTGAAGTGCTGGTAAAGCATCCCAAATTAAATGAACCCATGCTCATGACCCACAGTAGTTCAATCAAATAGACATCAAATTATACAGAACCATAAAATGCAGGGGCAACTTACTGCTTTCCAAGTAAGACTAGTCTCTATTGCAGTGTGTCTCAAACTTAAAGGGCCATGTAGTCATTGAATTTTTTAAAAAACAAAAAAATCCAAGGATTAAGCAGCTTTTTAAAAGAAGTCCAGAGACCAGGCAACTTTCATTTACCTCAATAAAATTTATTCTAAATATTGACTGTTCATTCATTACTTCTATTTTCCTACTTTTTGTTTGTTTCCTTTGAAAAATGGAAGTTTTCCACTTTATTTTCTCAGTTGTTTTACCAGTGATGTTCTAATATTTTATAGACTGGTAGTAACCCCAGAGCCCGAAGCTATAATCTGCTGCTCTGGAGTGTATTTCTGAGCCCTCCAAAAAGTCTATTTCACAACCAGGAAAGGGAGGTTCCACCTTTCTAGTCAACTTCCAATAAAAGCTTCTTCCTTCTAGCTTAGCTCTAGTCCTTATCAGTCACCATTAGTCACTGTAACATCTTTCCCATCCTGCTGTTCCTCTCTATGCCTTAATCATGTTTTAGGGAAGCTGTATTTTTGCAGGGCCAAATCCTGTAGTTCATTTCCAGCCTAACAACCAGTAAGCTGATAGTATACTAACTCCTAAGATGTGCAGGATTTCCTCAGAAATCAATGTCACCCACCCTCATCATGTGTACGCTCATGTGAACCACACTGCACTGAGCTGTGCTGTCTCTCTTCAGGTCAGCAGGGTAGGATTCTTCCCTAAGTTGAATCATCGTATGTCCAGAGGTATGCTATCTTCCTTTATTAGCTAAATAAATAATGAAAAATTTTGTAATAGATTTGGATAGTAACTATTACTGACCAAATCCTGAGTAGCAGAGGGACCTCAGCTGTTTTTTGGCTTCTCTTCAGGGAGGTGATTGAACTTCCAAGTTGCCCACACTGTCAGACAGTGCTGACAAAAAACAAACAAACAAACAGTTTCTTCATTTCTTTAGCTAATGCTACACCTTACTGTCTACCAAAAGAAATGGAAAACCAAGCAATTCAAATGAATGTACATGGCTGCATGTAGACCATAATTATGATTTTTCATCTAGCAAACATTCAAATCTTTATGCTGAAAGTCAACAATGAATAATAAATCATGACATTTATCCTGGTAATATATTTTAAGCTTTAGAGACAACTTCTTGAGAGGTACAGCCAGTCTTCTGGAGGAATGCACTCTGAAACTACTTACTTTTCTATTGCCACCTGGAAAAGGTCTAAGGGATAACAGCAGGAGACAAACGTAACAGAACAGCTGGGTTACTCTTCACATGCACTAAGAACCAAGCAAGCCAGGAACACGATCCCCTGTAAGCCAGTGCCACTTGGCTTGGGCAGGATGAATGTTGCACACCAGATGGAATTTTTGGCAATTCAGGAAGCCACTGGTACCATTCCAAAATGGAGGTGGTGTCCAGACCTCCTGCACTGTGCTACAGTTACTGTAGCTGAGCTAACTCTGAGGAAGGAAGTTAAAGGAATTAAAGCATTCTGTATAGCCTTCATCAACCTGTATAGCCTCAAAAAGAGCCACCAAAATTATTATTAAGTACTGGCACCTTGGAAACCTACAAGTGAAACACTGGCAATAATCTAAGCAGCACACTTTGGCTATCCTACAGGCACTTTGCTGTTGTACTTTTAAAATCACATACCTCTTTTCCTGCATATGCCCAGGATATACAGGCTGTGTGGAAGGACAGTTGGTTCTCCCCAGTCAACGCAACAGCTGTTTCTGTGTTCCCATGCAGCACAGATTTCTTCAAGTGCTGACAGCTCTCCATTCTTTGGCCTTTTCAGTGGGCTGGGAAGACCTGGATAGTGGAAAAGTATAGATAATACAGGCTCTCAGGAGGGCACAGCAGTGGGACCAAAGTTTTTTGTATGGAACAGCTTCCATTTGGCCTGAGCTGTTACAGGAGCTCAGAAACACAGACAAAGCTACATTCTGGGAGAGCAGATCAGGCACAGCATGCTTCCACACACCTACCTCACGAGGCACCTTAGCTAGCCCTGCATGCACAGTCTGCTTAATCAACAGTTTGAGCAACTGCCCATGGATCACGGAGCATTAACTGTAATTGGAAATGTATTGGTCACCTCTGACTCCACGCAGTGATTTACTAAAAAGCATTGCATCCTACAGCGCACAGGCTATGTAGCATCCTTTCATATCCCCTTTTCTTAATCTGCTTCACAGCCCAGCCATCACATAGTTTCTTCACGCTAACATGTCTGTGAGACAGAGCAGGCACTGACTTTGGCCCATGAATTGCAGTGCTCAAATCAGCTGAATTGTTCAGTCTGTGAGGCCAGCGCTATCAGTAAATGCACTGTTAGTCACTGTGATTTCTGATGGGATGCTATATGTGTTGAAAGAATGAATGCTTCATGTAGCTTCCAATTAGCTTGGAAATGTTTTCTGGTTCTTTGCCTAGAAGGACTCGGACAACAGTAGCATTGTTAGCAAGGAACTGCCACCTCTTAATGTTGAGTTACAAGAATTACTGGCTTAGTAAATTACCACTGACCTTCCCTTACTACTTTCTTTTTAATTATTCATGAAGCTTTTGAAAAATGCTATAGAAAAGATATTTTAAATTAGGAGAGCATGTATTTAGAATAGATGAGTGTTTACAACCCTGTGGCACTGAACTATTGTTCAGAGAAAAAAAGACAGGATCCCTAAACATGTCCTAGAGTGGTTTCCCCACCAGTCTGCAAAAAAAAAGAAAAAAAAGAAAGAAAGAAAGAAAAAAAAACACAGTTCAGTAAAAACAGTTCTTTTAAAGAAAACTGCCTTTTGGCAATTGTATACCCTGAGCACTCTCCATAAGGATGTGGTGCCAAATTTCCTTATTTCTAACCTTCAGATACAACCTCCCACAATCCACAATTCTGCATTACTGCCCTGGTTCTGCTGCCTCTTTCACTTTTCTTAGCACTGATTCCTTTCTGCAGGAGGAGAAGAGATGCAGACCTGAAGATAACATCACTAGAAGCAGCACTGTCTTCATGTGCTAGTCCCAGGAAAGACACTGCAGAGAGAGCAGCTCCTTATCCACCTCCCTCTGTATGTAGTTTGAACGCAAAGCTGCAAGACTTCCAGGAACAGACTTCCAGACCCTCCTTGCTCAAAGCAGAGAGAGCAACTCACCCTTAATCTGACTGCAGGCATGTGATGGTGCTTCAGTCCTCATTTTATTTAATTAGCCTAGGAAATCTGTAAAAAGTATTGTTATCTAATGAGGCAATCATACACAGAATATAAACCAATAAACTTCACCTAACAATACTTTATCACTCATTGAATCACTCAGCAATCCACTTAGTATTACAATTAAATGGAAGAAAAGAAATTTAAAGTGGGGACAACAGAACTATGAATAATAGCCCAATACAAAACTTTTCACAGCGGAAAACAAATCCTCCATAAAGGGAGCTTTCTCTAGCATGCAGGAAAAAAATCCTTAAGTTGATTAAGGGCCTGACTGTTATCAAGTCAAGTGATGTGAATGTTGAAAACCTTGCTTTACAAGGCTTTGAGGCAGGAGATTCCTGACATTTTATAGGAAATAGTTTCTTAGTCACGAGTCTATGATAATATAAATACCAAAACAGCAAAATCAACTGGAAATTTTTCTAAAAAGTTATAGATTTGCACATAGTATATTTCTTCATGTTTTTCATTTCTTTCTTCACTTCTCCACCTGTCCACTTCGCATAATGGGAAGATGAACACTTCCCCAATTTTTCAGGTATGTTTTCAAATCTCCGTTCCACTAGCTGGCGAAACCAGTCATTTTCCCAACTGTAACTGAATATTAGAGATTTGTCAGGTGGTTTGTCGGATGGGCAGCGGTGTTACATCTGCCTCTTCAAGAAAACTCGGTTCCAATTTCCTGTGACTATCGTTTGATTTCTCTTCACCCAGGTTCCCACATTTAAAGTTATTACTGGTAATGGCCTAAACTTCCTTCTACTGAGCAATGCTAAAGATCAATCCAAAGTTAGGGAAAAGCATAAAGCAACCAAGAACGGCTAGCAATAGATCTGATTTTGCTTGAGAGGCTCAAGTCCTTCTTCAAACACAGTCTCTTAAGATGGGAAGGGATCACTAGCAGGACTGATTTCCTTCTGTTTTGTACACTACTGTCAAGCACCTTCCAAAGCTGAGGCTCTGAACCCTCCATTCATTTATAACTTAGTATTATTTCATAACCATATTTCCACAAGCATAAATACCTAAGAGTCCAAAGTGCAATGAATGATATCCTTCACCGTTTTCTGGAAGCTCTGTGCCTTTTGATACCCTGGGAGATAATTGAAAACACTCAAAAATCTTTGTGTTTTTAATCAAAATTGCAAACCTGGAAAACCTCTGCTCAGCTCAACTGCGGTATCAATGAGGTTCACTTCAATGGGTGTCACAGATGAGCAAGGCATGAAGGCTTAGCTTCAAGTTGTAACGAAACACCGCAATGGAAATAACAAGATTCTTCAACTTTTTTGCAGTATTTCACAAAGCTGAACTCACACCTTCCATCATTCAGGAGTCTTCCTGAGGAATGTTGTTCTCATGAATGAGAGAAGAAGAGACACAGCGACAGTTATGACACACAGACAGTTAGAACAGACAGAAATAGACAGATTTTTAGGATGGATACTTTTATTAACAGACTTGACACTAAACATTTGCATTTATATGAATATGAAAAACACGCATATGGGATCAGATGTAAGCTCCATTTATCTTTTCCCCAACAGTGACCAGGAGAGAATGCTTATGAAAGAGAATAAAAGCAGGGCAAATGAGAAATAATCCAAATACTCTTGCATTTCTCACTGTCTGGCAATCAGTGTTATTAAGCTATCTAAGCTAACAGCAAACAACATTCATGCCATTGTTTATAATAAATGGATCTATCTTCCATTAACTATTTAATCTCATTTTGAACCAATACATACTTTTGGCCTCTATGATATTTTATGCTAATGAATTCTACTTTACATCTACTGCCTGATCAATATTTGGGAGCCTATTACGCCCTGTATTCTATGACATACTGAATCATTCTGTTTTCACCATCTGTATACCATTCATGGATTATTTTCACATTTCCTAGCAATCACCTTTCCAAAATAAGACACAAACATATATACAACTGGAATATTAACTATTCTCCTTGAAAAGTTAAGATTATACAAGTATCTTAACATTTTTCATCAGGTGATGAAAGCTCAGCAGTATGCTATGTATTAGTGGGACTGAGGGGTCATATGATACCACTTTCTCTTCATTTTCTGTTCTCTAAATTTTTATTAGAAATTTTAGCGATAAAATTTAGAAAACCCCTGCCTACTGTGTCCTGCTAACCTTCTAAGTAACTTTCCTAAGGGGATGGAAATGAAAACTTGAAAACACAACAAATTATTCATTTATGATGTCTAAGTAGCCACTTCTCATCTTTCAAATAAACAGGATGTCCATATACTGCGTGGATAATGCTGTATAAATGTAATGACCTTTTAATTGATTCATCCGCAAGAATACAAACGCTTACCATACACAAATGTTAACTGTGTTAGTCAGCTGCCTTTATCAAATAGGGCTTCTCTTCCCCAGAAGGAGCAGAAAATGCTGTGTTCAGCTGATCTTATTGCAGTGGGGAACCCCTGGACTTAATTTCCCAGATACGCCAACCCATTCTATACTCACATCATTTAAAGGACATAGAAGTTTACAATAGACCGTGTCCTAATTTTTGGACAATGGTGGGGAGAGGCAACAAGACAGTCTGTGCTGTAGTTCTGAGATGAAAACAGGTCAGTGATTCAATGTTCTCTGACAAAGTGGTGGGTGAGCAACCTTAATAGGCAGTCAAGAAGATGGTAAATCACAGGCCAGAATCTCAGGTTTGATTAAGGACTGTAAATCCAGTGGACTCTAAGGACTGCCTTTGTGGAAAAGGAATAGCTGGATGGCTAAGAAAAAAAAAAACATTCAATAGTATTGTCAAAAATCAGCAACATTTCTGGGTCACACTTCGTACTGGCTAATGTCCAGTTGGCAGAGCAACTCTATAGGATCTGAAATGAGAGTATCAGAGCAGCTCACATTGATGACTGAAACAGAGGAACAGAAAGATGACACAGAACTACTCTCATCTCCATTCAGTGCAGTGCTAGGTACAGTTCATGTGCTACTGCAGGAAACTTAGCTGCATTTGTGCTTTTATGTTTGCATTTACCTCTAGGTTGAGCCTGCTTTTAGAGCAAGTCCAGTAACACAAGTAGTATCGTGTGTGTTTGCTGCCATATCTAAGCAGACCTGCCTGGATGCAACATCTGTGGCTCACAGTAATAACTGATAACAGAAAGACCTGTCAGTCTTCACACGGGAATACCGTGCTTAATATTTAGTATTAGAAATAAAAGAATAGTGTCTGAAAAGAAGTATGTTAAAACACAACAGGGTTTGCAGAATATTTAACTTAACGTGGAGGTTTTCACCTAGCAGAAAATCCAGGGGCAGCTTAACTTAGTACTCTACTGGAGTCTGTAGGAGACACTCATTTTCCTTCAATGGATCCCTCTCATCTCCCAGTATAAAATCCACTTCATAGTTCATAGCGCTCGTGACCTGTTGTACCCCATCACTGGCAACTCAAGCTATTCACCTTGGCAGGAGCCTAGAAGTTATGAAGCTCAAAGGAAATAATTTAGGCATTTGCCATTTGCCTACCCCGAAGTGTTTACCAAGATGTGTCCTAGACTGACTCACTGTTTTGCCTTCCTGTTTTTCTAAGAGGCTGCTATTAAGTTAAACCCATATAGCCATACGGTCAGTTTCTAAATAACCAGGTCGTAATACTTAAGGCACAGTCCAGACATATTGCTGCTTTTATGTCATAAACACTGCTAAACATAGCACAGGAAGACTTCCTTCTCCCCACCCCACACGTGGCTGACAGTTACATTTATCAGATTCCCAGCCCTGACAGTTAAAAAAACAAGATGTTTTAATTTTGGAAGCTAACTTTCTCCTTCAGCTATGTGAATTAAGTCATTTATACTAGTTAAGATGTAACTCCGCATTCAAAGCTCTAGCTACCTGCATGACATATACTGAACCCCAAAGTAAGTTTTGAAAATATCTTTTTAAAATAAAAATAATAATAATAAAAAAATTTTTGGAATAACATCTTAGTTTTATTGGGATCACAGCTTGCCTTTTTAAGTTCAGAGGCAACTGAGTTTCTTTAATAAAGAAAAGCATGGTCTGTTGCTGGAGTTCATATTTAAGAAACAAAAATACAATTCCAATGCTTCAGAATTCTGCAGAAACTGTCTTAAAAAAAAAAAAAAAACCTTGCTAAAACCAATCAGTTCTAAACTGCAAAAAGCACAAGACTGTAGTACCATCAGCGCTTTTCCTTACAGTCCTTATCAGATTATTCAGACTAAAATTTACAGTCTTGTGTGCCTAAATTTAGATTTTAAAAGCAGATCCAAAATTCTGTCTCAGCCTGTATTTTTCAGCTGTATGTATTCCGTTGGGTGAAAATACCAGACTATAAAACAGGGACATTCTAATTACATTAGTCCAGAAATGAAAGAAAGTTGAAATCACCCTGACACTGAACTAACTGCATGCAACAAGGAGGGCATTAAGTAGATCAGCTCATCAATAATGGAATATGAAGACTTTCAACACTAAGTAGGTCAGTGGTACATATTTCCCTTTTACCCTTGGATAGTCACTTAGCAGCCTGCTCGCACTGAACTCAGGCTGGCTCCTTTCTCTTCTCACCAGACAGACTTCAGCATCACAAAACTTACCAAATCTTGCCATCTCTGTTGAGAACTTGTGATCTGAACATGCATGGGAATTGAAGCTGGGTAGCTTGAAGGCTGAGTCATCCAGAAGGTTGTGTCGATAAGTGAACTGATATTGCTTACTCTGTATCAGCAGAGGGTGTATAAGGAAACAAGCCTGTGTGGCTGCTAGAAGGTACAAATCTGTGTAAATCCAGTTCCAATTTGCTGCATTAAATGGAAAGCCTCCCATCAACAGACATTCTAAAGACTCTCAAATCCATGGAGATCTTTCAAGCGGCTTGAGTGGGTTTTAAATCAATACCTAACATGACAAAAATATAACATTTTGAGATACTTATATGAAGCAGTACTGGTAGCTGTGTTACTTTTGGTTCTTTTACTAAGAAAATACCAGCAGAAGAATAGAAACACACTATTTTGGAAGTCCCACTTTTCCATAGCGGCTGTAACAAATGAATTTGAATAATTTCATTTAAAGGAAACTTGCTCTTTCTTTCTCCTTTCAAAATTGTTGCCACGGGGACATAAGCAGAAAGCTGCCCAGGCAGCCTACAGATACTTGCTGAGACTGTGCTGAAAAAGTTCAAAGCTGATAGAAAAGGAGCTGTCCAGTTCAAAGTCAACATCACCCAGCCCTGCAGGAGAGTAGCACAAGTGGAAATGTAGAAGCAACCATCCCTTCACAATTCAGGGCAACCACGACATCTAATACCTACTGTAAGAATGCTGCTGATTAACAGAAATCTGCAACAGGACTCTTGCTGGGTACATTAATAACCAGCGAGGAGATCTAATAGCCAAAGGCAGTGCAGAAAGCCAAACAGACTATTAATCCCTGGAAACACTTACATAAGGGTTATTTTTACTGCAATCAGGCTAAATAGGAGAAGCAAAATCAAACAAACTTAATACATCTCTAGGGCTACACAGATGGTGACATCTCAGTGTGGCATACTGCACATAGCAAGAATGAGGGATTCAAAAACATAACAATTATGAAGACCGGATATGTAGGAATTAATGAGTCTGGTAATTTTAACTGCAAACTAACATGTTTTATTTGGGTTAGCATGTGCACCCACTAATACAAAACACATCGTTTTTTCTCCATGGATAAACTTCACCAATGGTATCACAGTTACATTCAGGGAAAACAAATTATATTCATTTCTCCTAAATTACAGAAACATTCCCTAATCCATCTGTTAAATCAAAACATTTATTGGAAAATAGGTCCAAAACGAATAAATACTCTAGAACATGAAATTTTTAAGTCGAATATATTTGCCACCCCAGGGCACTTTTCATTTGTTCTCCTCACTCTTTTTCACTGAACAAGCCATTTATGTGAGTAATGAAAATAATCTTATTGTGCAGCTTTTAATCTATTATTCAATAGCTAAAAGGAAAGTAAAAATCACCCTTTCTATCAATAATTCAAGCCCACCACAGCTTCAGTGCTAATGTAGCCATTCAGCTGTCCCCCCTTTACTAGTCTCATTCATTTTTAATGCTTAGGTTGTTTGTTAGGAGGTCAAATGAGTGAATTGTGACTAGAAACATAGTTACCAGGTGTGGGAAGGTCAACCAAAGAAAATATTCCTGGTGCCAACGAAACACATCAGACTGCAGGACTGGAAAGGAAGACCGCACAATAGGTCCTCAACGCCTGACTTCGCTGAAGACCAGAAGATGAAGTTCAGAGAATCCTAAACTGCCCGTGCTGCCCTGCAGTCCCAGCTGGTGCAGGACCTGCAACTCTGCAGTCCCAGTGAAGCACCGAACACACTGATGAGAGCGACGCTTCCCTCATAACCAACACTTACTGTGCTGGATGCTGCTGTAATTTGGACACCTGTCAAAGAAACTCCAACCTGGACTACCTGGACCAGATCTTGCCATTTAACCAGTTTACCTGGTCTCTTTTACTTTACAGCTTGAGGGACAGTTTTAGAAAAATGCTCTTTAAATACCACAATAGTTTTTAAAGCCCCAGGTATGGATGGCTTCCTCGCTCTACTTTTCCTGTAATATGTATATCAGATAATTGCAAGCTAAACAAGAAATTTGTTAGCAAGGCATTTTCATCAGCTGATAACCCCCTCTGAGGGTGTCATTTTCCCTNAAAGTGTCATAAGATCTCTTCATGAGGGCTGCATAACCTCAGAGCTCAGACAGGCACCATCTCCTCTCAAGGGTGGCATAGAAAACTCCTCTGAATTGACACTAGAGAAACCTGTGAGCTTTCAGACCTCTCCCATGAAGCAGTGCATGTGAACCTGGCATTAAGGAGCTGCTATTATCTTTGCGTGTCTTCCCATTCTGTGGGACAGAGGGGTTCTGGAACACAGGATGGGACATTTCCCATGTGTTCCTGGAGTAAAACATTCCTCTTCCTCTGCTGAAGGTTCTACAAGTTAGCTTAAATTCTGAACTGGAAGTGGTTCCATTTTACTTTTTCCTCTTTGAAAACTCTACATGATCCAACACTTTTTAGAAAGAAGTAGTGATGGATTTGCCTTATTTTATCATAGCTCAAAATGTAGCCACTTAAATTATACGTAACACTTGGCAATTTCTCTCTAGCTCTATTTCTTTCTGTTTGACTTTCTTCAATAAGAGAGAGTGAAATTAATTTGTTCCTGAGAGTGTAAGCATTCATTTTAAATCTGGAATTGTTCCATGTGGGAAATTAGGCTGGTTCTTCTGTGTGTCACATCACTGTTTCATGTAGATTTCTGTTTCAAAGAAACTTAGCAAAAGCCTATATAGGTCTATACGACGGCTGTTTACTACCAAAAAAAGTATCACAATAATTGGCCTTATAAATACACTAAAGAGGTGAAAATGAGCAGGACTTTGTAAGCTATAGCATCAAGGTTAGTTGACCATAGAGAATATTCAGGCAAGAGTCAATTTCAATTTTAGTTTTGCAAAATCAAAGAGTGACGATCATGTAGAATCACGGAATGGCTTGGGTCGGAAGGGGCCTCAAAGCCCACCCCCTGCTATGGGCAGGGACACCTCCCAGCAGCCCAGGCTGCCCAAAGCCCCATCCAGCCTGGCCCTGAGCACTTCCAGGGATGGGGCACCCACAGCTTCTCTGGGCAGCCTGTGCCAGGGCCTCACCACCCTCTGAGTAAAGAATTTCTTCCTAATATCTAATGTAAATCGGCCCTCTTTTAGTTTACAGCCATTACCCCTTGTCCAATCACTACACTCCCTGAAAAACATTTCTGTTGCCACCATGCCCACATATGCCAGACCTGGATGTCTGACTTTCTTTCCCTTTACCCTCGTTCTCTCCTTGCATTAACTGCTGCAAAAACAAAGATCAATGTTGAGGTCTGTGCCCCAGAGAGCTAGAAATGGAGTCTAGAAATGATAATACAAAGCAAATGCCCACAGATGGATACAGAAAGACAGTAGAATACAAGGAAACAATGAGACAGTACCAGCTGGCCCATCAGAAACAGACGTGTCATCTAGTGTTATCTTACTTTTAGTGTGGACTACCAAATACAAGAAGCTGCATAGGACAAAACATTAAATTACTCCTTTGGAAATGTACAAAGGAGGCAATGCAGACTGGTGCTGTCAACTAGTCATAAAGAAGAATCAATATCTAGGTAGACTAGGAGACCATTGACAGGATAGAGATTGGCCCTCAGAAGCCTTGGGAGGGAGGTTAAACACCAAATGATGGATGTTATAGAGTAAGAGAAGTCAGGGAAAACATGCAAAGCAAGAGACATTTGGGTTAGCACAACCAGAAAGAAAAATACCATTGTTGTGACAACATTCAGAGTGGATATGAACAGGTAACATTACGCTTATCAAGGCTAGAGGAAAGGGCAATTTTGATACCTTGAAGGAAAACGAACAGAACATGAGCTAGAGTTTTAGTCAGATGGATAAAAGGATTTTATGCACAGAATAGACCAGATGCAGACACAGTCTGGATGCAAGAACACAGAGAATTCTGAGTCAGAGCACTGCAGTGACTAGCAGCATAGTGGGCTGTGCCCAGCAAAAGAAAAGGAGTTGGCTTTGGAAAAATCAATTGCAAACATACCTAGACCAGTTTGGTACCTGCTAAAATGATTGCTAGGGTCTTTTTCACTGATCCTAACTTTAGGAAGTCAGCAAACACACCACAGATGTGCAATGCAAAGATGACACAGGATTCACTGTGATCCAAGCCGACTGTGCCCTGCAGACACAGCTAGCTTGTTCTTAACAGTCAATGAGCCAGATGCAATTGTAACACTGCTAACTGCCTGTAAATATCTTTTTGAAAAACTGAATAATTTGGGAGGCTGTACTGCCTTCATTACCATTTCAATCAACAGCAGCAAAACGCAGCACTGACAAGATTTGAATGAGTATTCAATATAAATAATCTGAAAGGCTCATGATAGCTAGGGGAAGAGATTATTCACAGACTATTTTATTATAGGCCTCCTATTTGGCAAAGATTTTGCACATGCGAACTTGTCCCAGCACATCAGATATAGGTCTGTGCAGGCAGCTCTTTCATAAAGAAAGATAAGAAAAGAAATAAGGTTGAGGAAGGCAGAACGGAGGCATGGCAAATTGATTTTCAGACTGTGACCTTGACTCAGAGGCTGATCGTGAGCCGTGAAGCAGACAGTGAGGATGGGAACAAGCTGCAGACAGCAAAACTGCAAACTTCATTTGGAACCAGAGATTACAGACAAATTCTGACAGCCTGATCCTGCCCACGTAGTCATGTGCACTAAGTATGTGACGGTATGTTAACTTACAGGGACAGTTGGGCACCTATGAAAGCACAACAGAGCTCAGACAGTATTTCTCCTAGGGATAACACTTTAGAAGGATGCCACTGAAGTCACTTGTGGTTAAAAAGGGGGCAGAAAAAAGGAAGAGAAATTTCTAGACAACATATCAGTTTATTATCACATTGTGATAATCATGTTTGCTTACATGCTCATGGTTTAGCTCTACTAACTCATCTTCTGGTCTGAAATTTTTTAGGATGTGTCTGCAGAAAAGAAAAGATTCAAAGGAGGAATACAGTCATGAAGGTAGAGAAAACTACTGGTCTCAGGCGAACTACACGTGATACAGTTGAGAAAGGCAGGGAAAATGAAAAATGGCTGCTTAACACTTGCAGTTTGTCACTGACTCATGGGGACAGATACAAACTGACCTGGCCCACAGCAGCACAACCAGGGACCACTTACTACTACATTAAATACTTCTTGTTGGAGAAACATAGTAAAGAGGCTTTTTTTTTTTTCTTCTTTCTTTCTGTGCCTTTTTTGTTGTGTAGCTTGGGGAAGAGGAAGAGCTAGCAGGTTAGGTTAGGTCCACACTGACAGTGCTTTGTCAGCATAGGTATTATGCTTTATAATATGCACTATACTATGCTGGTCCAGCATTCTCAGGCAGATGTAGCTTATAACAGCAGAAAATGTTTTTACAGTATAGCTTCTTGTTTCCTTGGGAGTGACAGATCAGCTTTCTTACACAGATGGCTTCTGGCAACATCACTGTCAGGTCACACCCCAGCGTGTTGATCTCTGCCCAACTGTGTCACGGCAAAATCTGTAGTACAGTCCTGGCCTTTGAGCTATAGATGAATCTCTCTTCTACCTAGAAAACAGTGCTTTGGCTTTTTAAGACCCCTGGAGTGGCATATTAAAGGCCAGAGGAAGAAAGGGAGTACAGCTTGTACTCTATTTCTTCCCTGTCATAAAGCTCATTCTAACTCAACTTGAGAATTTAAGGTCTACAAGGAAGCAAAAATGCACAGCATTCAGAGTTATGACATTGTGCAAAGGACTGATTGACATCATCAAGACCTCTAGACTCTTATGCAGCGTTCCTCTTAACTCATGGGGCACCAGAATAGCTGCACTGTTTCTGTTTGGATGGTCAGTCTTCAGCAAGACTGAAATCCAACCTAGTATTGCCAGTAGCATTGGAAGTTTCCTACAAAGTGTGCTTCTGAATAGAAATCACTGTACTTATTTTTGTTAGTGTGTATTTTTTGTTAGTCTCACGGCACTATTCAGAAATGATGCATGCCCTGAGAAATTGAGCTGACTGGGAAATTAATTTATTTTATATTTATTTATATATAAATATATATAAAAAAAAATATATATATAAAGCACCTATCACCATATTGATTTTTTCCTGCAAAAAAACAGGCCAATTTGTGATTATGGTGTTTCAAAATCATATTTTTTATGGAAGAGGAGTTTCTGAATATCTCCAATGCAGACTGTTGGGATAGATTATCCGTGTATTTTGGACATGCTGCTTCTGATCAATTCTGTACTATTAATGTGCAAGTGACGCATTCTAGGCAATGACGTGTTTTCCCAATTTTCCTGGAAGGACTTTTTTGTTCCAGTATATCTGAATTCTCACAAAATTCAAAACTTTTGAAAAGTAGTGTATTCTCCATCTGCAAATCATTCCATCAAAAAATTCCCAGCTAACTTCTAATCTACATAAGCAGCTGGAGCAATGAGCTCTGCATGATAATGCTGAAGCAGAGCTATTAAATAACCTTGGCATCAAGGTTACAGCAATTCAAACAGCGAGGCTAGACAAAGAATGCTTCAGGGCATTTCCTCATGGTAGAAACAACTCCTCCAAAGAGCCTGCCTCAATTTCCCTTTCCAAGTGTCTACTTAATTTAAGTTCATCAGCTTTTTTTTTTTTTTTTTTAAATAAAAGGCTGGGGGGAGGCATTGGGGTCTCTATTGATCTCCTGACTGATTCTGCTATTAGTTTTCCAGTCCTGACTTCCTGGATTTAGAATCTCACCCTCCTGTTCCCCTTCAGCTGCAATCAGCGGGTTTTTGTCCTAGCTTGGGGAGTACACATTAGCCCAATCTTCCTTCAGATCCATGGTTAACCCTTCACTCATCTAATCACTCCGAGTTCTGAGGCTCATAACACTAGCATATCTTTGTCCCAGATGAGATAAAGAGAAACCTTATATCGCCCTACTACAAAATTCTTCATTGCATGCCCTTAAGGGATCAGTGACCCTCTATGCTAACTTGCCCCTGACATTAACAGCTCCCAAGACACTTTTCTCTCTAGCAAAGGCTACATCAAATGTATTTAAACAGATTTCCTTAGGCACATGAGCAACCAATCTTGCCAAACATCCCTTGTGGCCTTAAAGGGCCAGTATTCTGCTGCAGTGAACAAAAGATTAGAACACGTTCTTCTTCTTAGCTAACCTCTGGAAAACTATGATGCAAAAATAAATAAAAAAAAATGAAAAAAATCCAAGTATGTACAGTGAGGCTTAGAAATTCAACTGATAAAAGTCACAACAGAAACAAGAAAAATCTTCAAATGTGCTTGTGGGAGGAAGAACTGAGAGTCAGGACATCATTGAGACTATCCCACTGTTTTAATTTGCAGGTACAGCTGAGATATCACAAAACCTGCAACATAAAAGGGGAGTTGCTGGGAGGAACTGATTAATTAAATAATGCCAATAAAGGCTGGGCTGATATTTACCCATAAATTCCTGGGAATCTGCAGATGAAATGACTAAGCTGCCAAGGAAATATTAAGAAGTCAGGCATTCTGCCACACAACTGGACTTATCAGTAAGGATGGCAACCTCGGAAAGTGCAGGCTGCAGAGCCCTCCTGCGCTGCCAGGACCTGAAAAGCCAGCTTAGACCTCCTGCAACCCCCTCTTGTTCACCCGACTGGCACTCCTGCTCTGCCACCTTGTGGTCGCCAGCTGACATTGCACCGCTGCAGGGAACGAGTTAGCTGTCCAACATAATCATTAAAGTCCTTCCGGCTTAAACTTTGAGGCAGTAACAACACATAAGCCAGTCTATGCCATATGACACAGCTATAAGCAGGACACAGGAGTACTGCAATGCTGTACTATCGAAATCCTTTCTGTATTCTTGTGAAGGTCAAGATCCTTATGGATGTTTTCAGATTTTTCAGTAATTAACAGGCAGAGGTTTGAGTTCATTGCAAGTCAGATCAGCAGGTTAAATCTGCATGGTGGACATTTCTCACAATTGCTACCAGAGGCTTTGTATTATTTCCTGTCATTGCCTTGTGGGCTTTCAAGAAGCATGTCCCAGCAGGGGACACACATTAAGAACTTCCCTATCCCATTAACAAATCTGATGATGACTTGTAGTATTTTGAATAAGCACATCACCACCCTGAGTCCTACTTACCTTGCTGTAAAATAGATGTGACATTCATTTCATCACGGCAACAGGGCTTTGGTGAAACTTTTTGGAGCAGATGATGCTTTTGAGATCTGCAAACCTCACTACTTTACAAGCTGACAGAAGCACCTTCCTGAAGACAGGCCACACACGGGGAGCTTGGCAGAGTACATTAACAGAAAGAAATCACAGCAATCCAAACAGATGAAGAATGCCTTTGCATTTAGCAGCTTTTCAGGTCATTTTTGCAGACACATGCTAAACCTCCTCGTTTTTTTTTTTCCAGGGACTGCCAATATTCAGGTTATGTGAGGATTTTCAAGTGCCAAAACCCTCTCATTCTTGGCAAGCATTCTGAATGATTGGGGCATGGAAAAGAAACTGTACTTGTTAGCAAAAACCTTAGGAGTGATAGAACTTGGGAGGCTACCCAATAAATTCCTAACTGCAGTCAGTCTAGCCTCATCAACCTGTGCATACGAAGCCCAACAACCGAAACATATCCCTTACACAAAATCTGTGCAGCAAGGGCCCCTCTGCCTGAGGCTGCTAGGGCAGAGACGCACAGAGATTACATCCCGGGTGCTGGAAGCCGAAAGACCAGCCACTAGGGGTCAGAGCTCCACTGGCAGTCCTGCCACTTCGCCTCCCGCGTGGCATCCTGCACCACAGCATCAGGAACTGGCGACACTCCGAGAGTTCCCAGGCGGTATCGCACAGTGCTGGATAGGAAATTGGTTCATCAGTCACTTTAACCCACGGAAAAACAGCCCCCAGGTCAAGGAAAATAAACTGCAGCAGGCTTATGAATATCAAAAATTCCCGTGCCGGCCAGCCAAAATACTGCTGCAATATTTGTGTTTGGGATTCTCAAAGGATTAGGCCTCCTCTCTGCTTGGGAAGAGCACCCAAGTCAGGAGAGGAATGTAACTATTCCCAGCCACCTGGAATGTGGGCTCAAATTATGGAGCCATTTATGCTACTGCCTAGGAAAGCTGGCAGACTGGTTGTGTTCAGGGGACCTTAAGCATGAGTTTCTGAGGCAACTGAGGAAAGAATAAGCCTACTCTTCCCATAGACAGTTTCTGCTAAGGACCTGCCTTAGGTACTTTTAAGAAATAACAAATCAGCTGGGATGGACCTCTCTGGTATATGGAGACTTAGGAGCTCTCGCAGATGTAATTCAGAGCGCAGGTACTGCTGCACTCTCAGTTCCCTCATGCTGCATAGAACGTGGGGACTTCTTGAAGTTAGTGCCTTCCCACCCACGAAGCAAACACTCTGATGAGCCCTTGCAAAGGACTCTGCTAGGCCTGCCCTGGCTTCCTGAAAGACGACACATGAACAACTCCAGAGAAAAACAGCTGGATCCATCCAAATCTATTTGCTCAGTTTTAGTGTCACTGCTGTCAAAGCCAGCAGCAGAGACAGATGTGACAGGAGAGGAGCAGGAGAGCATCAAAGAAAGGGAAGGCTGAGAGGACTGGGCTGGGTGAGGGGGGCAATGGGAAAGCTGTTGGTGGGAGAATGCTGCAGCCAAGCAGAACTGGGCACAGATCTCCACCTTCAGTTCACCAAGTTGAGGTTCCTCTACAAAATAGCAGAGAAACTACTAAGCTACATCAATGGCAAGAATAATGAAAAAAAAATATAGCCAGATTTTTAGGAGTGGTGAGGGCCCTGGGGAATGCTTTACTCGTCTCATGAAAATTCAGAAGCTTAATGACAGAACTTCTGCTAAAAAGATGCTTACTTATAGATGCAGATGGCATATGGTGCCAAGCCGACAAGCCACTCTATGTATGTTTGATGTCCTCAGCAGCATGAAAGGCACATTTCTTATTGCAGTTAAAGAGCCACTGCGTGCAGCTTTGAAGCGCGCAGTGCAACAACACTGGGGCTTGTGACCTGAACTTTGGAAACAGGGCAAACCAAGGGTGAGTGCTGGCATGTGTCTGAGGCGGAGGACAGGAGGACTCCTTTCTTTTCTCGTGCCAGAACTCAAGGTAATGATGCTGTTCACAGCATTTGCACCCTCTGCTCTGTAAGAATATTCTCAATTACATATTATGACAGTAGATGTCTTGATGCCAATAAAATAACAGATTTACTGAGGTCTCAGTAAGATATGGATTTTGGTGCTAAGCACTGCTGTATTCTGTGGCTGAAATACTATTTACTTCCAATCAATGAAATGGGAAATTCTTACATCATTGCTAGTCTGTCCCTGGTTGCAGCCAGTTTCTATTCCCATTTTTAGTTATTTTCTTTTGTTCATTCTTTCAACAATATATTGTTAAATAAAAAAAAAAGAATCAGAAATAAATGTGAACTTAGGATGTTTTTGCTTATATTGCAGGTGCAATGCTGAAGAATCCACTTGTAGATATGGATGCTGCCCCCCTTCCACGTATTATATAGCATGACATAGTACCATGACATTGCATCGATGTCAGACTCAGCAAGGATTTCTCTCCAGAGATCCCACCGGAGGTGTCGCAGCAGAAAATCTGCTGGTCTGCCTAACTGACCAATACAGTTAGGAGTTCCTGACAACTTCACACCCTTGAAATCATGTTTGCAGATAGGTGGTAACTAATACTCTTTTTAAAACAAAACAGTAGGATTTTGGAAAAAGTTGTGCCATGACAAGAAGATTTAAGGGAGGAAAAAAAAAAAGCTTATTTCTGTCATATTTTGCCATGTGACAACTGAAAATGCCATTATATTTTTAAAACAGAGGTACATGCAGAATGAACATTCACTTGAGCAGTCATTATGAGGCTGTATAATTGTTTTACGTTGCATTAACTTTTCTTGAATTTTACAGAAATGCTTTATAGATTTTATGGCAACTGTTTAATCACCTTAAAGCAACAGGGTTCTCGACTACATTATATTACTATGGCAAGATTTACTGCCTGGGGAAAGGTATTTTGGAAATATCCAAGTAAAACTATCAGGAAGCATAATACAGTATGCCCTATATTGTCTAAACACATGTATTCATCATATAGCAGAAATGGTGAATAGGATAAAGAGGTATATTTTAAAATCGGCAAATAAAAAAAAAGATAACTTATTTGATTCTGTTTTAAAGGAGAGAAAAGATGCTGTTTGTCTCAGACAACAGCTGTACTTAATCATACAGTCTTCTTTTTCCAAATCAAAAACCAGTCTCAAAAAGTACTAGGTAGGATACATTGTTAACAGTTTTATTTTATTTTGTAAAGGTTTTCTTGGATTCAGTTTAACATAACAGTTATTTTCATACTCCATCTCTAATCTGGTCTTGGCTGCCTTATACTCCAATATAAATTATATAAATTAAAAACAAACAAACAAAAAAAAAAAAACTGTGTTCTGTAGACAGAAACATGATCAAATGGTCCTGTCTGGACACGGTATGTTTGAAGGGATCATAACAACCTCCTCATCCAGTATTCTGCCTCAGATAGTATTTACAGACAGCATCCCTACCTTGAGATTTGCTGTCTCAGGGGAAAGTGGAAGAACGACCTATCAAGTTGGGGAATGAAGCAAGGAAAAAATAATTCCTTCCTGACTCAACAGTGAGCTCACGCCTTGGTACAGAAGAAGGTAACCTTAGCTCCCACTTATTCCTAAAATTCACTAAAGTGAGGAGGAAGTAATCTCATTTAGCTTTATCCATCAAGGTAACTGTACATACTTGGCCTACAGTAAAGAGAAGACAAACAACTACAGAGGATGATGAATGACACTCTGGAAATATTCCATTCTCTCTACTGACAGTGTAAGCATCCAGACAAATAACGTTGATTAGATGCCTAAATTTTGATGTCTAAAGTTAGATGATTTCTACCTTAAATCATTCATATTGGCAAGACTATATAACCACAGTATTTAAATGATATCTACATTTTGCAGAATCTGGATTAAAAAAGCATAATGCATCAAGACTATGATGCAATAAAATGAAATCACAACCCCTGGATATGGTATTCACTTTCTCAATATTACTCTACAATTACCAAGAGCTGAGAGGTTCTCTCCCCAACACCGTCACTACAAGTCAACAAATCACACTAAATATCTCCCTAACATATAGATTATATATGCCCAAGGCCCTCTTCCATGGCACAAAAATATCTTTGATGACTGCTAAGAATTTGCCATTTAACATACAGAAGCCTGAAATGCCAAGCAGTTCATCATACAGGCACTGCTTCACAAAATACTAAATGACATAGTAGTTTTGGGCTTATCAATAATAATACACATAGGCCTTAACATTCCAGCTACACGAGGAGGCTGTATAAAAACAAGTTGTTCCTCACACAAGTGATTCCTTTCCTTTAGGAATTACAACACTATCCTCTTATCTTCACTAACTTCACTCACCAACTCTCTCCTTTTACAGCAGCAGCAGCTGAGGCACAGTGCCTCACAGAGCAGAGAGGCAGAACTTCTCATCCTAATAGCACACTGCACATCTTTTCTCTGGATTTCAGGCAGAGTAACCAACAACACGGAGAAAAAGCAAGGCAACAGAAGGAGAAAAGTCACTTTACTCCCACATAGCAAAAGAGACAGTATTTCAAAGGAGACTATTATTTCTCCTACCTTACAGAGGCACAGAGCAACAAAAGATTTGTCTAACATTATTTATCACTGAAATTGGTGTCTTCTTTTCTCTGCTCTTCCCCTTGTAAGTCCTACTCATCTGTCAGAGCTACCCAGTCCCCTCTGCTGCTTATATTAAAAGCACCCAGACCTCCTCTTGTGGTCTCTGCCCTTACTGCAGAGGGAAGCCAACACCTTCTGCTCTCCCCACTTACTTTAAAGCTGGGCTCTGTGGCACAGTCAACACTTGGCCAGTGGATCCCTTGTGATAGAAGCCACAGGGAATGAGCACAGACAGGAAAAGAGCTTTTCTTCCCCTTCTGTCCCAGCACTGACATACATAAGCCATGGTTTCACAAGCACACTGCTGTTAGGTGTGGAGAGGCGTGTAGGTTTATAAGCCACCTGCAGCCTTTGAGCTTACAGGTGCATCTAGTTGTAGCAGAAAGTGTATTGCACTCTGAAATTCAAAAGTCCTGGGTTCAATCCATGCTGCCAAAAGAACAACTGTGGATCTGCATTACACACCATGGAAAAAAATGCCCATGGGTAGTCTATTCTAATTCTCCCCATGGAGTTGCATGAATGCCAGTGCAATGTCAGGGGAAACCCAAAAATCTTCATGGCTTAATCATTCCCCACTTGAAGAACCAACAGAAAATCCACTTCCTTGAGATCGTAGTGAATCAGGTGTTTACCAGGATTGGCTACAAACTAAGTTAAACTAAGTTAACTAAATTAAACTTAAAGCAAGATGAACAACGTCTTCTTAGGAAATTAAGAGATGCTAGTGAAATGAACCCATAAATGTGAATATTCAATTTCATATATGGGGTATAGCTGTGAGAACAAGTCCCTTCAGCCTGCTTTCAGCCTAACATAGTATCATGCCCCTTCAGAGTTAGATGCCTTTTAAACTTTTCGATAGATAATACAGATAATTAAGATAAACAATGAAAAAACTTGCACAGACTTTTGTAACTAGAATTTCAGATCAGTTTCTATGAAACTGCTCGTCTATTTCCTGTCCCATTTTTTACAAGAATGGAGGCAGTGAACAGTTACCTGCACAAGTAAAATCAGAATAATAATTAAAAAAGAAAAATAACTATGCGCTAAAGACAACCTTGAAAGAGGAAAAGAGGGTTTTTTCTCTCTCATAGTTCACTAAAACGTAGAAAAATGTTCTGAAAAAGGTTATTTTTAATAAGCTGTTTTCTGCTAAGGACATCAAGCCTTGACATTCTTTCTTTTAATGCAGAGTTCATTTGAGTTTCAGAGGTGTTTTGGGAACTCCCAGCACATAGACCTAACTTTCAGATACGAAGTATCAGGTACCCAAGTACCCTTAATAAAATGCTACTTACTGCTGTGAATGGACAGAACACTTACCACTTTAAAGAATCGAAGTGTAAATAATCTCATACCAGCTAAAATGTCTGGAAAAAATGTAGAACGAAATATCACACATACATGCACTGTCAGGTAAGCGTTCCTTCCAAAAGCAGAGTATTAAAATGGAGTTTGGGTATTCCAGTCAAATATGAATGATGTGAAATTAGCAAAAAGTCCTAGATTAATTCTGTTGCTTCACTTAAAATGTTTCATTGTTCTAAGTAAGTTGGAGTGTTTGATGGCAAGATATTGTAAATCCTTACACCGTGCAGGAAACGCACAGGATGCACAATAAAGCTGCGGGTCAACTGAGGGATATTTAGGAGAGAACAGTGTTACATATTCTGACTTTAACTTAATAAAAAGGATATAGACCAGTGGTACTCTTGGAGGGTGAAATACACATGCATATGGTGTGTGTATACACACCTAAAAAGAGGGTTCATGCAAACTCGTTGAGTTCAAAAATGGGGATGAAATTGGAAGCATGCACCGTTGAAAAAATCCAAGTAGCAGCTTAATAAAATTTACCGTACGTATACGATTAATTATGTAATTAAGATACATGCATTTATATGCTATGTTTAACATATTTTGTTAACTATTTTTCGTATGTCATATTTGATGTATATATGCTTTATGTATTATATTTTAGTTACCATATTCTACATTGCGTATTAAAGTCACTTGAATTCTATGTTATATGTGGTCTCTAATCAACAGAATTTTATTGTTTTACATGACATTAATGAATCAATATTTTCCAGCACTGAAAATTCATCACTCAGCAAAAAATCTACTGCTTATGAAGAGTTTATACCTTTTTTAAATCCCCATCCTAAACAGAGGCTTATAGAGGCACTATTCCTCCAATTCTTCTTTGTGCAGGATAACCTGGCATAATAGTCAATCAGCATTGGTAGCATCAGAATACTGAGATCAGAATACTATATAATCTTATCCTGAGAAAGTCATTTGGAAAGTGGATTACTTTCTAAACTTAGCCACTTACTGCTTCGAGAATGGCCATGTTTAAGAGGAAGGGAAGTTCTGGCCTCTCTGAGGAATTAGTCCTGACCTAACTATTTAACAAAAACTCATCCTTACCTTCTATGACATGCTTTACAAATTAGTTGGTTGACTCCTTGAAGGAAGTACTTATTTCCAGGCACATCTTTAAGTGTCCCATCTTCGTAAGTCTTGTGACAGCTGAGGCAAAACAGTGACCGCGCCCCTTTGGCAGGTGGGAGGCTGCGAGAGCGCCTGAGGGCACCGACCTGCGCTTCCCGCCCAGCCCTGGAGGCGGGCTGCGACCCCAAAATGGAGGCGGCGCGGCAGCTGCAGCCGAGCTCTGCAGCCTCCCGCCTCGCTGTGGAGAGGCAAGCCCCGGGCCAGCGCGGACACCGCGCTGGAGGGGAGGACTGGGCCCTTCTCTGGGCGTCTGCTGGGAGTGCAGCTCCCCTCGGAGACCCCTCTGGGAGGCGGCGAGGGCCCGCCGGGCAGGCTCGGGGGGATTATTCCGGAAGGTACGCAGAGGGTGCAGCGGCCGGGCTGGGGTTAGGTGCGTGGGGTGCAGGCGGTGTGTGTGGGGCACGGCTTTTCAGAGGCCTGGGGAGCTGATGGCAGGCTTTAGGGCCCTGCTTTGATGTGCCCAGGGTCAGAGCGGGAAGGCTACATGCTGCAGGCCGGGGTGGTGCAGGCCGGGAGACCCCTGAGGTAAAATGGGGCAAGGCTGTTGGGCAAAGCCGCAGTGGTGTGTGTGGAAACCTGCACATTTTTCCCCTTTCTCCTGGGGTATATCGCAAAGATTTCAGATGTAGAGAACAAAACGTGCATTTACTGCCACTCCTCCACACCAAATCCCAGGGCACTTCTAATAAGCTAGGAGTAAAGACTGCTCAAGCAGGTGGCCAGAGGTCTCCCAAAGAAGAGTGGTGCTTGCACAGGGTGTTTACATCCTGCTGGGAACTATGAGTTTGTTTCATGCCAGACCACAAGCTGCTGGTTGAAACCTGAGTTGAACTTCCTTGCTGATCAGAGGAACTCGGTTAACTTTCGAAACAGCCAGTTTTCATTTTCACACCTCTCCAGCTGGCTGGGACGAGAACCAGATGTACCAGAATACAGCGAGCTCCTGTTCCTGGGACACTGCTGACCCAATCCCAAGCAGCAAGCGTCAGACAGTATGCTAAAAAAAGGGTGCTTTCTCTCAAAATATTTCTTCTTGTTTTTAATTTTTTTTGAGGCTCGGGTGGTCTGTAGGGTTCATATAAACACTGTTTTGGCTCTCTACTTTAAGCTAAACCAAAGTCCTGAATTCTTTCAAATCTAGGCCTTTATGTGAGAAAGCCTCATATTTTTCATGTGATCCGGTTTCTTACCTTAATATGAGGTAAAGTGCTGCTTCAACAAGCACAAAGGCTGCATATCCCCCAGAAGATAGTGTGTAGAGATCTGCCCATCCTTGCTTGTCTCTCACTGGTATTGAATTTGCTGCATGAACTTTGGCTACCAGATTAATTCCAAAGCTCCTTGGTGTTTTTCGTACAACCTATGCTGAAATAGTTTTACTGCTATTGGCACACAAACCAGTTAACTAGCACTAGTTTGGGAGCATTTGCATGTGCTGTAGTCATACCTTCCGTTCCAGTGCAATTATCTGTCTGCTGTGTATATCTCAGTGGAGGTTTCAATGGATGGCAGTCCATCGCTGACTCACTCAAGCAAAAAAAAAAAAAAAAAAAAAAAAAAAAAAAAAAGGATTCTAAATACTGCTGTGTGTAAGTATGAAGTGTTACAAAGCTCAGAGCAATATACTGGGATATAGTTTAGCCAGATGGAAACAGTCCATCAAATACCACAAGAAACCCAGTTGCTTACAGTGGATCCCTTGGTCACTGCAGATTAGGGAGGTTTTTCTGTGTTCTTAGATGCTGAATAAATCTCAAAGCGCAAATGCAGGGTTGCCAGGAGGTTCAAAACAATCGGAAGTATCACATGTCCTGGCCTCTTCTGGGGGATTGCTCAGACAGCTGCAAAATTCTGTAGCTCCTTTTAGGATTTCTGGTAGCCAAGATGCTGTTTGTAGAGCTAGAATCACGACAGTTTTGAGTAAGACAAATGCAACAGAACAAACCTGTGATCTTTTTAGCAAAAGGTGGTGAGAAAGGCAGGGAAGATGGTATCTTTCCAGTAGGTTAGCCCCATCCTTTTTCCTTACAGCCTGTTAAGTTTCCTTGATGAAAGGGTAGAGGGGACTAGGACAAGACTGGAGGATGGCTGGTCCCAGAATCTCTTAAGAATTGCGGGATATTACTCCCTAGCCACAGAAATACTGGAAGGAGTCTGGAGGAACAGCAGTGCTCACTCATGGTAAAACTCGGACATCTCCAAAGAACGCTATCTATCTTAATGCCACTCTATCCATAGTCAAGCAATTTATGAGGAACTAGGGGTCTCATTTTAAAAAGATTTCTAACCATCACAGTCCTGGAGAAAATCTTCAGAATAAAGATAAAATTCTCTGAAATATGGATGTAAGAAACTCCCTGCTGGTGGTAGGTGAAGAGTGGGAAGCCTTGCTCTCCCAGTGCTGAAGTTTGACTTGTGATTGCAAGGTACTTGGGGTTGGTCACTGACTCTGAATGTGAAAGGGCAATGTTCCGGTGGTTAGTAAATAAGTGAAATCTCCATCAGGAGGGAACAGGTTCATGTTCTGTTTCAGATCCTTTTTTTTTTTTTTTTAACAAAAACAGTAGAAAAATCACCATTATGCTGTCATGGAATAACTTGCAGTGAGAGGTAGCATGATTTAACTAGATTATTTTTTTGCAAACATTCTAGGAACCATTAATATTAGTGCCAGCTTACAAGTGTCTACTACTGTCACTGCTAGAACTAAGTCTGATAAAAGGAGTAATCAGTCATGATAGGACTGAAATGGGCTACACACCATTAGAAGATTTTAGTTTATATAAATTGTTAACAATTTGTAGGAGTTTAAAATGCTGTTTATTGCCATTTCAGTGGGCCTTTCGATTGTGCATTATAGAGCCTGTGACCATCAATTGCTCATCTAACACCTGCTTTTATCAGCTACACACGTATGGTAAGTAGTGTAAATATGTATAAACTCAAATTGTACTTTGTATGCAACTAGATGTTTACTACAATCTTCTCTGAACTGGATCTTTAATTTGATACACAACCACAAGATACCTGTTTAAGTTATAAGGGACTTCTGGGGGAATATCAGGGTTGAGCTGTCTTATGGTTTAAGTCAAGGTTAACTGCATTCCTGGGGCTTTAAGTTTAATTAGATAAAATTGCTGGCACCTTTGAAGGTGGGAAGCATAGTGTCAATGGTGAGTGTTCTCCCCACTTTAGAGAGGTATCACTGTAGAATCTGGCAAGCAAAGAGTGAGATTTAAACAACTCAGTTAATGTTCACTCATTGTGTGAGGTCAGTTTATCTCACCACCTAACTTAAGTCATCTCAGTAGTGTTATCATTCTGTCCTTTATAACTGGAACAGCTTCTCAACTGCAGTAGGTCTTGTTGCCTTGTATCTGCAAATTCTTTGTTGTTACCTGGTATTTCAATTCATTAGCTCTTAGCAGCTTGTCCTTCAAAACTCCCATTCCTCTGAAATTTCTTGTCATCTTCTATACAGCCTCTAGTTACTTTTGAGCATGGACTTGCAACAATTTTTATGTCAAACAAGCTTGATCTCTTAAATATCTCAGAGCTACTTAATGGTATTAAGAGGTCAGGGGTGGATTGTCCAAGGATACCGGCAAAATACTGGCTTGAAGATTATCAGCTACTTTCTGAGTCCAATTTGCAGAAAGTCTTCTTACAATATGCTAAGAAACACATGGAAAAATGAGGTGGAGGGGATGGTAATTGAAATAAAAACTTTTATTTTTGTTTTTTTTAAATCTCGGGATTGGGAAGCATAGTCTTATCTAGAGCTCTTGTGAGCAGCTGTTCTTCAGTCTGGGCAGAACTAAACAGGGAACTGGGAGCTGGATATGACCTGCCAGGAGCTTACATGTACCCTTCTGGAGTGTAACATCATGCTTCTGCTATGAATCATTTTTAATTTTAAAAACAAAACAAAAAAATGGACCCATTCCTCTATAGTACACTTTGTGCTGAAGAAGCTGGAGGCCTGCACTGTAATTCTATCTGGCAAGAAAAGCTGGGCAAATATGAATCAACAGTTCAACACAAAACAAATGTTGGACTTGTGACTGCAGGCTGTGGAAAGAAAATTGCTTATCATGGTGGGGCAGGGACACCCAGCACTAAAATTAATTATTCATAATTGCATTGATTTCTCATCAAGTTATAATAAAAAGTTACTGCATGGAAATTTGTTGTATCTTAAGACTTTGAAGCCATTTCAGCTACTGGAATTTATGAAGACAAGCAAAAACAGTCTCTGGGGACTGCACACTTTTTAATTCACTTTCTGCAAGTTGTTTCACACTGGAAATTCCTGAAAAGGTGTCACAGGTAAAAGAGCTAGCTTGGTCAGGGATAGAAAAAGGGACTAGGGGAGCGATATCACTATTTAAAGCAACAGAAAATTATTATAAGGAGTAAAGGAATTTTATACTTCAAAGCATAAACTTCTCATCCTTCAAAAAGGATGCTGAAAATTTGGAAAACCTTTAGTTTTTCTGCATCCTGATATAGCCTAAAGTTGTCTGGAGCTCTCTGTACCTATAGGGCTCCTGTTCCACAGGTGGGAGGCTGTAGCTGTTGCAGCGGAATGCCGAAGTGCCCATGTACCTTTGTGGTCAAGGCAGAATTTGTTCTAGTAATACACTATAACTCCAACAGCAGTATTCCTCCTGTCATTAAAAATTATGACTCAGTTTGGGAAATGTTATTCAGATTCTGACTTGCCACTGAGGTATAGAATAAACACAAAGAAGGTGAGTTGACTGGGGAATGGCTATTATTCAGCTTGCTTATGACCTCTTGTTCTGTGGACCTGACCTATACTTCAGTAGGAGTTTTACCAATGGCTTAAAAATAAAGCAAGTTATGGCATACAACTCCTTTGTCTCTGCTTAGCAAATGGATATTTTGCTTAAAGTTTGATAAACATTAAAGCATGACTTAGAAACTGTCAGCTGAAGGAGAGATGCGTGGTTTTTGAAAGTCTTTTGAAACAGCAGCAGAAGATGCACAAAGTCTTTGTCCTGGGAAGCTGGCACTGAGTTGACCTTGAGTCTATACAATATATATCTACTGTAGCTATACATCTATTTATCTACTATATCTATACCATAATGTGGTAGAGGCAAATCCCATAAGTCCAACAGTTATTCGTGTCGACATCTTGTGTATCAAGGCAGAGTAAGGCCAAAATCAGTTCCTCAGCGCAACACTTCAGAATAGTTGTGTGTGTACAAGACATTGGTGGAAACCTCCAGGGACTATTGCAGAAAAGCAAACAGCAACATGTGGCCTATCCCATGAAACAAGTGTCTCCTTATTTTGCTCCACCCTTTGGCAGGATTTATGAGCGTTTGTTAACATAGTTGTGTTAAGCAGAAATTTGGTAATAATCCCTTTTGTCTTCTTTTGCAAATAGAGCATTTAAAGGGGAATTATTTTTTTTTTCTACCTAACTCTAGGAAGGCTTTGTACGCCATATGGACCTGTTATTTCTGTCTAATTCTGAGAAGAGTTTAGAGTGGGGAGTAACGTTTGGACTGACTAGGCGGTATGCCTAAGAGTTCATCCTGTCTGTGAGATGACTATCAGGGCGTGTAGTGACAGGACAAGGGGTAATGGCTTTAAACTAAAAGAAGGCAGATTTACATTAGATATTAGGAAGAAATTCTTCACTCAGAGGGTGGCCCTGGAACAGGCTGCCCAGAGAAGCTGTGGGTGCCCCATCCCTGGAAGTGCTCAGGGCCAGGCTGGATGGGGCTTTGGGCAGCCTGGGCTGGTGGGAGGTGTCCCTGCCCATGGCAGGGGGCTGGAACTGGGTGAGCTTTAAGGTTCCTTCCAACCCAAACCATTCTATGATTCTGTGAGCTGGTTTTGTCTTTCTTGTGCCTGCCTTGATTGAAACTATGCAGTCTGAAATCTAATACATCGGGCTGGGTAAGTTGAAATCAAAGAACATAAAAGTTACCTCAGTAAGAATGGGGGGGGAAAAGACCAAAGAAGGGGCACAGTCAGGACTGGTGGGCCTGAACTGAAGAGGACCATATGAACTACAGCAAAGTATAAGGACACCAGATCAAGAACCTTTAAGGCTCCAAGTCTATATGAGTTACTTTCCTAAAATTCCTGAGACATGCTATCATGACTTCTGCTGAGGTTAGAAGTGCTGGGAATGTTGACTATCTGAAGGGTGTGTCTTATTTGAACTACCATTTCATTTGCACTAACCAGGGCCACAAAATAACTTAGGCAGACTTGTCTTTGTTGGTTCATATGTAGTTATTCACATCATGAATGGCAGGGATTAGAGAAGACGTATTAGGGGTAAAAATATCTCCTACAGAAATTTAGTGGTCAAAGAATCAGGAGGCAGCGGAAGGACGGAAATAATATGACTTTGCCAGTATGTGACAGTGTCATGTCCTTCTGGGAACAGACTAAGAGAAAGTAACTTAGTAATATATGCAGATTTTGTCTGCATCCACTAATGTAATTTCAAGCTCAGCTGACAGTGTGCTGAAATTTGAAAGCTAGCTTAATTATTTGCTTCTTGACATTTCTTTGGTTTGACTTCTCCTTTCCTGTCATCTTCTGTCAAGTGTGCCTTAACTATATTTAAAGTTGGCAGCAGTGGTGATACAGGCTTTTGGCATGGCCACAATTGCTTTCAAACAAAGATAATACACTACTCACCTCTAGAGACAAGAAAGCAAGCAAAGTTGTGAAACTTTGCTCCACATGAGCTAGTTTGCTCTCACAGTCAGGAGAGAGGAGTGCTAGCTTGCTGTGCAGAGAAGACTACCGCACAGAGGCTGTGGTTGCTGCCTGCTGACATTTGTAGCTCCATGAGCGGTACCCCAAGCAGCTGCAGGTAGGAGAAGATAGGGACTGCTGTTGAGGATTATTCAAAAGTTGTGTTATATCTGAGTGAGCATCATGTGGGAATTGCAGGCACATGTTGTTGGCAGCATAGGGATATGGCTAGGAGGAGTGAATGCTGGGATGCTATCCAACTCCTCTGCAGTTGCTAGAGCCAGCTTGCCTTCAACATCTGTACTGCGGGAGTAGAAATGTTGGTCTGCATTATAACAGCAAGCAATCACTGGAAGGTTTGGCTCCGGATTTCATTGTATTTTCTCTTTCTCAAACTTGTGTGAATGTGAAAAGAAAGGGAAATAGTGGCAGCTGAACACATCAAGGGAACCAGGTGAGCTGGATACCTTGCAAAATGTCTCAGACAAAAGAAATGTGTTAGGTTTTCTGCATTTCATTTGCCATTCATTATGGAGAGATTATATATGGGTGTGTGGTAACTGTCTTTACCTTTTATATTCTGAAACACCCATTCTAACGATAAAACAATGTATAACTCAGAGGTAGTCCTATGAAAATCATTAAGATTAGGTTAAGGTGGTATTTAATATGATTGAAGACTATAAAATTGGATGTTAAGCATTAATAATTGCTGCATCTGATGTTTAAGAGTGTTTCAAGGTGTTGGAAGCTTTGGGTATGAGATCCTCAATATGTTAAAAAGGTTTATGTTCCAAGATACCAGAGCTCTAGATTAGTTTTTCTGCAAACCACAGTGATTTCTTCCTTTATTTGAACATCCACCACTGTGCCAAAAAAAAAAAAAAAAAAAGTTGGCAGAAAGTATAGTTTGCTACATGAAATTATCAGGAAAACTAACCTTGTTGATTAAAATGAAGTACTTAGTTGTTGATGCTGTTGAATTCTCAGAATTGATACAATTAAACTGAAACCTTTCCGTCTTTTCCAACTGTCACCAAGAGCAGGCTAAAATTGTTCTTAATGTACAAATTCAAGCTGCCACAAGGCACAAATGAACTGCTTAATGTTTAGCTAAAAAATTGCTTAGTTGATCTCTTGCATATTTTCTTCATATTTTGGCCTTTGGAAGGGCTATTTGTTATTTCAAAATGTCTTGGCCCTAGTCCATCTGCAAGACCTCATTTATCCTTTTGAAATTTGTAGCCTTCACAAGCTTGGCGTCTGCAACATCACAGACAATGAATTACTGTGGCTAGAAGTCTCTGGAATTAAAAAAAAAAAAAAAAAAAAAAAAAAAACCCCCCCCCCAAAAAAAAAAAATTTTTTTTTTTTTNTTTTTTTTTTTTTTTTACAAAATTGGGATTTGTTTTGCGAAAGCACAGTTGGAAAAAAAAAAAAAGTTTTCAAAGAAAACAGATTTTTCATCTTCTCCCCTCCCTCCCCAAATGAACGAGGGAGTGCTGGTGCTGGGGACTTGCTCTTTAAATAAATGGAATCTTTCTCTTCTCTCTTGGCAACAACAGGAGTATTCTTGTGTTGTATGACAAGGCTAGCTGGTGCTATATTTATCTTGTAGCTGTACGCACACTTGCGGGAGGTTGTTCAATAAGAGAAAGGCAAAGAGCCAATGCGGCTTAAAGAAACTTTGTTCTACCATAACCTAACTTTTTGGGTTGGCTTAAAGACAAGGCTACATAGTTTCGGAGGAGAGAGGAATATCGTAACTGATATGAGATAAAAACTTTCCAGAGTTGTCTCTGGAGAGATCGGGGCGTTGTGAGAAAGGGGAAAACATTTTTAAAATGGAGTTCAATAGATGTTTGGGTGCATCAGCAGAAGAAAAAGGAAGACAAGAGGGTGGGGAAGATGATATTAATAATGCTGGCAGTAGTGTTGTCCACGAAGAGCTGGATTTGGTACAGATGTACCTTACCTGTTTGCCTGAAAGATACATGAAAGCAAAATTCACCCTGGCAGCGTACCTGACGTGCTGGTTATTGCTGAAACTCTACAAGGTAAGAGATTTTAATGAAAATATGTGAGATTTTTGGTTAACTTCTTATGTGCTTAAAAGACAAATTAAGCAAAGTCTCTGCTAAAGTATTTGATAGTTTGTTAGTATGTACCATACAGTTATCTTCACTCTTTATTGTAAAAGGAGCATTGTAAATATTGACACTGTACTCTGAAAAAGGTGATCCAACAAGGGAAAACTTGTAGGGACTACTCGTGGAGTAGTATACAGAGCAATATGCTAGTAATTGCTAGCCAGCTTATCTCTATATACTGTTACTTGCAAGGGATTTGAGATTATAAGTTATTTTCTAGGTGAAATTTCTTGTGGTGCTCTTCATTGGCTTACCTTCACCTCTTGTGTTGGATGAGCAGCAGAATGTATTTCAGTGCTGAAAATGTAAGCATTATAAAAGCAGAAAAATGGGGGATTGGAATTTTTTGTCAGTTATAGTGGGGAATCAGTGTAGAGGCAGTGGTGGGGACTTACTTTAAATTTGATCTGAGCACATCTAATTAAAATGCTTTTGCCTATTGTGTTACTCAATAGGGAAAAAACAAGGCATCAAACCAGTTATAAATGCTATAGTTCATTCCATTTCACTTTGCAGAAAGCTGCTTGAATTTTCAGACCTAGATAATGAAACATTCAGTCCCACACAAGTGATAGGTTTAAGGTTTTAGGTTGAAGCAGAGAAGAACTGTGACACTTGAGCTTAAAATGCTGGTGTTTTTATGTGTAGCAATGCTATATTAATAAATTTGGAATGTGTAATATTTCTTCCTTTGTGTCTATGTTGTTGCAGTCAAGACTTGCTGTTGTAGGTATTTAGTCAATGGGCAGATCACCAGATAGGCCAAAACAAATGCCAAAGCAACATTTCTTTTTTTTTTTTTTTTTTTTTTTTTTCCCCAGAAGTATGTGACAGATAGGAAGTACATGGTGATGATGTGACGCAGACCACAGGTGTGGGGCCAGATGGTGCCTCAGCAGCAGCAAACCCTCTGCTGCAGGCACCCCTACATGTGTGGCAGTTTTGTGTCAGTAGCTACATCAGTTTTTTCCAGCATAGCTATGCAAAACTAATAAAAATGTAAACTGAACAATACTAACAGTTTTATCTGTTAGATTCTTGGATAGCTTTGTTTCAATATATATTCCATATTTTTAGTGCCCGTGACTGTTGGTAGGGCTTACTGTGTGGTACCAATTCCTTGCTTTAGGGGGCAGATACAGACATTCCTTCATTTGACTTTTCCTTGTAATCTTTCTGCTTGCTTACTGCAGTCATCTTTTGTGAGGCTGACTGAAAGGGGTAGGAATCCACCGAGTTACGTGGGGAGGGAGTGTGAGTAGCCCCCAGGGCAGATGCCAGAGCAACAAGTCAGGGCCATCATGTGGGCAGATGCCCACTGCTGGGGAAACGCACGTGCTCCCCGGCTGATTTGGCAGAGTGCTGATCCAGGGAGGGGAAGGCTGCCTGTTGTCAGGAAAGTTTCTAATTGATTTGGTGGTTTTTGTTGTGGCTTGACCTGTTTGCAACCGGACGTTTGAATCTGTAGGTTTTAAGAGCCATGCCTCTGTTACAGATAATGAGCCAGAGCTAGTGGGCATACATCCAATGGTCGATCTGGGTGTGTACGGCAATTTCAATACCTTGGACTCATTGCCAACGCATAGTTTTTTGGGGCATTAATCATGATGCGTGCAGAAAACACTAAGTGGCATGCACACAGTAGTCATGTGCACACATGTTATCTTTTAGGATAAATGGTTGTTTTTATACCTGACAAGTGGCAAACAAAATGTGTGGCACTGGATTCTTGGGAAGAAGCTAGTGTTTGATGCAAGGAAAAGCATGAAATGTCAATACCATGCAGGGAAGCAGGAACTGACAGTGTGTATCTGAGGAGGCCTAATGCCCCTTCAGCTCCCTTCTTCATGTAAGCCCATAACTACAAAGTGGACTGAACTGTTAATAACACAGTATCGTTTAGTACTTTGTATAGATGCTTATGGCTGGAGTATTCTATGGTTGCTCCATCTCTGAGTGGATGTTATTTTGTAAATAACAGGAAGTGTTATTAAAACACATAAGCTAGGAAAGATGCTCCTATCTGTGATTGTATCTGCTTGTGTGTAGCCTTATGTTCACACAGTGCATGTAAGTCCTTCGAGTCAGGAAGGAACAGTTCATACTGCGTGAAAGGAGAGTGAGGAGAGGTAACACAGCTTCTGTTAAAATCACAGACTTGTTCAGAAAGCTTTCTGAGAACCTTACAATGCCCTGGCTAAGCCGAGAGGATAACTAAACCTCTTTATTACAGCAACATCTAGTTTATTAGTGCTTCTTTCTTGCTGAGCTTTCTTAAAGACTGCTCAGATTTGAGACCCCATTTTCTTATTTCCTGACATTCTTCCATGACTTCAGTCTCTTCCAAGCCCTAATCCATTCAAAGAGTGAATGTTTTTCTCCTTCCCACTCACAAGAACAAAAGCAGCACAGTGTTGCTTTTCCTCAGGTTCTGTAGCTTGGCAGAGGCCAGCAAGCCTGCCCCGAGGGAGGCCGGCAGCGTGGGGTGGTGCTGCTGAGTTACAGAGGCACCCTTAGTTAACAGCCTGTGTACATCCCCCGTACATCGAAACCAGTCCAGTTCCTGGCTACACACAGGGCTGCGGGTGCTTATGACTTGGAAAATATCGGGGGCTGCCTGTGACTCCCTGTCAGTGCTATCCCAAAGAGGGAAATAGAGCTGCGTGGCCTTTCCAAGTGGAAGTGGTGCAGAGAGCCACGTGGCCCACGCAGTCTTCTGCAGACCGCCTCCTGGGAAACCTCTCTGTCACCTGTCTGAGGTAGGCTTCAGGTTTTAGGGATCACCACAATTTGTGGGGTGAGAGAAAAGACTCAAATCTTACTAAGTGTTCCACGTGCCACAAAGATTATCCTTTCATCCTTTCAGCTGGTTCTCCTTTTCATGCCCCATTTATGAACACTGACAGTTGCAAAGAAAGAATGGTTGCGCACTCATTTATAGATGCCTGTGGACAAATTAAGCTTTTTACTTCTATACAAAGATGCTTTTGGCTAGACAGTACAGCTTGTTGTTAGATGGTAGATTTTATAATTTTCCATATATTACCAAAATTAGTTGTTCTCAAGATATCTTACAAAATGGCGAGGTTCTCCTCTTGGGCTACAGGTTTTGCAACTGGTAGTCTGAATTGTAATGAAACCCCTTGGATCTGTAAGGATGAGTTGAAAACCTTGTGAGAGCTGGGCTGGTGCCAGATCTCAGACTTGGGCAGTGCTTCCCTGACATTTTAATCACGTGTTGACCTTACACAGGGGTGGACTTTGATTGTTCTGTAACTGATTTTCTTGAGTCAAACTGCATGCGAGTGCGTGCAGATTGGTGTCTGTTTTCTCACCTGCTAAGCACAGTCTCTCTTCATTCTGATGGTGGTCCTTTGCATCACGAATAATCCCTTCATTTTCCAGTTCTTGCCTGCTTACTGTATTGTGTCCAGAGGTACTTGCTCACAAAGAAGGAAACAACTTTAGAAACTTTAATCATTTGTTTCTAAAACTTTTCTAAATTAGCACAGTCCCCTGCAGGCAATTCCCTTTGGTATATAAGAATGGTTTACATTTACATATATTTTACATATATAAGAATGGTTTAAATAAGCTGATTCCTTTCTAGCTTAAATTAAATAAAATAGTTCAAATAAACAGTTCTGAAACAGAGGAAAAGAAGGTAGTCCCAAAGGGGGATGGATGTCATGTTCCATTCTGATTTCAGGTCAGAATATCTTTTCAAAATCTCACAATAAAAGCAGGCTTTAATTCAGATTTAACATAACTTTAGTTGAATTGATTCTGTTTCAATAATTTATGATAATTCAGTAACATCCAGTACCTCTGAATATCAAAAACAGTTGGTTAATTCATGTGATTTCCCTGCTAGTTATTATACCTTAAGCATTTGCTGTCAGCTCTGCTGGTATTCCCTTAACAGTCCAAAATCCATACAAAAGGCAAAATAAATGGTAAGGCAGATCTGTAATCTTATTTCTTGTCTGTGTGCATCCATTTGTGGTAATAAGGAGCTTCCGATTACTGTTGCTGCGGAACAATTTGAACACCATGAGCTTTTATATGCTACATAAACCTACCAGAAGGAATCCCAACTGAAAAATGGAAGAGCTTAAATTACTGTCCTGTGGTTTAAGGCATAAGGGCTTAATTCTCAGCTGTGCAATAGATTACTCTGTAATCATAATCAGAGGCTCAGCTTATTGTCTGTAATGGGGATAATAAATTTGTTTGGATTTTTTTGTTTGATTTTTAGTTCAGGTTAAAAACATTGTAGGACTGGATTATCTTTCTGTATGTATGTGGCAGTGGTAAAGGCAGCCTGTTCAGTTGTATGGGATGAATCCCCTCTGAGAGGAAAGAGCAGTCTGGTTTTCCTATATTGTGAATGAATTCTCTAACCATTAGGCTTTGATCACAAGGAAGTTTGGCAGCACTACCTGCATTCATTTGCTTTCCATTTGAGGAAAAAAAGGATGTAGATAGGAAAGTTCTAGCCTTTTGTTATCTGCTGACTTCTAAAATATCTTCAGTGAAGTTGTAGCCCCTTTTGGAGTAGTCACTTATGTATTCTATACCTTATTTCTCATCCCAGGATCTACACACAGCAGATTGGAAGCTAAAGATGTAGGTGATTTCTTCAGGAGAGAGATCTGTCTGTGGATTCCAAATGACAACCCTTAAGAAAGCTGTCTAGTGAAGGGGGAAAGGGAATTCAGATATATCTTTTCCTCACTGTTTTATAGTGATTAGATATAACTGTTGCCTGCTGTTACTCTGTCTTTAACACTCTCCATGTACTCTGCTGAGAACACTTACCTATTACATGTTTTAAGAAAAACAGAAGGTTGGCTCTGGAACACCCAGTTTGATGTTCCTCTCTCTCTCTTAATTTGGTTGCAGCCTAACTTTAGTCACAGAAAGCTTTTGGCAGAGCAGGGAGCTGAATCTTGATCTACAGGGTGCAGGACAGGGGCTTAGCCAGTGGACCATGCTTCCCGTCCTGTCCTGGTAGGTGGCAGTCAGATCAAAAAATGAAAACACTGCAGTGGGAACTGGCTGACTCCCTTTGTAGTTATTTTCCAGCTGCCTTAACGTGTTTGTTGGAAACAATAAGTTTTTTTAGTTATTTCATAGGCTTACATGATCTTGCTATGTCTGTAGTTCCTTCTTAATAACTTGTGAACAGTGACCAATTTCAGCAAAATTTGAGTGAGGTAGAAGCTACAGAGTTCATATCAGGCATGCAGAAGTAGGTAGTCAGGGAGTTTAGGCAGAGACTTAACAAATGCCCCTCCTGAGAGAAAGGCAAATGTTTCCAGCTCCACTCTGGAGAACTGCAGATCCATAGGAAACCAGATTATGTTGGTTCAGCTGCCTGAAGAAATATGTGTTTTCTCTGTAAAGTGTTTTTTATTTGGCTGTTAATGGAACTCCACTGAAGCTTACTGTTAGCCTTCAGCCCTCGGAGTGAAAGCCAAGAGTTTTAAGAAGTGCAACCTGAGACAACTAAAGAAGGATGTTTTTCAGGAAGCCCTAAACATTCTCTCTGACCCCCTTGGAATTCTGGATTTTTCAGCCGTCTCAGAGGTGTCAGTGAAAATACTCAATCTCCTTTCACTTATTTGATCAAAACTGCCAATATTTTATTTAGGGTCGCAAGCTGTTAGGGGGAGCAATCTGATCAGATACACTCAACTCCTAAAACATCACGAGCAGTTCTACGGGGCTTATTTTGCTCAAGGGAAATATTTCTGACCCTATTTGATTCAGGTTTCCTTTCATTTATGCCCTGATATTCTGGATTCATTTCATTAAAGCATCCTGTCTTATCCTGAAATGGTATTTTCAGTGCTGGGCAGGACCAGGTGCTGTAGAGAGACAAAGCAATGAAAATGGAAAACAGTGAAGGGAAAACTGGAGTGTATTGAACCTGACAGCGGGCTTGGTTCAGATTGGTTTTGCATTCTGGGCAGAGATTCAGTTCTTTATGAGCAGTGCAAATCATTCAGTGTGTGCTGTGGAGTTTCACTTCCTCCTTTCCCCACTCCAAAAAGCCAAGAATTGAATTTTTTTCCAGTATGTTTAGTATTCATCAAGCCATCTCCTGGATCCAGCTCTGAGCCACAACCGGAGTGTTCAGAGAGAGCGGGCTGTGAAAGGCTGTTCCACAGAAGAATTCTGAAACATCCTTTGTAAAGCCTGGAGAAGGATCTCTGGAAAAGCCAGCCGCATCCCTTTCTTACAGCCTCATTCTCTTAACATTACCACACCTTCATGCGTTGGGGGGAAATGTGTGTTTGCGTTCAGTAGCTACTTGTCTGTGTAACAGTCTTTCTCGGTTATCACGGTTCTCAAACAATGCTATCAGTCAAAGCTGAATTATCTTCTTTATGTTATTAGTTTAAGCCCAGTTCCAGAAGTGAACCTGCCATGCAGACTCCTGCAGTACTGGAGCTCATGAATCGGGGGAAACTTTCTTGTTCAATTATTACTTTATAATTATGTTAAAAAAAATGACATTGATTAAAATCCTGTGTGACTAGTAGAGCACACAGGGTGGATTGAGAACCTGAAAAGAGATGACTGAGAACAAATTATTTCTTCCTGTGCATGCTGGAATATTTGATGCTCTTCCTAGAAAGTTTCTCATGATTACAGACATCTAAGAAGGTGCTGTATTTTTTCATCTGCTCCTGGTATTTTCTGCTGGAATAAAAGCAGAGCTGGTGTTAGACAGGAAAAAAAGCCTCTCCCTTGAGGCTTCAAGTGCTCCTCCAAGTGTGATTATTTACAAAACTGGATGAAAATTGGCAAAGATTGCAGAATTTGAGGTGTGACAGCTGCATAATAAAAGCAAGCCCTGAACAAGATGTTGCCAGATAGCACAATATCTAGATAACCACAAAAATGCTTGGGCAGGACAGCATTAAAAGTTAACTAGATCACTCTGCCATTCTGGAACAAAGAGCAAAATCAAATTCGAACTTCTAAATATAAGCAAATGTATCCTTTCCACACACTCGACTCTGATTTATCTGGAAACTGGCATTTGCACTGAGGAAGAATGTGTCTCAGTGTGGAAAAAGCTCCTCTTTTTAGGGCTATCCAACATTCAGTCACACTACCCCACTTCCTGTAAAAGTGATGTACAATAGTATGGATAATTTAAACCAAACCAAAACAACAAACAAACAAAAACAACCTGTCCCTTTGCTTTGAGTTTTAATAGATATGTCCATTTTTTTCTTGGTCAAAAGCAGGTTTTACTGTCCTTTAAGTCTCAGCTTTGTTTTTGGATGGAATCAGTGAATTTATTCATAGATTAGAGAACACTGTAATTTGATTATGATCACTACATGTGGACCGTCGTTTTGATTCTAGAAAAAGAAAAGGGCAGGATAAACCTTAGTAACTCACCTTTTGTGTCCTTATGCGATAGATGAGATTTAGTGTTGGTGTTCAGAGAACTTCCTGGTAATAGAGGAATCGAGAGAGAAACATTTCCCGTAGTTCAGGTGCAAGCTCTGGGCAGAGACACAGATTCACAGGCAGATTTCCAAGAGGTGACTGTCTAGGTTTACCGCTCCAAATTCTCCTGTCAACACTCTGCCAGAGGATAGTGCTGCTGCCACAAGGGCAGTGCAGTAGGATGTGCATTTGCCACCTGAACCACAGTTTTCAGCGTTGCTGCTTTCTTTAGCCATTACAGCTACCTCTCTGTGTTAATACAAGCGAGTCCCTATAAATCAAAGTCAGTATTACATCTACTTGTATTATACAGGTGATAGGAATCTAGCCCTTGGACATCGTCTGGAAAAATGGGATAGTATGTTGTGTTGCAGTGTTAGCTACTAAAATCTTGTATATTGATTAGTGACACTCTACAGTGGCATTGTATGAGACACTGAACTAACAGCATAAAAGGTACAGCTTCATTTACATCTCCTTCTGTATTTACTTGATCTTTTCCTTGTAATTATATGTGATATTATTTTCCAGAAAGCAACATAAATGCCCTGCATTAATTACACAAGAGAGAATGTCATAGTCTTTGTTCTACTTTTTGTCCGTGTTTTCCTGCAGAGCTAAACTAAAAAGAATGGAGAAAAAATCCTCCAAGTATTTGGAAACATTCTGAAATGTTTCTGTGCTGCCAGAGCAGACAGATAGTTTTTGTGCTCAGACAGAAAGTTATGGGGTGGGGCAGGCAGAAGGGATTAATGCCGTTTCCATATGAATAAGTGTGTGTTTTTTTTTTTTGAGGAGTATTATTTGCTATAATCCTATTAGCAAAATGGATAACCCTAGTGCAGTTTGGTAGCCAGTCTCTCGCTGACTAAAAAGAGCCGGGCCCTTAAGGTGTGGTGAGAAGCGCGGGGGAGATGAACTAGAATGTGAAAGAAATATTAATGTCAATGCTCAGGAGAAAATAGCTTTCATCATGTTGGCAGTAAACATTTTCAGACTGGAATTTTTTCCCTTAAAGTCCCAGCTCCTGGAAGCAAGTGACTGAATGAGGGTCTTATTTAAAAACAAAGAAAGTGTTATAACTGCAGAGGAGAACTGAAATATTAGTTTACAATGGAAAGTTATCAAACTATGAATATTTCACACTTGGAATTGTCAGTCATCTTGCAAGCGTTTAGAGCTTGGATCAGCTTGTAACAGATACTGATTATAATAGCTGCTGGATTGACTTTTGTGCTTTGCTTAGTCCAGATAAAAATTCTAAATGGCATAAGTACAGCAGTGTTCATTTGAAAAGTGCAGCCTTTCATTTCTCAGCCCACGTAAATAGCCAGCCAGGATGCCCAGCAGTGAGTGTAGGGGGACTGACATCAGCAAAATGCGTTCGAAGCATGGAAAGGTGTCCTTAAAAAAAAAAAAAAAAAAGCTGCTGGAAACAGGCAAAGGCTCTAAGATTAAATCTGCACTAAGGACATTCTGGGAACTTTAGTGGTCATAAATGATGGAATGTTTCATGTTGCCCAGAAGTCCTGGCTCCACCAGTGTCCTGGGGAGAGGACAGCTGCCTATTGAATTGCCACTTTTTCTTGCAACACATCAGTGCAGTTTAGAGAATGTCCTGGCTTGAGTACCTCCTTGTTGGAGAGGTATGGGTGGCAACGCATACTAACAACAATAAAAAAATGTGACCTTAATGTGATCTCATAGCGTTTCCAATCTTGCTGAAACTAGGGCTCTGCATACATCTTGGTTTTCATGGACAGTTTCATCTCATTTCATTTCATCTCATTTCACTTCACAGCTCAGTTTCATCTTCTTTTCTTCCAGATATCTGCCAGCCCTAGGAGATGGCACCTCTGACTTGCTTGTTGTATGCCTAGAGATCTTGTGTGGGAGTGATGTTTGCTTGTGTTGGGGGCAACTTACGTGGATCCGCAGGGATGCAGCAGCCTGGCTGGAGCCAGTGTGTGTGCAAAGCCTGTTCTCTAGGGCCCTACACTGTTGGTCCATGTACATCCCAACGCTGTGTGTGCTCAAACCGCTTTACACTTCCAAAACAGTAGATTTCATCCTTCCCAGATTGAGAAATTTGCAGAATCCTCTGTGAAAACACTGAAGATCTCTGTTCAATCCTGTTTCTGCTTGAAGCTTCCTATAGGGCCTTGGAGAAACACTTCACCTCTGTGTCAGTTCTTCATCCTACAGGGGATACTGGCCTATTCCCACCAAGAAGTACATAGCTTTTCTGGAGAAAGTATGTGTCTATGTGCCCTGTCTAGCAAGTCTCCAGTTTGGGAAGTGGCCTATAGCTGTCGCTACAGTATGGACAAACAGAAGATGAAGAGGAGGCTTACTTGTTAGCAGGAAAGAAGAATTGAAATTTGAATGACATCTGCAATTTGTATGTTAAAAAAGCATCAAAAATTAATGGAATATTTGAGACTTTCAGGTTTACTTTACAGCTGTATAATAAAATATGGTAGGACATTGCTAAGAAGCTTTCACAACTGGCTTTTAAAGTTTTTCTTTTTCACGCTATCAGTGAGATTTGTGATTTTCTGATATTTGAAATGGTTTAATACTGCCACTACAAAAATGGTAATTCTTTGTAAAAAAAAAATAGGGAGTTGTCACAAGAAAAAGAGCTGACAATTAGAATGGGTAAAAGATGAGCATGGAGAAAAATGGGTAGTGTTGAATGCTATTCTAGGAGAAGTTTTAGCAAGCTTCATTGTTCAAAGATAAACTGATTTTGCTTTAAATGGAATGCTATTTATTTAAACAGTTGGAGCTTCAAGAGTTACATATAGTGACAGATGGTTCACTCTCCCTTCTCATCTTAACAAACTGCTTTGCAATTTATCTTAAAGCTCCCCAGGTCTGCAGTGTTCATTTTAAGACAGAGATTTTAAGTGAGTGCTTTAAAAATGGATGTTACAATAGAAGGGAGGTACGTCATTAGGAAGAACATGAATTCATCCAGAAAAACAGTGGGGCACTTGCTGTTGGGAAGATTCAAAGCCACCATAACTTACGATGAATAGCAAGGGGCTTTATACGTAGCAGTTTAATAAATAAAGATACGTAGCAGAATCTGATCTTGGAAGTACTGCCACTGACAGGACCATGATCAATTTGCAAAGTTCTTCTATATTATTTTATGACTTTTTTTTTTAAAAAAAAGCAATTTTTCATTTGATTTTGGAAAATCCGTAAGAATGTGTGTTATCATTACTTGTTTAAATGAGCTTTTTGGGATGGAGGGATTTTCCTTCTGTGAGTGGAAAAATTATGCATAACCTACAGGGTTTCTGTAGCTGGGGATCTTCCTCATCTTAAAGATTATAGTTTCTGTGAAGCTGATGAGTGAGGGAAGTCCTTAGACATATAGGAAAAGATATCTGGGAAGATACGTATAAAGAATGGGGTTTGGGATCACTGTTCAGAATGGAATACCGTTATTTTCCTATAAGACATCAGTATAGGCAAAATGTCAAAAAAAAGGCAAAACCTTCAACTTGAGAGTTTTATTTTACTTTTCCATTTCCAATGCAAAGTTCAGGACAAGTGCAGTAAAGTTCGTGAACCCTTCAGCAGCAGTTGGATAAGTTTCAAACAAGCCTGAAATGGTATATGGTTTTGGGTGCAAATCAGGATGGGTTTGGTCCCAAGCCACTTGAAACACAGCACTTTTGGCTGCGTGCAGCTTTGTATTTCAGCCTTCATTGCAGTCCGGATCCAGAGCTGCCCCGAACGAAGCATTTGCTTACAGCCCTGTGAACGGAGCCTGCTGTACTTGTCACTGCCTTAGTGCTTGCAGGATACATCTAGCCGCGGCATCTTAGTAGCGCGGGGAAATGGTGAGCACTGTATGCTTGTCTTAGATGGATGAGTTAGGCTACAGTTCAGCTGGATGGTCGTTATAGACATCCGTATGTCTAAACATTAATGCTGATGACGCAATGTGTGGGCCTCATCCGGTTTTCCACAGGTGGTTTTGTTCAGAACAAACTCACTCCTGGTGCTACGCTAAGGCTGTGGAGGAAGCTCTAGAACTGCTTCCAAAGGGTGTGCGTTGCACTCTTCCTAAGTGTTACTTCTGGTTTAATTAGTCAAAAGGAATTTTCAAGAAATTAATCATTTACAGGCTTTCTGGCCCTATAGGAGTAGATTCCTTCACGTATGTCTGAAAGGTTTCTCAGTTCTGTTCTGTGTAGCGTGAGGTCCGGGGCAAGATTCTTGCAGAAGCCATGTGTTGGTTCCTGCAGCTCTTATGGATTCCTTTGTGCCAGCAGTCGCAGCAAAGCTACGTGCCGTGATGGCAAGGTCGCACATAAGATAACGCAAAGTGAGCAGATCATGGGCCTTTGTAAAAGGCTTTGATGTTTGAGTTGAAGAGCTAAACAAGATGTTATTAATTAATAATAATTAATATAATAAATATTCTAAACGATGGGAAGACTTCTACAAAAGTTGTTATGGAGTGACTTTTTTTGCTGCGAAGTAGCAGTATATTACTGTTTTACTACATTGGATATCCTGTCTTCTTTGTTACACCTGTATTGCACAGCTTTGAAACTCCAGCTGGGTAAGCCTGCAGCTTTTCTGAATTTGCATGGAATGACTATGCCTTGGCTGGGAGTTTTCTGACATGGTAATTTTTGTTCACATCCTTTGCTGGCTTTCTTTCCTCTTTGTGAAGGGCAAGCCCATAAGTAAGAGGACTGGGAAGTAAATGCAAGCACCTTTTAAATAATAGAACCAGGAGTAAGTCCACAGCTCTTCTGGCAAGGGCTTAAAGGGATGTCACGTAATCACTTCCTTCAGAGCCAGCTCCTGTTTGTGAATTCCTGGGATATGCTCTCCGTGTAGGATGCTAAACCCTGGGGCCCAGGTAACTGGCTTTCTGATAGGGAGTGGATACGTTCCTTTCCTTGTCACTTCAGCACCGTTGTCACTGGCTGCTCCCCAATACCTCGTGTCCTTTGTCACTTGGGCAGTGAATTAGGCAACATGTGCATGCCCAATCCTTTCTAGAGGAGGGAGCAGCTACTGTTTAGCTATGATTACTGATTTGTAAACACTTTTCAAGTATCATGAGCCTGACAGTTTTTTCCTTTATGGAACCAGGGTTCAGAAAAGAACTATCTGTCTGAACTGTTCCACTTACAGTCTGTAGCACAGGAGTAGTTGACAATAATAGGAGAAAACTTGAGTTGTGGAGGTTTTTTGTTTTGTTTTGTTTTTTGAAGTGGGGTTGCACAGAAATATTTCAGATTGTTGTTAAACTATCCATACAATGCCTTGATGTATGCACTTTGAAGCTGTTTTTTCCATAGTCCACAGTGAAATCTAGCATTAAAAACATTTTAACATTGTGGAGTGCCATTTTTTATTGTATTTTGATATAGGTCACATTCTGTAATCTCTTTTCACTTTGAATAGTGCATTTTACTAGTACTGTAACCCAAAGAATTACTTCTATTAAAAAACAGACAACATAGGCTTGTGGTTTTGCAACAGAGTAGGTTGTATGTGCATGCAGATAATACAAGGGACAATTTGCCACAAAACTGTCTTCCCACCAACCCTTGCCTTCATCCTTGTTTGCTGCCTCTGTCTGTGCTTCTCTTCCCAGACCAGTCTCAGCTTTTAGCCGTCAAATGCCTCCTTCCCCAACCCATCTGGGTGTTGGTTGTCTATGGATTTTTTTCCAAGTTCTTTTCAAACACAAATACTTTTAAGCAGGGCGTAGATTATACGCCTGAATCCGGTGGCAGATTCTGAACCTGCAAAAGCAAAGCTCTCACCAGAAGAGCTATATTCCCGCAGGGTCTTATTAGATCCAAACTGAGAGTATTAGTGGGAGCATTAAATATTTGCAGAATAAACAGAATTTCTTCACAGAGGCAAAACAATTTGCACCATACACTGCCAAGCGCTCTAAGCTAATCTGCTAAGCATTATAGAATTTAGGACTTGCTTCTGATCTTACACTAACCTTTTATAATGCTAGTTCCAAGTAAGGGAGTTATGTCTGCCTTATATCACTCTGAAATCAGGGCATAGTTGGGACATTTTGGGATGTTCCTGCATGAATCTGCTGAAGATTGTATACTTTATGGTTATATAAAGTTAGCCTCAGACTGAACTTCTTGTGTTACAGAAGTTGAGTCCCCATCCAGATTGAGGTTTTGATGTGGTAGCACCATATAAACATGATTATTCTTTTAGAGGGCTTGTCATCTTACAGAGAAAGGGTAAGTGAAAGAATTATAGCGTGCAAACTAACTGGGATACTGCTAGGCAGGGACTTCTAGTGTCTTCTTTTTGCAGCATGTGTCTACAAAGCCTCCTCTCCTCCCTCTTATGCTGAGCTCCTCTCTAGGTAACTGCTAGACGTCCCTTTTCTGACTGCTGGCTTTTCCCCCTCTTCATTTAACCCACCCTCCCAGAGAGAGTCCTGAATACATAAAACGCTTTTGCAATGTGCCCTGAAGCATGTATACTGATGAAGCGCATACAATGTAATTATGGATAGCACAATGCAACATCATGAAGTGCCTTTATTTACAGCTTCTCTATCATGAGAGTATAATGAACAGATTCAGTGAGGAAATGCAAAAGCAGATGCCTTTGGCTGGCTCCTGTTGTTCTCTTTTTGGCAAAGACAGAGGGACGAGTCTACCCTGGGACAGCCCCGCTGAAGTCAGATGAGTTACACCAGGCAGGAACTGGAACTTTTTTCTTTTCTCCTTTTTCTTCTTCTTATTCCTTTTTTTTTTTTTTTAAGAATACAGTTGCCAGATCTCCTTCCCCTGACTATCACAATTTCTCTTTCCACAGAAAGCCTGTGAGAAAAGACGCTCTGCTTCTGAAAAGGTAGGATAACCTTTTAGTCACTAATGGCTAATTTGCTCAGCAGTACACAGTTCTGCGTGTATCTACCAATGCCTGTAATCAAAAAATTAATATCTAACTACTTAGAGAAAAAAAGAGATACTAAAATCCTAAAATCTAATTTTTGAGTGGGATAGGAACAACAGAAAGCACTGTGAGAGCAAAGGAGTACTAACACAGCTGTGCTGCTTCAAGTACATGAAATCTGCTTAGAGCTGGCCTAGGTATCAGCATACAGTATTACCTTAAAATGTATAAATACACCCTGCATGTACTGAGGTGTAACATTAGACAAAGCTTCTAGGGGTGTCTGCGAAAGCGCCCCATTTGCTGGAAACTTTAGGGAAGAGGAACCTGTGGCAACTCATAGTATCAGCCATGTTTGCAAGTGGTGATCTTTAAAACAAGTTTATTAGGGCACACCTGGGACCGCACTTCATAGAACAGCGTAATAACAGAAGTTACCAGGACTGCTGATGCTTTGTGCTTGCTAGCGCTGTGGCCATACTTCTTGTTTTTTTCCTCCGCTGAGGACCTGAATGGAGCCTCTCATATAAAACCTGCCATTTACAATTTGCCTTTTGCTGAGGCCTCCTTTGTGTTCACACAAGGCAGCTGGCAGGAGTACTGACTCCCCAGAGCAGAGCCTTGCCAGCACGAGCTAATCAATATTCAGCAGAGTCCGCTGCTCATTACAGAACCATTGATTATCTCTGGAAGGTTACTCCCCCTGTGCGAGTGTCATTTTTCAGTCTCTTCCCTTTACCCCCTTCCCCCACGCTCTCATGAGGACAGAGTACTGGGATGGAAATGAGGTTCCATTTCAGGATCTGAATAGTTTGTCCTCAGATGTCAAAAGAGCTCTTGCAAAGTAGATTTCCCCACTGCTGGGTTTTTGTTTATATCAACTTTGTACTTTTAATTTCTGGGACATATCTAATGATTGTAAGTTGTGGCACTTGTGGTGTTTGTTGTATTTGATGTAGGCAGGTTGTATTAGTTACATTGAAGATTTGGTCTCTTGTGACGAGAAGAAAAACCCACATCTTTTACACAGCTATAGCTGACCTTTCTGACCTCTGGCCCAGCAGGGAAGAGCCATGGCTTCATATTCCATGCTATTCACAAGCAAATGGACAGGGAGGCTCATGGAGAATAAAAACGTGGTGCAAGCCCTCATCTGCTGACATGCTACACTCTGATTATATCCACATGCACTACACAATAAATTCCCTGTCTCTAATACAAGAGAGGAAGCCAGTGTGCAGGTTTGTATGGGACGATATCTGCCCATTACCCTGCAGTCAGTCTGGCAAAAATCATAACTAGGTCTCTGCTTTTAAATGTGAAGGGTGTATTAAGTCATCAATGCAGCAGTAGAGACCTGTGAGATAAAACTGCAAGTCTAAACACTTGAACTTATTCCAGGTGATAGAGTAGATGCCGGATATATGGACAGATACAAAAGACTTACTGGAACAATTGTTTTGGTTGTTTGAGTTGCTTACTTGGATTGTAAATGTGGCATTAACAATCACAGCAGAGATGGCGTGAAAAAGTCAAGGTCCGAGGTCACAGACCTCGGGAGGAGAGGAGGCAGCTGGAGCTGAGCAACAGATGGGTGAAAGAAAGCTGGTTGGCAGAGAATACAATGCTCATCTCCACTAAACTAGTCAGTTCAAGTTAGTACGTCTCCAAAGAGCAGAAACTACACCGTGCTGTGACCATCTACATGTATGGAGAGACTCCTTTAGCAGAAGAATTGAACTTGCAGTTGGTGGATAGTAGTTGAGTATCTAACATTCTGTCTGTAATAAGGGGACTGAAAGTCAGTAGATCTCAAGCTTTATCCTGCTTGTGTCTTCTTGGCTTGAATTAAGGCATCACTAAATTCAAGCTAGGTGCTTCTGTCTGAGTGGGAGTAGAGTCGGCAATGCAAGTCAAAGCACAGCTAAAGTTATTACAGCAGTGAAGGTGAACACCTTTTCTTCTCCTGCCCTTACTACTGAGGGAGGAGCTGTTGCTCCATGGAGAGCAGGCCTGCTGCCTGCTTCTGACTTTGTACGAAGCACTGTATTACTAGGAAACTGAAAGCCGGAGAATGCATTCATGCTGTGGGGCTCCTCTAGAGGACAGCAGTATTCACGGTAGGTGAAGCAAAACACAGACCATACCTGGTTAGCACCTTGCAGTGGTGCATCCTGGTACGTCTCACACAGAGGTCTGTGGTTTGTCAGGTGCTGGTGATTTAGCCCATGTCTCCAAGAGCGAGTTCAGAAGCCAGCTCTGTGACCATTGCCAGCAATTTGATCATGTCCAGTCGTTAGCACATACCAGAGAGATGATGACAGGGATTTGAAAAATGGCAAGCTGGCATTAACTGGGTTTTGTTTAGCCAAAGGGACTCCCTGTCAGCTCCCTGTCTTCCTGATGGAGGCATGTGACACAATGGATCTCACTGCCAGAGAAAGCTTGGTGAAGCATAAATCAGGAGTTAAAGTGAAAGTGGACAATGGAGAGACAGTTCCTCAGCTGACAGAGAGGGAGTTGTCCCTGGCATGGGAGAAGAGTGGCTCCATATGTCATCCTGTTTGTCAGGAAGTGCTTTCTTTCCGGTTTCAGTTGTCAGCCCACTGGCATTAATTAATGTTTTGGCTATTTTCTGCAAAGAGGCTGTGTTGCTACTTGAGGTAGAGGATCCTTGAGATATGGTTTTGTAATAAGCTCAGACCAGATATCATTCTGAGCTTACTTGTACATCCAATCTGGCTTTCAGCTGTCTTTAACACACCTAAGATGTATTCAAAGGATGAGGTGAAGGACTAATGTTATGCCTTGGCCAGAGAACATTTATGGAATATTACGAAGGAAATCTTGACACAGAGTGTACTGTTCCCGTTCCTCTATTAGGCAGAACTCTTCCTGTCCCATTTATACTGATGTTAGCCTGTAGTAATCAAGTCAATGAAAAGTCCTAGAGGGAAATACTGAACTGAATATTTCTAGCGATTGCAGCAGAAGGAATAAAATAAGTTAGCATGCTGGAACCAAACGGCTCACACCATTCACCAGAAAGTCTATCTGATGCAGCACAAATATCTGTCTTCTGTGTCTCCTTTTCTTAGTGTTCATACCACCAGTGCTTTGGGGATGTAGTGGAGGTTTTTTGATGCAGAGTGCTCTCAGGGATGCAGTGACAGCCAGTGGGTTAAAGAGCAGTAAGCTCTTCATGCAACACTATATGAAAAACCTCCAAAGAGACATGAAATTCCTCTGAAGCCATCTTACATGTTTGGCAAGTGAAATTTACCCAGAGTAGACTCATGTTCTTCCATATAGATTTTTATTGTGCAGATTATGCCTTCTAGCTGCAAAATGACATTTAAAGTAATAGAAAAGAAAGATCTCATATGAATAATATGTTAAATATACCACAGTTTTATAGAACAAGGCAAACCCACACAGTTTCAACTGTAGGCTCTCCTAATGTTCAGTGAATGCAACGAAGTCTTCAGCACCATTGATTCTGTTTACAATCTGCTGATGGAATTTGCATCATACATAAGCAGATTCATTAGACCTCATTATCAGGAGGGACTTTGAGTTTTAAATAATATTTGTCTTAAAGAGAGACCTCAGCTACCTGTCAGTACTGCAGTTCACTTGGCTAGCTTTACCTCCACTAATACTAGGTAAACCTAGGGTCTTATCTAGTTTAAATTCCTGTCTAAGCTTATTCCAGTGCACTCTGGATAGACTCCTTCAGGTCAAACTAAACTATTGCCAGGATTTATATTAAAAGAAAAAGGCAGGACTCTGGACATGCCAATAGTTACATGAAATTTGAGTAAAAATCAATATAAAAAAATGGGATTCGATACATGCGAGACAGAAAGATGTCCTGAGTATGTTATATTGAATATGAGAAGCCTGCACTTGTTTTGAGCATATTTTTATGTTTTAGAGGAGAAATACTATGTGTTCCTGTCTTGGCAGCAAACATGGAAGGAGAATTACAGAAATTAACCGTGTAAAGGCTAAAATCATACATGTCAGTGTGCTCATGCAGTAAAAATAATTATAGGACTGACTTCCACAACTGGCAGGTACAGAGTGTGAGTTCTTGTATTTGCAGTGGGGCAAATGAAATGTCTTTTGGGATTCATGACTGCAGAATAAAGTTTTGAAGGATCAAGAAGGCTTTTGTTGAAAATGTTATTCTTGCATTTTTGAAAATATTTCCCTTTAAGGAATGTAGGTGTGAAGTAATAGCCTATATTTTGAGCTATGCAGATTTTCAGAGCTACTGTATGTCGATGTGGCTAACAGTCTACAGACCTTTCACATTACTTTGGTCTGAACCAGTGAGTCTGTTCATACTGGAGACAGCAATGGTCGCTGAACACGTCGACCCCATTTTATTAGGGGACCCTGGGAACACTTAATATACTACTGTCTGGAAGTAATAAAACTCCAGAATCCAGAATTGTGTGGGAGGCCATGCAGACTTTAGTGGCAGGTGTGCAAGTTCAGACACTGCTGTATACTTATCTTTGAAATAACTGGCCAGAAAGTATTTCCAGTAATCCAGCTGCTTCGTGCTTGTTCCCAGGCAGAGGGCTCCATGAGCTATTTGTGCAAAAGTCAGCATTTCACATTACAAATGGAATGGATTTCTATTAGACAGAGGTGATCTCTTACCCTGTTTAATCAAGTAGTATCTTTTAGTGTTTTTTTTGGTCTTTGATTAAATATCAGTAAAAAGACCTGCTAAGTAGTCTGTCTTGGGTGTTTGTTACCTGAATTATGATTATGAAGGTGCTATAGTTCTCTGTTGTCTTCCATGCTGAAATTGTGCCAAGTATTTTCCCCTAAATAGATGAAGCGTAATGCTGGTTATTCTGTTTGCTGTCAGTGCAAACTCTGAAAGCACAGATAGAATCTGGATTAATTTGTCTGCAGTTAGAACTTGCTTGCGTTCTGGTACTTCAAAGGCTGTTGTAGAAGGAGTACACCAGTGATCGGTTTGTTAGTGCATGACAGCTGAATCTGTCACACACAATGATTATACTTCTCAGATACTTGCTTTCACCATTAGCTTTCTGATAACTCGTGTTAACTTTTAACATAAAGAAGCACTTACAAAGACTACGTGCTTTGCAAAGAAGGAAAAAAAGTTTTTATGTTGCAAGTGCTCAGTTCCTGTCTTCTTTTAAGTGAGAATGTGAACAGGTCCCTGGGGAACTTGTACTCACAATCAGTTGCTTTACTTGATCCAGTATGATTTTAGATCAGAACTTCTCCACTAGCTTGCATTTTAGATGGAAGGGTCCATTGCAAGTCAGGATGCTGAGGAGTCTGTGCTGTACGTGGATCCAGAAATTTCTACCTGTTGTCCCAGTGACTCAAGCTTATCAGCTTCACTCTCCCTTTAAAATAAAACTAAGATTATTATGTTATTTGCGTTTAGGGAAGTGGAAACAATGAAGAATGGAATTTGAAAATTATCAGGTGAATTTGATGAATACTTTCGTATTCATTCTCAATTCCCACTGTAGACTCCTAGTGCAGATTCAGGATCATAATTAAGATGCATATTCTACAGGATGTATTGCTTTTTAAGGCAGATACATGGAGTAATTCAATTGTTATTTTTGCCATATTTTCTTGGAGAAACATTTTGTGAGTCTTTGGACTCTACACATCACGTATGTGAAAGTATTTGAGGTACTTCAGATTATAATAAAGAAAGACTGAGGTGAAACCTTGGAAGATGAAGTGTTCAAACATATATTTCAAATGACGTTTGCTCGTTTGTAGTAAGATTGCTGCAGCTACCATCTGTGCATTTTTTACAGTGTCTATGTTGTAAAGAGAATAGGGAAATCTCATTGCTTTCCAAGTGGATTTACAGTCCAGTAAACACTTGTGGTGTAGTGTGCAGCATGAGATATATCAGTAAACCAGGCTTAATCATCACCATTCAGATTAAAACATTTTGAAGGACAGAAAGTAATACAGAAGTCTAAATCTATTTCATTGTAGAGGGATTTCATTAAGACAATTGATGTCACCGCTTTGCAGTATTGACCTGGAAGATTCTGCTGCAATAAGCCTGTATCTGGTGTACATACCCATACTTCTTAGAATTTGTTTATGTTTATTCATTGCGTGCTGATGTCTGCAGTATAACTGTAGCTAATAAATTCATGCTATGGGATTACAGCAGATGTTGCAACAAATGTGCGAAGATGTATAAAGTTAACTCAATCATTTGACAAAGAGAATCCCTAAGAATCTGGTGCGCTCTCCCTCCAACGCCTTCTTTAAGGTATTATGTACTTGAAATGGCTTCTGCCCTGTCTTTCACTCACATGCTAGGCACAGTACATACATTTCACAGATCTCCATACAACACTTTCTGCTCTCTTTCAGGCTGCCCACTCACTGCTTGACGCTCACTGGAAGTGTTTGAGCGTTCAGAGGTCAGTAGGATTTTTCCAGGTGGGGGTGGAATTCTTTTCATTAAAATCTGTGTCCCTGTAGGCTACAGGTGTATTTATACCAATGCATGGAAACCTAAGCTCCGTCACAGTCACATCTGTGAAAGGGATGGTTCTTGGGAGTCCTAACTGTCCCAAAAGGGTCACTGAGGGAACAGGATTGTGCCCAGCATCAGAGTGAATGCTGTAACTTCTAAAATGGCAGATGACCATCTTTTACATCCCTCAAGAACTCAAAGAATCATTTTTTAGTAAGTTTTTAGCTTAATTCCTAAGAAAAGGAGGCAGTCGAGAAACTTACCTCTGCCAGTCTCCCTGCATGTAACTTTTGAAACTACTGACCATTTTTAAACAAATCTAAAAGAGAGCTAGAAGTATCAAAGCTTTCTCCGAGTTTCATAAGCACTGGCAGTTGAATAAAAGAGGAGCGCCTAAATTAGTGCTTTTACTGAAGGAACTCTTCTAGAGCATGTTTTTATTGACAAGCCCCATCTGGCCAGTCAGCAATTATGTATTGGCAGGCCAATGTATAAGGAGTATAGAGGGGAGCATAGCTATTGTGGTGAGTAGAGGGTATATTAGGGGACAAAAATCTGTAGGAAACCAGGCTTCATCAGTTCTGCCTCTTGGGGAACAAGCGATTGTTTAGCAGAGGACAGAGATCCTGCACTGATGCAAAGCCTCAGTTACAGTTAGCTTTTATCTTTCAGTAACAGAATATAATGTGTAAAGACTCTTTCAACATTTGGACAGTGGAGCTGAACAAAAAAGAGACCATTATCTACAATATCTGTCAAAACTGGAGAATGCTCTGTGCTAGCCTGCCAAATGCAGCATTTGTTCACTAGAGGATTATCTGTTCGTTTAGTCCAAAAGAGAAAATGATATAATTTCTTTGGTTCAATTAGTTTATTGTGACAAATTTTTTGGAGGCTGATTATGACATCTCAGCAAGTAAACCAAAGCCACTTTTTGGTTGTTTTACTTTTCAGGTCTGCAAAATAAATAATTTTAAGATGTAGTAATTTGACTGACTTGAAGGAGTCTCTGGTCTCGCACTGAATTTTGCTTTGAGGATAATGTTTTGCAGCATTTTGTTCTGGGGAGCAATTTCACAGCATAGCCATTTTATTTCATATTTGTGGGAGAGAGGGCAACAATAGAGCATGCTAGGAATGTTTTGTTTGTTTGTTCTGGGGGATTAAATTCGCGTAGTTCAGTCAGATGTAGGAAATCTGGTGAGACCACAACTTGAATTTTGTGTTCAGTTTTGGGCCCCTCACTACAAGAAGAATAATGAGTTGCTCAAGCGTGTGTAGAGAAGAGCAACGAAGCTGGTGAAGGGACTAGAAGATGACTTATGAAGAGTGGCTGAGGGAACTGGGGCTGTTTAGTCTGGAGAAGAGGAGGCTGAGGGGAGAACTCATCGCTCTCTACAAGTGCCTCTGAGAGGATGCGAGCAAGAAGTCTCAAGCATTGGAACAGGCTGTCCAGGGAAGTGGTGGAATCCTCATCTGTGTAGGTATTTGAGAGACGTTTGGATGTGGCATGGTGGATGTGATGGTTGGACTTGATGATCTTGAAGCTCTTTTCCAACCTAAATGATTCTGTGATTGTGTGAAATAACCAAGAAGGAGGGGACCCCAACACAGCAAATGTTCAACTTCACATGCTGGGCAGTTTTCAGCAGAGTGGTGGGTCAGATTCAGCCCAGAGGTCTACAGACTACCTCAAAAGCAGACTGTCACATGAGTGACCTTCACACCCAAGCTGGAGCTTCCTTGGCAGTGATTCCTGGCAAAGCCTCACGTCAGCACCAGCACTGCACTGGGGTTTGTGGCTCAGCACAAAAACCTCTTGGGCCTCACAGAGGGGTCACAGACCTCCAGTATGTACGGCTTCAAGCAGATCGTATTGTTACCCTTTACTTGCAAGTCTTGGTGACTTAGTTTAGAAATATTTAAAATGAAATGGTTGAAACTCATTTTGTCCTGCAGGTAACAGACTGTGTGGGTTGAAGTAGGGTCATTCGAGGAGCCTGGTTTGGAGAGACTTTTCATGTCTGGCTCATCTTTTTGTTCCCCCTAGGCAGCACTGGCTTGTTACTGCCTCTCCCCAACCCCAGATCAGTGCAAAGATGCATTTGCTCAGCTGTGGTAGAGGAAAACGGGAAGCACGAAGTGGTCGGGAGAGGATCCGCGGGGCTGGAGGCAGCTTGCCCTCTGGCGGCCGCCGGGAGCCAGACGGCCCGGCGCAGGGCGAGCCATTCCCCCGCACGGCCAGCGGCTCTGAACTGAGTTCGTGAGCTGGCTGGCTCTGCTGGAGTGCTGGCCAGCCGGGCCTGGGTGGGTGTCGACGTAAAAGCTCCATCTCTAAGCGACTGCCGTAGGAAACGGAGTTTTCTGTCTACAAAGGAGCGAGAGCAATAGTGTAATCGCCCTCAGACTTGAACCATCAGGTGTCAGCCTTGTTCTGCCTCAAGGGTTTCAGTGCTGCATTATACCAGCTGTCTTCCTCCTACAAGCTCCCTCTCCCTGCCCCATCACAGACACAAGACGGAGAGTCAGATTCTCCCAGTTAATTCCACAGAACCTTCGTCTTCCCTTGGAGTGAACAAATAAAGGGGTGGATGGACAAGGCAGGAATGGCCAGAACTGCTTTGTGCATGCTGAAGTGGGTTGCTCTCTTTTACGTGAAGATGCAACACACATATGCTGGGTTCTCCTCCTGCTTCCTTTACAAGTTGGAGGGAAGGGGAATAAGGGTGACACAGTCCCTCCCAGAGCTCCGTTGTGCACTGAGGGTGACATACACGTTGAGTTCCCATACGTGAATCTGTCCACCCTACAGCTTTTCCCTGCTTGTGAATTGGTTCTTCGGCCACCCTGAGTTTGTTTTGCCATGTCCTTCTGTCAAAAAGAAAAGATGTTTCCATAACCCTTATTTGTTATGTTTTGATGTTAATCCTGACATTCTTTACCTAAATCCAAAGAACATGCATTGCCTTTACAAATCTAAAGGAAAAAAACTTACCTTGGATCTTAAATGTTTAATCGCATCTGATTAAACAAAGCCTTCTTAAAATAGACCCCAAAAGGAAAAGATCCAATTGTCAGCCTGTTAAATACCAAAGCAAAACAAAACCCCGAGGAAATGAATGGGTAGCAGTCAATGGTGTTACAGTTGCTTAGGGACTGATAGTAAGAAAAGTGGCATGTGTCCAGAAGAGGCCCAGAGCAAAGAGAGGAAACCTCTGTCTCACATGGAGAAAGGGCAAGCCAATGTAGAAACTGATTTATATGTGCAAGTGAAATTTAAGGGACAAATGTATATACATTTTATAGTTTGAAGACTATTCATGAAATAATATGAAAGAAAGTGAAGAAGAAAGTAACTATGATGAAGAAACAACTCAAAACACTACTGTATTTTTTCTTTAGCTCCCTGAAGACTGCAGGTCTTTGTTTTCAGTGCATGAGCTACTGTTTGGCAGGTTTCCTGAACCACTCTGTCTATTCACTTCTTGCTAATGTGAAAGTGCCCAGGCTCCCTGGAAAGAGGGCTTTGCTGGAAACCTTTCATTATCAAGGATTAGCTGTTTGGTAAACCTGTGTCCCCTTTAATAGTCTGACGGGAAGTGCTGGCTAATGAAGGGCTTATTGTGGTGACGCTGTGAGTGTGGGACTTGAATCCATTTTATTGCTCAGATTTCAAGCCAGGGTTTTTAGTGCTCCAAAGGACTGAAGGGAAACTGAGTCATACCCTTTGGTTCTGCTAAAAACATGTTGAAATATCTGCTTTCCTTTCTCAGTATTCTTGCTGAGGTTGTGGTCCAAACACTTTATGTAGCAGGAAATTTGCTTGCTATATGCCGATATGTTAAAAATTATGCATATAGACTTTAAAAGTGTTGTGTCAATGACTGGGGACAGCTTACTTGAAACGTTTCCATACAATACCAACATAAGAACTGAAATAATACAAGCCATTAAGTGCCAGCTTCAGATCATAACGTAGTTGTAAAGCTCTTGACAGAACCAAGTGTGAACATCCTCAGGCCACCTCCAGTCAGGTAGAAGACATGGCAGGCAAGTGTAGGATTTACTTCTTCACTGATAAACTTCCGTGTCTGTTTTAAATCTCAAAAGATCTAAAGATAAGTTACCAAAGTTTTCTTTTTTTTTTTAATCAATGTACTAGAAATACATCCTCCATGAAAAATATTTCTGTACAACTTAAATCATGAAGAAATAATGTTGCAAATCAGTCTGTGATGTCAGACAGGATTCTTTTGTCTCAGTAATAAATCTCTCTTATTGAAACTCCCAAGCCATAGTTATGTACAAAGGGAAAATTAATTGCAGTGCCAAGCTGTAACATTGTAAGAAGATTAGACTATTCTGTTATTTCCAGTGAAAAAAAAAAAAAAAAAAAAAAACCATACAAAATATTCAAGGCTTGTGAAGACATTGCATCAGTTAAACAATCCACTCACATGAACGTGGATGTGGATTTGTTTTGTTCATTGCTTCCCAAACTCCACGATCTTGGCAACTATCCAACTGTTTGTCACACTATCCATCTTAAACGTGCAGTCAGAATCACGATGACCCCAAAACAGACCGCAGATGAGATACACGGTGCAGTGAGGGTCCTGCAGGACCATCTGTGGTCAGCTGAAGAGCACTTCTGAACCCCTGTGAGGGAACTGTAAAGGATTGCAATGACCCAGAGGACTCGATGCATATTAAAAATGTAAGTCAATGCATTCACACATGTCCTGAGCCAGAGTGTCTAAATTGCCAGCTGTGTCCTGTGGTTATTCATGCTCGATGTATGGGGAGAGGCAGTGTCTGAGAGGAGCAAGTGTTTTGTTTGTAAGGTCTAATTACGGAGTCCTGACACACTCACAACTCTTTGGTGGGAGTCTGCACATGAATCAGTGCTCATTGCTGTGACTATTTAGCGGAGGCATCAGCATCAGATTTATACGTTTTTGCTGTCACTGTGTTGCCATTAAGTTGGAAGGTGATGGATGGAGACCCCATGGGACTGATGGTGTCTCTGTTGATCTGTAGTTGGTTCCTGGCATAGACAGGAACTTCTGCATTTAACCAAACCTTCTTCTGTGTCAGTGGGGAAACGGAGGTCAGTATGGAAGTGTTCAGAACGAAAGGGCTAATTTACATTCATTCCCACGCCACATAATGGAAGCTGTGTGAACGCAGTACTCTATGCATGTATTTAAATATCCTAGATCTTTTTAATATTTAGATAAATATCGTTTTGCTAGTCAAACATAGTTTAGATGAGTGACTTTCAAAACTATTTTAATTATTTAGTTGTACCCCCTTTGTAACATAAAATTTCACTCAAAAATATGTGGCAAAAAAACAGAATAACATCAAATTTGGATTTGCATGCTTCTAGTAATGTTGCTGAACTTCCTGTGTTTAAATGTTATCTAGTATATATATATTTTTTAATTTCATATGTAATTTTTCTCTCTTATCATTGGACTTTGCTGTCCAGTTAAGGACCATCTTTCACATCAAGTCAGACCAGAATAAGTTATTTCTTTAAACTATGCTTGATCTCAAGTTAAAGCCTACTTAATTCCAAAGTTTTAGAAATAAAATTGAAAAATAATTCTTATCATATCCCATGTGGAAATGTCAAATACACTATCTGGCCAAAGCAGATTTTGATTTAGGGAGAACAAAGCAGAAGAAATATCCCTTGTAAATACATGAGAGAGGCCTCTGTTCCCTGCTGGCTTCCATTGTTGCTTGTAGGACTTCACTGCAAAAATGAGTTTTCTTTCATGAATCGTTTTCGGAACGAATTTGTTGTGCTACAGGAAAGTTTTCCCAGATGTCTTTCTCTGTAAGCCCAGCATTAATACCCACTGAAATTTGCACAAGATACCAGCTAATCTTCAACTCTGTAGTTCCAGGTCTTTGAACACACCCAGTCTTATTCAGCCTCATAATTTATTCTTCATCTGTGAGGAGCTCCAAGCACTTTATATAAACAGTTGTGTTTTGCTGGTTTACCAGTGCTGTTTAGGCAGTAGCCAGAGTCTGATCTGTAGCTGAAGTAATAGTAGCTGTCTAATGGTTCTCAGTGTGATGGCGTTCCCTTGGAAACATGGAGTTCTGAGGCTTTCAGCATCTCAGAAAACAATTTTTGTCATACTTGGCAGTTGTTTGCCCTCCACCCCCAGCACCTTGCTCTGCAACTGGAAAAGCTCTGCCAAGAGACCTCAGCCTTGCTGGCAGATCCTGATCAAAAACCTGGGTTGATAATCAATATGCAGTTAGAGGGATCCTGTGAAAGGAGTGAGAACTCTGTTATTGTAGAGCTAGTACATGAACTTATAAACTCACTTAACTGTGGCATGGAAACCTTTCTACCACTAATGGAAAAAACTGTTTTTTCTTGCAAGCTATACCTGGAGATAGCACCTCAGTAAATAACAGGTGTAGATAGCGCCAATTTTTCCACACCTAAGACTAAATGGAATATTTAACTCACCAGTTAAATGTGACTGCTGAAAGTAGCATAAATCGCAAGGTTCATAACACAGAATATCAGTTTCATATGTGTTCCAGCCCTCCAGCACAGTCCAGAAAGCAGAAAAGAAAAGGAGTCCCAAGGTAGTGATTAAAAGGAAGACATGGAAAGAAAGATATGTACTTTCAAGAAACACTATGACTATTAGGGAATTAAAGAAATTGTTAAAATACAGAGCCATGTATCAGTAGGAGAACAAAAGATTTTACATGAAGAAATGACCTGATAAGTATCTCTGGCATATAGATGCTGCAAGTGCATTACCAGAAGATAGCCTCTTTGAAGATAGTTCATAGTCCCTTTGGGTTCCAGTTTCAACCAGTTCAACAGGAGAAAGAGCTCAGTTCCCTGGCCCCTAAATTACCTCCTGCCTGCTCTGATGTACCCCAGCTAGATGTTCTCCCTGGGGACCCATGTGCAAGTCAATGTGGTAGTGTGCAAGTGTATTCTCCATGACCTCTGTGTCACAGAATTTCCAACTAGGCAGACACAGCTGTATTTACAGCTGATGATTGCAATATAACTAGACAAGCCGTCACCTTATCTTTACTAGAAGAATATGTAGAATTTCAACTAATCTGGTGGCATTCTTTCACCCAAAGCCTGTCTACATTTGAAAGTGTCGTGTATTTTCCAAGATAACAGTGAAGGATAGCTTGAGTCCCAACGATGATAATTAGGGTTGAACCATTTAACTGAATGATGGCATTTTTTTAATCATTTAGAGTCTTATCCTATAATCATAATTTAAAGGATGGAATATACAGAGGAGATTTTGATGTAAGTGTGGAAGTCTTAAGATATGTCCTTAAAATTTGTTCTGTATCACAAACCTTATTTTGCTGTGTTTTGATCTCACATATTTGTGCATCAGATCGAGTTTTAATTAGTAATGGTAGGTTTCATGAAGTCATATATTAAGTAGAATATAAATACTTATGCTACAAATGCCTTTCTTTTTCATATGTTAATTTTGCAATCGTGTGAATATCCTCATTATCCTTGCCTAATAAATTCTTGTTCTTTGTAAGCATGCTTTGCTTGTGCTTCTATGGTTTAGACATTTCCTTTCTCCTTATTTACTCCATTATTCTACTTAAGATGAATGTCAGTTGGATGTATTCAATACAGTATAGGCTCTCTTAGTTGTCTGATACTTTCCCATGTCTTTTCAAAAATATTTGTGACTACATTAAAGTTATCTTGTTAACTTCCAACACCCAGGGATAAATGAAATTAAGCCAGTAAATGGGCAGCTGAGTTTCTCCCAATTTCTATATCAGTTCTTTATGAATAGCTACTGTAAGGCTGTCTTAACTTCATAATCATGATTACTTTTTGTTGTTGAAACAAGACTTCAGTCCCTGCCATTTCACAGCTGCTAATTTCATCAGTTTCCATTTATTAATGATTCAGCTTTCTCTTTTGCAATTTTTATTACCCGTGTAATAAAAGATGTCCTCTTTCCCCAAGTGCTTGCTGTGCATTCTTATGTAGCCTCTAACTTAATCTGCCTTAGTCTTTCTGTCTTCCTTTTTTTGTCATTTGTAGTTCAGAGTTATTCTGAGTAGATGCATTTTAAATCATATTGAACTTTTCTCATACTTTTAACTATGCTTCAACGGAAGAACTGTAGCCTGTTGAAAATTAAGTATTATAACTGCATTTCTTACCATGTCCAGACTACACTACTGGCTACTTTTTGCCCTGGAATCTTCACAGGTTTTAATTCTTGCATATTTAAAAAATCTAAACTGTTACACTTCTGAAGTCTATTAACTCAGTCTGGACATGGGAAAAAAATCACAGACACCACATTCAGTATTGTTATCCAGGTCTGTGTGATCAGTATTATGTCATCTCATACTGGGTCCCTAAATACTTACGTTGTCCCTCATTTCCTGTATATGAGTCAGTATTTTTGGTGTACGCTCTTCAGGGAAACTTGAGTTGAGGTTGTACTGTTTGGATTAAAATATCTTCTTCCACTACCAAGAAGTTATGAAAACATTTATTATCTTGTATTTCTTATACAAAGAGGGGTTAAAAGCGTGGCATCTAGGGAACTGCAGCTCCTGGACGGTGCTCCAGGATGAGGATCAAAGCTGCTCATTTAGCTATCTGACAACCTCAACTACAAAAATATTTTCAAATTATCTGGTGATGGTCACATGCTTTTGAGATGGAATATCGTCCAGGTATCTATCCTCTGGCACAATGAGTTAATACAGTAAGTACTACAAATGCTTCAGGAGAGCTAAAAATTGGTCTCTGAAGATGAAATAGTACCAGCATGTAGCCAGACTCAAAGAGAAGGTAGTAAGAAGAAATCAAAGCTCTTACAGCTCAATAATTGCAACTAGGGTGCCACTTTCTGCTTAACATGGAGACCTTGCTTTAAAGCTTTGCCAACATTGATTCTGCTCAAAGTTTTAGAAGTCCTGGACATAAATGCAGCAAGTGCTGTCCACCCGCTTTTCAGAAACTGGGTGGCCACATATGGAGGTGCTATGCCCCAGGGCTGTCCTCAGCCACCCAGGCTCAGCCTGGCAAAGTTCTCCTGCCTCTGGGCAGGGGACATCTGCTCAGGGTTAGTTCCTCCTAGTTTAGTCCCTCCTGACTTTCTCACAAGTGGCCCATCTGTAACCAAAGCCTGGCTTTCCAGTGAAGTGATGCAGAAATGGGGTACCCGCCTGTGGCTTTCACCCGGTCTCTGCACAGCACGAGAATTTCCTTGGGGGGGGCTGTTCTGCAGAACCTCCTTCCACCAGAGGGCAGCTGGCAAAAGGAGTGTGATGGCCTGGCCTGGCTCAGGATGTGACAGTACATAATTTGATGCTAATTCTTCTGGTTTTAATTTCCTCCCTAACCAGATGCAAGCCCCTTTAGATATCTCCAATGGCATTATGCTTAGGGAATGCTTCCCACATTAAAGTGAGGGCAGTGTTCTTTCCCAATTCCCCACAAGATCCATCCTCATCCTTAATCTGAGCTAGGCACAGTCCAATTAGTTGTTTGTGTTCCTGAATTATCAGAATACTAAGCTTTAAAAATCCAATAATGCATCAGAAATATGAATTTGCAATGAGTGTATCCCTGAGCTCCGTTCATTGCAGATCTGGCACACTTTCTGCAGCCTCAGGTGGGAAGAGCAGAGGAAGTTAGCAGCTATTTACAGCATGCTCAGCACTGCATCTCCTCCCTTTATGAGTGGTATGGAGCCACTTTGGCGTCTAGACATAAAGAGCCTATGTTGAAAACTACTGTAGGATCACAAGTAAAAATAGGTGACAGCTGCTCCCTAGTGTACATGAATATAGGGAATAAAAAAAAAAAACACTTGTGCTAAGTACTTATCCTGGCATTCCTCATGATAAAAGAAGGGTGTAGTAGGAAATCAGTTACCAGACTTGGGATCCATCTGTGCTAGTGTATCTCATGCTCCCTGTTGTTGTGATGTGTGTTGTTATTGCCAGTTTCAGATAATCAGTGAAGACAGAGACAAGAGTTTCAGTGTTTTTAAACAGGGAGAAGTAGCAGCTCTGACCATCTCACAGCGACTAACCTCAGTCTAATTGTGTTTCTTGCTTTTCATCTTTTCTCTCTCTCATAGTTTCTTTCACTTTCTTTTGTGTATACAGTTAGTTGCTCCGGGGAGAGAGATTTGCTCCTCTAGCTTGTGTTGAGGCTGAATTCAGCTGAAGTCTTTAATGCACTAACAGTAATGCTTCCTGTGGAAATAAATGGGACTTCAGGGAAGTTGGAGCTTGATGATGCTTGCAATTGAAATTTTAATTTAATGTTTTCATGTTTAATGTTGTAAACAATCTTGCATAAGCAAACCAAGTGAGACATCTCCACAGTATGAGCCTGGGGGATGGGAATGTAAATGCATGACCTTCAGCCTCATCAGATGCTCACAGAAGTCATTCTCCACGATAGACCAGACACTGAGACTTTTCCTCTTCAGCCAGATGAAGCTACCTACTGTATTCATCTCCCACAAAAAACAGCAAAACCTTACTTATGACCTCTTTCTCTCCCTCCAGATGTCACTAATGTGAAAGCTGAATGTTTGTAGTTATTTCCAAAGTTTTAGTTACAACTGCATTGAACCGAGTGGGGGATGTACTCTTGGAGCTAACGGCGTTCTGCCACTTGTTACCTTCTTTTCAGGGTTTGATTGGGAACTTCACATTTACATACCCTTGATCCTTCCTGGTTTATGTGTGGCTGGTGTCAGATGATCAGGAGAAGCATGGGAGACAGTGGACAGCATCATTATATCCAGATGACTACAGGCTGAGGACAGCTGGGATATGGAAAGAGTAGGGGGATAAGAAAATAAGAGAAGGACCAGTTAACCTCTAAGTCGTGCAGGAGAGCATTTGAAAGCTTGATCTTGCAACCAGAGTGATTTTCCTTTAACCCTATTTCATATGTGTAATTTTTACTTAACTTGAGAAAGCTTTTTTTCCCGTTGGCAGGTGAAGTGAAAAGCAATAGTACTGATAGCTCCTTGTTTCCTAAACGTGAAATGCCAATTGATTTTTTTTTCTTCTTCCTTCCCAATATCACTGCATAGGAGTGCCATGGAAGTGCTGTAAGAAGGAGTGCTGGAGAAACAGAAGAGAGAACTTCTGAGACGAGCCAGCTCCACATCCAGGTGCAGAGTCACTTCATGTATAATCATTCTGTCAAGCTCAGACAATACAAGTGTATGATTCTAAGTTAACTCATTCCTCTTACGTATTATGATATTGCATTATGATAGATTTTTATTTCTGTGACAGTACACTAAATATGATATACAATATAACAATGTAATTTAATGATTCACCTGAAGACAATGCAGCCTAAAGGTGTTCAGCCCTTTCTAGGTTTATACACACATACGTACAATAACAACAGCTCAAAATCTCAAAGCAGCAATTTTTTGCATAATTGTGAGCTGTGGGGAGTTAACTATTGTTTGATTCTGTCAAACTACTAGTTTCCAGAACTGAATCCTATTCCAAATTGCAGGGAGTTGATTTTAGATAACTCAGTATCTCAGACCTTGTACCTGGAGCCTTCTTTGATGCTAGTTTTTCTAGTTTATTTCATTTATTTGCCAGGTTTATTATGTAGATTTGTTTTATGAAGGTTAATAATGTTCTCAGAGCCCTCACACCTTTCTATTTAACTTCCGTGCCCCCACTGTCAGGGGATTTGAGTGCCTTGCATTCTCTGCATTTGCTGTTCGTTATAGCAATTCAGAGAAGAGCAATTATCCTCAGGGCAAATCTGAGGAATTGGGAGCATAGAAGCAAAATGCTGTATCCAGAGAAGTCTGAAGGAGGAATAAATATGTGAGTCCAAGATGTAAATCCTCAGAACTTCTGCTCTGTTACTGTGCAGCTGGGAGAGCTCAGTAAGTTCCCCAGTTCCTCAGTATATAGTGGAATTTGTAAACTAGACCTCTCACCTGAGGTGCTTTATCTGGTCAATATATTTATAGGTGTGAGCTTTGCATACGGTGAAAGACCAGGCAGCTGATGTTGGTTTCACCTTTATGCAGTAGCTCAGGAGTTAGGACACTCGGTCAGGGCACAGGATGCTGGCCTTTCTTTTATTTCCTCCCTGTGAGTGCTAAAACCCACATTTCTCACTCTTTGGAAGAATACTCTTGCCCCTCTTAGCTCAACCATGTGTTGAACTGTTTTGTGGTAGGAATGTTCTTGTGCCTTCCCATTGAAATTGTTCTACTCTACATGTTGTAATACAGGATCAACGGAGATGAGAAAGATCAAAAGAGAACATTACTCTTCGGTGGTTAGGATCTTGGGGGTGGAGGTGGGAGGGAGGTGGGACAGCTACAATACAGCTTGTGTCTGCTCAGTCATTTCACGTAATTCCTCTACTCAAAAGCTTATTCTAGTGTCTCCCATCTTGCATCTACTCTGTTTCTTATTTATTGCATCTGCATTCTTCCCAAAGTCATAAACTACCTGTTTCCGTATGTGCATCTTTCCTACTTCCTCTAATCTGCCTTTGTCTATCTGCTGCCAAAAGCATTGCATATAAACTCGAGCCAGGCTTCCTAGGTATAAAAGTGTCTTACAAGAACATCTTAATATATTGTTCTTCTAATTTGAAATAAGTGAACTTTACAGAAAACAAAATTGCAATAAAAGTGGCGATGCAAGTGAGACTGTGAAAGCATCTGGCCAGTGAAATTCCTTTCTGGCACGTTCCCTTCCTTCCCAAGCCAGTACATGGAGGAGTTCACACATCACGTTGTTGCAAATGTTTTCTCTGTAACTAAAATTGCCTCATCACATAAGGCACATTGCCCTGTGTGCTTGTGCGTGGTTCTGTGTGGCAGTCTTGAGGGCAGACATAAGTTGAGAAGAAGCCCAATTTAGAACACAGTTAAAAATAAAAAATAAACCTAACTGCTTAATTCCAAGTAAGGTTAAGAGGAAAGTTCGCTAGCCACTGCTGTCAGTGGCTTGTTGGCAGCTCATGTCCTTTTCTAGCAGGTACCAATGTAAAGTGATTAATATGCAGTCTTTTACTTTGGGTGAAATTTAAACAGCATGCAATTTTCTCTGGCAGTTTAATACGTGTGAAATATTCTGCCATTCCAAACTGCAGAATTTCATGCTGCAGATGCATAAATGTATCCCCTTCCCTGTGTTCTCCTAAGAAGAAGAACATCAGACAACACCCTATACATGCTTGCCTTTGAAAAGACAGAATGGTAAAACTGGTTTCATAGAGTTCCTGTCTGAGAGAATACCATTCTTCAGACATCCTGGGTATTAAATGTTTCTGCTTGCTCTCTAGAAAATTAAGTAGTAAAACAAGCTTGTGTGTATGTGAAACCAGTTATAGAAGGCTTCCAGTTGAAAGCGCATTGTCTGCTTATGAGCAGTCTTGAAAGTGTGGTGTTTTCATATAATGTCTTTTCTGTTTGCTTTTAACATCGGAGCTGATAATTTTTTCCTATTGGAAAAGTATAGCAAGTGTTTGGGAAGATGTAGACCCCAGTGTTTCCAACAGCTGACCAACTGCAGCTCACTTCCTTTGGTAGTTCAGGAAGGTGCCTGACTTACAACCAAGTTCAGGTCTTGCAAACAGCATTCAGAATCCCTTGAGCTCAAAGAGAATATTTGACACTTCTGATATTCAAAGAATGTAGTGTTTCTGGTAAAAGCTGCACATCATATTTAAATTGTAAACATTCTATGAGTTCTGGCCCCTGTTTGAAAATGGGGTACTATGGGCAGACTGTGAAATGAGAGCTGAAATGATCAGACTCTTGGTATAGATTTAACAGCCTGTCCGTAGTATTCATGTCTGAAAATTTTGGCTGATACTTATAGTCTCTACAGATTCCTCTCCTCGCAGAAAGACATTAGATATTAATTCAAACCCACCCTCCTGGATATTTATGGTTTGCCAAAGTTAGAATTTATATAGAAACTATGCTTTCAGTTATCTTTAGGGCTCTCTAAGCAAGCAAATTTTTAAATTTTATTATCAGTGGAAGCGTATGAAATTTTGTTTGCTGAAACTGTATAAGATATCCTGATGTCCCTTTCACTGATTTGCAGGAAATGGGAGGCATGGGCTTCACGAAATAGCTGCTGACAAGGGTGAGATGTGCCACATAGGCTCATGTGATACAGAAGATGTTGTGGAGGAAATTATATTGTTTTTCAATCCTCATTTTCTTACTGTTTTTTTCAAGTGGAAATTAATTACAAAACCTGGGATCCCTGAAAGCAGAAGCACAAGTCCTTTTATTTGAGATAGGGCTAGCACAGAGTTAAAATGGAGGCAAATCTGTGTGGTTTGAACTACTGGTAGGAAAATAAAAGACCTTAGGAAGAGCTGTGCTGTGATATAGAAATGTGTAATACAGACAGCTTTACTGCTGCTCTAACATTGCCTTCATTAGAAAATAGGTGTGTTGAGTTATTTCCTTGGAGATATCATCTAAGTGGAGATGTAGTTGCTTGAAGTTTTCAAACAAGTTAGCAGATTTAGAACAAGGAAAAAGTTGTCCACAGCTAAAATGGATTTTAGCTTAGTTGATGAAAGGACCCTTCCTTAGTTGAGGAAAGGATCCTAGCATTAGTTGATTGGAAGGTAGTTAATGTAATGACAGTTAGATAACATAGCTGTTTTTCTAGGTATGACATATGATGTATGACCTTGGTCAATTTGCAAACCAGAATCAGTTTTCCCAGTTTGAAATGGATGTACCTAGAATTCATTTAATCCTGAGTGAGTGAGGTCAGTTATATGAAAGCCTTTATTTTCTACTGTACAATAGTTCAGCACAATGGTTGGTAGAATTTTAAAGTATTATTTTAGTAAAGTAATACTTTATTGGTTGGCCTAGTGTTGTCCAGACATGAAGCAGCATGCTGCTTTCCTGGTGTACCAACACTGTCTGCAGAAGAGTAAATTCAAGTGAACTTCTGTTTGTAGAAAAGATTGTTGGGGTGAGGTTTTCCTAAAACACAGCACATAGCATAGGTGAGAAAAAAAGCAAGGAAATACTGTTAACATAAACTTTGCACTAAATAAAAGAAGGCAAATGGAGAATATGGCAAAAAGGAAATTGGCTTCTTTCCATGACGGTGTATGGGTTTCACTGTCGTGGAGCTGTGCAACTGGTTTTGTGTGCATGGGGCAGATGGGATATGACAGGCTTAATCTTGTTTTTCTTGTTGTTGGTGACTCACCTGAGCTTTAGTACATGTGATTTGAAGCCCAGTGATTAAACAGCAAAGACTGAAAGGGCACAAGGCATGACAAGTCAGCGGAATGCTGTTTCCAGCATGGTGTAGTATATAGCTGACAGCCTGAGCAAACCAGGTCTTCTAATTTGGTATTTTCTGCAAGCACGAGTGTTTTCTTGGAACCTTTTTTAGACTATATCATACTTTGTAGGAAAGAACCGGTTTTGTGAAGAACCAAAGAGAGCATCTGGCAGCCCATTAAACTAACCTTTAATGACTCAGAAGAATGGTTTGTGTCCTGCCCTGATTTACTGTGAAACCGTAGACAATCAAGCTGGCTTTCAGTCCAATTACTAATGCCAGGTATACACAAGATAAAGATTGGGATGCAGTGACTTCTTCCCAGTTTGAAACATTTCCATTTCTTGCCTGAACTGCACCTTCTGAGGAAGCATTTTCCCTTGTCTTCATCCTTCCTCCTTTTACTGCTGATTGGAAAGAGATTTTGGCAGGTTTCTTTTTCGAGATAGGCCCAGTGCAGTCAACAGGAGCAGAAGTAATGGTCGAAGCAGGCAATGGGTGTGTGCAAACTGGAACTTGCTGGTCCACAGCACTGTGTTAGTGCATAGGCAAATGCAAGCGAAAATATAGAGATTGTCTTTTACACACACTGTGTAAGATTTGGCCAGTTACTGTAAAAATATTTTAAAATTATTCTTCAGGGGATAATGTGCTTGAATTTCTTTCTCTCTTGAACTCTCAAAGGGATCTAAAACATTCAGTAACAGTGTTTGGCAAAAATAAAATGCAACAAATCTTCTAAACTTGGTTCATTTTAGATCATGGATTTGTCAGGTCTTCAGCTTTTTTTTCTAACAAATTTCTCCTGTTTGGGATGTTTAGCCTGAGGGCCTCATCAGCCAATTTTCTACTGCCATTTGTGTCTGGGTTTTTTGGGCTGTGCTTACAAAGTAGCCTGGCACTTGGGAGTTCATTCAAGTGTATAATGCTCTGCATCTCTGACTTTCTCCATTGCTCAGATCATCCAGACCCAGTTTTCCTCTCTAGAGACAAGTAACGATTTTACTTTTATCTCACTGTCAGCTTTTCTCAGATTTTCCATTTCTTGTCATGGAAAATTGCTGCAAGAATGTCTCAGAATTACAATGTAATTATTGCAGTTCTTTTGGGAAGCTAAAAAATGACAGGTTTTATTGGAAAATGAAATCGCTTTTTTAGTCTTTACTGTTCCAAACCTTTTCCCTGAGTTATTCCTGAGGTCTTTAAGCACAAGTGTGTTCTTGGAAAAGTCCGTAAGTGGACTTCTTTGTTACGTGTGCCTCAGTGAGAGTAATCAGTTGGTTAACTTAGCAAGTTACAGTGTTGTTTCTTCTCTCCTTCTATGATGGAATCCACCTTTACTATAGAACTGCTTACCTCAACGAGCAGGAATGGTAGTTACTTGAATATGGCATCCCTCCTCAATTCCCCCTTGTTGTTTTAAACAAAATACTGGCACCTCTTGGTAAGCATGCCATTGCCTGCATTTTGTTGGAGGACATTGGTGCGATTTAAAGTGAGCTGGCTTTAGTGGTTTGGTGGAGAGGTTAAAATTTTAAGTAGCCAGGTTTGTACCTGTATGCATCTATTAGTGAACATCTTCTTTTCTGGCAACTGTGCTCCCTTGGGCAGGATTTTATCCTCTTAAAGTCAATGTGACAAGCCTGGGTATTTGGCCAGTGTCTGAGAGATAGAACTTGACCCATGGTGAATGTGAAAAGTTACTATCCCAAATATGTCAGATGCATGAATCTAAAGAGATCTTAACTGTGAATAGACAGGGAGTGGTACGTGATTTCCTATCATGGACATCCCTTCTCTGCTCACCTAAACTTATCAATATCTTACCAAATGGGAAATAATCTACATAAAAGTCAACAGTATAAATAACTGGAAGGGCAGTGAATGCCAGGTGCAGGTCAGGAAGTTGTTTTGTCTGTTGCTTTGTGCTTGGCATTTAACAAGTACAAATATCTGTTGGACCTCAGTGGGCAGAATTAAGAATACAATGACAAGAATTTACAATCTGAGTAAAATGCAAGGGACGATAACAGAAGGCAACGCTAACAAAATAACCTGAACTGCAAAAGCTGAGTATACAAAGACATTGTATGACAGATTTTCTAGGGCAACTGCATGCTCAGTGTGCAGATTAGCAGTTTAGGGTTGTGTGATAGTTTTGGCAGTGTGATGAACATGCTGCTCTGAAATCTGAGCACCAATGAATGTATCTATTTTCAAGTTACTCTGCTCATCCAAGTTCTGTACATAGACATGCAGAGGTGCTTCCATGAGCTTGTAGTCCATCATACACCTGGAAAAATTACATGGTCAGTGCGCATCTCTCCATATTCATTCCTGGGTCTAGCAGCGGGCAGGAAGCAGGCCTTTGCTGAACTCACTGGGACTCCTGATAAAGCCTGGCATGATATCTGAGAGCATAACCTGCATGAGAGGGAATGGCTACTGGTGACTCTTGCCACCTCTGGAAAGCGGCACACATTGAACCTTCTGTGGTATGAAGAAATGTGAAGACGAGACTTTGCCAGACTTACAGTTCTTAAAGTCCTAGCCTTCAGAATTGGGATTGTGTGAAGAATTTTGATTTTCACTTTGGAAAGCATTTCTGCTCCTTACTGTTGTCCAGAGTGGAGAAAGGCCAAATGTTAGAATTAGGAAGGTAACTAGAACAAAGCTGATGAGGCCTGCGTGAGACTGTTCTCCTGCATAACTAATTCAGGACTCCAAAATACTCAACTTAAAGTGATTCTGGCAGCTTTTGACACCTGACCATGGAGGTGTTACTATTTGCCATCTGTGGTATGACTCAAATACAAGGTCACAACTTGCATATCAACTAGTAGTAAGTTGCCCAGAGGAATTAATGCTAGTAACTGTGTCTTTAACTCGTGTCAAGTGCCATGCCGTGCTAGGAAAGAGATGCATACTTGCTTATTTTAATTTGATCCTTTCTCATCTTTATTGGACCATCTGTGTATGGGGAGTTTCCAGGAAAAAAAGCTGTTGGTAGAGGCAGAGCAACACATGGGATTTCTAGTGGTGACTAAGTACCAATGCCAACCAGCAAGTTTGGTGGGATGTGCCCAGTTCTTAGATGTCCAGCCAGTTCTGTAGAAAGGTGGAAAATAGAAGCAGGGGACTCGAACACATACCACTTGGAGTCTCTTTAAAGACAACAAACTGTTGAGTTCTCTCCCATAGAACAAACTGATTGCAAGGCAAGAATTCAAAGATATATGTGAAAAAAAAAGACCCTACTCAAAAGAGCCAAATCTAACATGGAGAAGTGAAAAACAGAAAACCCCAGAAATCATGGCTATGATATAATACTCCAGGAAAAACACATACAGGAGGGCAGACACAGTGAATGGATATTGAAGGTAGTGTAGGAAAAGTATGCCACTATTTCCTGGAAGAAGGAGTGTTGCCAGACCAACAAAGAAGAGGGAAAGCAAATTAGTCTTAATTTTGTATTCAAAATGCAGAGAAATATTGTTTCTTGTGCCTCTATACACAGGGCTTTGGACAGCGTGCTTAGAGGCTTGAAGGCTTGACCTGCATTTAATATTTGTCATGGTAAAGTGCAGCAATATATGACAATAATGGCATACTTTGTGACTGTACAATCTATTGTGTATTGTACAGCCATTGTCTGTGTATACACAATCTAATTATTTCTGCTACAAGTGAAAGCATACTATGCTAACAACGCCTTGGTTGAAAACATGTTGGTTAACAAGAACAACATTTTCATGTTAATCAAAGGAGTAATAGTACAATGAGTACAAGTACTTTGTTTTTTTTCTCAGTTTTGATGTAGTTCTTGACTGAAGAACTAGCCCCATCTCAGATAACTAACCTCCTGATGTCACCTGCTTGGGAAGAAAACTCTAGACTTTCTCACTCCTCAGTGATCAGCTGTGGGATCTAATCAAGGGAGACTAGTATAGGGAATTTCTCTGGTGTGTGCACTGTCTGTTCCTGGAATGGTTTCCGGAGAGCTTTTGCTCCAGACAAACCTCTCCATAAAGCACTCTGCCTCTGCCACACACAATAAACTTACTGGATTAGAAACCTGAATGTCATGAGCCCTTGCAATAGTATCATTGTCCTAACCAGTATCTGTCAACTAATTAAAAAGTGTTGTCTCGTTCCCTTTCTTTTCACATTTCCCCAAAGACCTGTTTTTCTTGGTTCCAGTAGAGTCAGGCCCTTAAAGCAGGATTGCACACTAGACAAGGACTCTGACCTGAAAACAGTCTTTTAATAGCCTAGATATTGGCTGTTTTAATTTTCAGTCTCCCATCAGATTGATAATATGTAGTGCTGGTTTATGTCTCTGTCTGTGTACCTAACGGCTTGGCACTGTACCATTAGCTCTTCATCTGGCAGCACTGCATCTCACCCTACTGTGGGTGCCAGCAGTTTCTGTCTATCTGGGGCTGGTGCAAAGATGGGAAAATGGATTTAATGTCCAGTGTAAGGTACATTGAGAGTGATGGACTGGATTCTTATTTGCACCACTGCAGTGTTTCCAACCAGTCGAGGAGGTATTAACAGCAAACTTGAATCTGAGATAACAGTTATAACTTTGAGACAGTTGTCATGAGTATCTGAATAACTTTAAGAATAAAAATAGCAGAACTCTATTTCATTACAACCTGTCATTTTCCTCATCTGCATGTGATACCACCCCTCTGCTATCCAGCTGCCCAGGAGGTTGTGGGGAGTGGTAGGTGGAGAAGCCAGTCACAGTGCTTCTAACTAGCTTAATACCAGCCGGACTTCTCTCCAGGGAAAGTAAAAAATCATAGAAGCCTACTTTTACACTGCATTTCCCATTTGTTTGAGTTGTACTGAGCATATTCAAGGGTAGAGTTGTACTCTGGGACCTCAGTACTTTCTTTGCTCCAGACTTTCTCTGGACCCAGAAAATTCTTTCTAGAAATTCTGGCTTTATTAGGGTCTGAATTGACTTCGCAAGATTCATAGCAAGGCTTCTGTCTTTCACAATCTGAGCACAATCTGGACTGGGGGTGGCAAAATGGAGCAAAAATACCTTCATCTGCCTAGGGGTATGGACATCTGATGACAGCAGTGACATTCCTTCTGCCTGTGGCAGCACCAGCAACTCTCAGTGCATGTGGTGAGAGAAACCAGTGGTGGTGACTTTACTGACCACATTTGTAGCTTCCTTTTAGGGTTAGATCCATGGCTGTTGCTGCTCAGTTTTTATTATTTTTCTTTAGAAGCTCATAATTAAAATGAACTCTTCAACTGCCCTGTCGTGTAAAACATAGCCTGAGAAGTTCTAAGTTGCTGTTTGCTGATGTGTGTAAGCAATGGAATTTTGTTGGGCAATGGTGGCCAGTGTTGATGCACAGAGATTTCTGGCCGAGCAGCCCAAATGTTTACCCTGCTTAGAGCCGAGACTGTGGTAAAGCACAGAAATAGCCATCTCAGCTCCCAAAAGTGCAGTTTCTCATTATAAATGCAGAATCTCTTACCTTCTATGAAGACAGAAAACTTACATTACAAGAGAGAAATTCAGGAGGATTCGAAGAGTACTTGAACCAACATGTTACGCTGCATCAAGAGGTATGGTTTTATGATAATGGGAACCAAATGAACTGCCTAAGGGCAAATAAGCAATTACACAGTAGATGAAAGTGTCTGACATGATCATTCAGAATTTAGAAGACCTGTTTGGTCACATAAGTGATCTTTCTCAGGCAGTTAGTGATGGCTGCCTGCAGCGTGTCCCTCACTGCCCAGGTCAGGGTGACAGCTTAAAGTCTTAATTGCTGGAACTTGTTGTTTCCAACTGCAGCATTTCAAAATCTGAGAGTCTGGGGATATGAATTATGATTTCACTAAGCCATATTAAATGCCCTTTTTTAATAGAGGATGCTTATGTCTTTACTGGCATGAAAACAATGAAATCTCTAGGCTTTGTATTCTAAGGAGAAGACAACATGGGGCAAAAATTGTTATCATGTAACTAATCACCATCCTGAACTACAGTCCCCTTCCTCGAAACACAGAAGTTGCTCCTTGGAGGAATCTTACAGAAGCATATGATGCTCTCAGAAAAGGCAAGAAGACAGGTCCAGTCCCCATCATCCCTTTATCCTGTACAGTATACACATAAGACTTCTCGTGTTTGACCCTTGCAGCTATTAAGCTGGCATGATTATCAGCATATTTTCTAACTTTTAGTTGTTTTGGAAGCCAACATGATAGAATCCGCATAATACCCAGCTATGTTAAACTAACCCTAGTGAATGGTAAATGAAGTAGTCAAATAGTTGAATTCATGGGAAGAAAAGCCTTCTACTAGTACAGTAGTGGAGTTTCAGTGCTACTTGTCTGCTGTTAAAGAATCCCAGTCTCAATGCTCCACAAGGTTTTGGTACCTAACTTTAAACAGATGTTTGTGGTTCAGGCACCCCATGCTGCCTGATCTGCTGAAGGCAATGTCTCTGTGTTTGGGTCCATGTTTTTCTTTTTCTTTTTTTCAGTGCCAGTTTAAACAGTAATTTTTGTCTGTGGTGGCAAATGGCAAAATGGATTTTTTGTTCTGTCATTCAGTGACTGATTTCAGCTGTTATTCTTTAAAAAACTGAAAAGGCATGCAGATTTAGGTAGTGTATCAGTAAGATACACTATCTTAACTATAAGCAACAGTGGCTGGCCATGGGCACTTGGGAATTAACAGCTGTATGCCTGTACTGATGAGAATACATCATAAATAATAATCACCGTGATTTTTGCAAGCAAAGCACATGTGAAGGGATAAACTCCTCACTCTGAAAACTGTCTCTGTAATGGTGAAGTGCTGGGAACCCATAGTTTGCTTTTAAGCAGGGTAGAGAGGTGGGGAGTGGTGAACCATAAAAGGTTAGTACAAAAACCAGTGTACTGGCAGGAGGCTGATGTTTGAGAAAATGCAAAATTTTAGGCATCAAAGTTCTTTTTATAGATTTACAAATCAAAGTTAGTCATTAGTAACTTCGTTCATTAGAACAAAGGGGGAAGGGAGATCTTTTAGACCTTCACACGTCCTAACAGACGAAGCCAGGTTGCAGGCTCTCTTTAACGCCAGCCCTGCTTGTAGTTGCAGTACACCTGTGGTGGGCTGACCACAGCCAGCTGCCAGACACCCGCCCTGCTGCTCTCACTCCTCCTCAGCAGGACAGGGGAGAAAATATGATGGAAAATCTCCTGGGTTGAGATAAAGGCACGTACAAATTACTATCATGGGCAGAACAGCCTCAACCTCAGGAAAACTGAACTCACGCTTGCCCCCCTCACAGCGGGCACGTTCTGCCCCCCCCCTCAATCCGCTCCCCTGAGGCGCCACGGCCTCTGATTGGCTGAGCCCCGCCCGGCGGCAGAACCTTCTGGAACCAGCCGGAACCGGCCAGAACCAGCTGTCTCCCGCCTGGGGCAGCCTCGCCCTCTCCTCACAGAGAGACCCTGCAGCCCCTTGCTGGCACCTGCGCACGGGCACCGAATTTAACCTGTATTTTGGGGGAAGGTAAAGACACTAATGTTGCCTATAACTATTCGCTGAGGTGCAGATTCATGAAGGTCTGATTTCTAGGAAGTTTCTTGCAATTTCTGTGAAGCTTTGGACAGCGGACTTCCTGTAATAGTACTGTTGTCTCTAAAGAATTGCAGGATTAGGGGAATGCATGCAATTTGCACACCCTGTTTGGTGAAGCAGAAGGAAGTAAACCAGTCCACGAAGTGTAACAGTCTCTGAGGAAAAGACCTCGGCTGATTGACAGGAATCTGGTGAGAAGGTCAAATATTCTTATTTCTAACCCCAAACAAGTAAAGTGTGGAAGAATTGGGTGAGAGATGGGCAGCGTTTGCCTTGAGCTTCAACTGAATTTCAGAAACTGAAAGGGGAGTCAAGTTCTTGGGGCAGCCCTCCCGGGCAGTGACGTGCTCCTGGTGTGGTGTTTGCAACAGAGGCAGTTCTGTGAGAAGTAGAAATACTTGCAGATAAAAATCTGGCTTTTCACATGCATAGGTTGGTTCTTACCAAAACCCCTTAATTCGGATGTGAATATGGCTTTATTTTCCTTTTCATTTGTGAAAAATAAATGCCGAGGCCGCTCAGAGCTGGGCTGCTCTTGGCGGCCATTTCCTTTGCGCCAAGCCTGACGCCAGGGCTCTGGCGGAGCGCTGGAGCTGAGCCCGGGGAGCGTAGCCCACTGAGTCAGCGGGCACGGGTGGCGTGCGGGAGCAGCAGCCTGCCTGCCATCGCTTTAATAAGCAGGGTGTGAAAGAAAGGCGGCAACTGCAGAATTAGTCATGAAAAGTAATCCTGAAAAATAATTGCAACTTAAGAATTAACGAATAAAAGCACTGAAAACTCTCAAGCCGGGCCCAATCCCCTCCTAGGACATTTGTTTAAAAAAAGAAAAAATTGGATGTTTAATTGTTGTTGGGTTTTGAGACTTTTTAGGATTTGTGCCTGCAGTTTACCTCCCAATTTTTTAATCCAAAAGTTTACTTAAAAAGATTGCTATATATATATACAATATTGATGTGTATATCTTTTAAAATTGAGATTTAAGGGAAAGCCCTGCTTTTATCCATGAAATCATGTGAGATAGCAGGACTGAATTTCATTGAAGCAATACTGCCATATGGCAAATCAAACCATAGACTAAATTGCATTTGCACTCTTATGTTGCAACTTAGAAATTATTGGCTTGGTTTCTAAGAAGTTAGGTGTGCCCTTCCTTATGACTGTTCATACTTAACTTATGCTGTTCCCACAATGACAGAAAAACTGTGTACATGTTAAAATATGGCTTCCTGCTTTAGAGTATTTGATTTATGCATAGATGTCTTATTTGCATGTCCTACCAAAACAATGATATTTCTATTTAAAATGGAGCAGCAAGAAGAATGGCCGATGGAAGCTACAGAGGGGTTTGCAGTACTGCAAATCCAAGGGAAGTTGGGGGGTGTGCTTACTGGTGGGTGGTGACACAGAGATCCCCTATTGCACAGAGTGGATCAGACAGCGTGTTTCATGTTAGAGTGGGTGTTCGTCTTTGGGGGTGTGCTGGGATGTCACCTGTGGTGCGGGATTGTCTCCATCCTCCCGCCTTACTGTGTTGGATGCACTGCACACCGGTCTGCTTAGCCTAATTTTCTCTCCTGTAGCCAGCAGCATGGAGCATCAGAAACTACTCTGGAGCGTGTTCCTAAAACATCTCTTCCTGGTGTGAAGATTTAGTGCCTGGTATTTTGAATAGTTCAAATATAAACCATGGTTTGATTAAAAAATAAACGAAAGCATGCAGTAACAGGCTGTGCGTGACAGTTGTTGAGGTGTAAAGTGATCCTGCTTTGAGAACTTGTTTGCACTCTGTAGTTGCTGTCTTTAACTCGAAGTCTTTGAGTAGACTACCTGTAACTCTCTGTCCTGGCCATTAAATGTTGAAAGATGCTTAACTATCTGGCATAAATTACATCTCTGTGTTGCTGAATGTTACTGAAATGCAGATAGTCTTTAAGGAACTTTAATGTTAAATGAGAAGGAAGAAGAAACTGAAATTGCCTTTACTCTTCTGCATTTCAAAAGACTTGTTCTGCAATTTGTCCTCACCTTTAAAAACAGTAGCTAGAAAGCTCGTACTGTGGGAGCCTTTGCTTTTAAATGCTGCAGCAAGCATAATACTCACTGATTGAACTTGCAGTTGGCAAAAGCAAAAGCTGGGGGGGATGTAAGGGAACATGTGCTGTCCTTTGTAGTTCCAGTTCTTTTAGAAGCACTCACAAATAGCTTTAGTTTCTTAGCAAATACAATGGCATCATTCTGGGCATGCCTAGTAGAAGTGTTCTGGGGCTAGTAAACTGTGAACAAACCTGTTTGCATTGCTGTACTGTACGGCACAGATAAGCCCTAATTGTTATGCAACTCCTTAGCATAAGCTCCTGGCATGGCTCACATGCTTCGCTTGTACTAAGACCGTCCAAAATAGCAACAAGAAAGCATGTAACTAAAGACACAGCAGGAGTGTAGGAATTCACCCAGGCCTCGGATGTTCTAAAGATTGAACAATTCCTCATTTTAAACCTTCCAAAATGCTAAGCATTATGTATTTTCTTCGGAGCTTCTTCAAGGTAAGCAATTTCAAACTTTTCCTAAGTGTGGGAGTTTGTTTGGTTTAGTTTTGTTTTGACAGGAGAAACTTAGATATCAAGTCTTTGTATGGGAATGTAGAAAGGAGTTTTCTTGAGAACTGATGCCCACTAAGTAAGTGCATTCACCGGGTTTGCAGTTTGCTTTGCTGTGTTAACATTTGATTTGTAGAAAGTGGTTATTTTCTGCTAGAATAAAGAGGAAACACTTCTTTTGGCTCTGTGTTGGGAGATTCTTAGATGTTGAAAACCATAAAATTTATGGTGCAAGCCACATCCATAAACGGGGAGTTGTTACTGACAACAGATGCATTTTATGAGGCAAAAACAAATTATAGTTCATTTTTATTATGTTTTCCTGAAGTGTGTGTTGTATTTTAAGCACTCCAAATTCAGGAATTGGATGCTACTATCAATGAAAACATTTTAGGTTGAAAATAAATTACAAAGTGTTGCACAGAAGTATAAATTTATCTTTCATGTTATTAAAACAACCAGATCAAAAAAATCTAAGCTTCAGTGATGGGTATGTAACTCTCTAAGGACAGTTTCATTTCCTGTGAATCTAATAACTTCAGCAGTTCTATGACCTGTTACCGTCTGCTGTCAAACTGAGGTCGTTGTTTCAGATCTGAGTACCAGCTGTGGCTTTTGCCCTGCTCAGAATTACGGCTTGGTAGTGCCTGGAGTGTGTGTTACAGGTTTCATTACAAGCGTGCACTGTGAAATGCCTAGGTGATTTGGGTCAAAGGAAATGAAAGTTTAATTGGATTAGTAAATATTGGGTTATTCTGTGATCTAAAATGTTAGAATTTGAAGAGCAACAGAGAACTATGCTGACTGAGAAGGAAAACACTTAAGGAATAGAATAATTGTAATCAGCTGACTTCCCACTTTCCATTATGTCGTCACTTACACATTTTCACACCAGACTACTTCTTGGTAAAGTGTGCTGCAGGATTGCAGCCACTAGTGTCGAGTCAGCAGTAAAACTCAACCCAGAGTAGGTCTGTGGAAACAAACTGCTGTTTGACATAAATGTGAAGAAAAAGTTTAATTTTGACCCTAAAACATGTAGCTACAATTAGCACCTGCAACCACCTGCTGGTTTGTACAAAACCAGTAACACTTCTAAGTGAAAGGTAGGCCTCATTTTTGGCAGCCTTTGGTGGGGGGGTTGTGTTGAACTTGTCTTGAAAATGATCTATATTTGCATTGAAAATATCCACTTAGCTTTTTCTGAATTACTTTGTTACTCTAAGCACTGCATTCTTTGGGAGGTAAAAGTGAGGGACAGGAAAAATACAGTAGGAAGGTTTTTCTCCATTGCTGGGGTATAGCTGTTAACTCATCATACTTGTATTGCTGTTTTATCACATGACAAACCTACAACTTTGAAAAATTTTAACATAAAACATGCTGCTTAGGTATATCTAAATATCTTCAAGGTGAGAGTGCATACTTCTCAGTACTTGAGGGTTTTTTTGTTTTTGTTTTGTTTTTTTACAAAAGGATCAGATATCTACACTAGTGTTAAGGCACTACTACTTGAGAAAAACAGGACCGAGTAAAACTGCTAGCTGTCATCTGTACTACGTTGGTCACTGGACCCATTCTGGAAGTGATGGTTTTAATTTGTAACAGCTTTGTGCCATCTCTGTTTGTTTCAGTTGGAGCGATTGACAAGGGTCAGTTTATATCTACAGGTTTCATTTTGTGTTCGTTGACTTAAATCTAAGAGTCAGGTAGGTCTGTCAAACTTTTCCCAAAATGGAGGTTAAATTAAGTCTATTTTAATTACAGTTCTGTCATTTTTTTTCTATGAAGTTTTCTTGGAATAGAAAGCTCTTAATTGAAAGCTGACCAAAACACAGTATATGTGTAGCTGAGTTTTGCTGCTCCTGTGCACCACACTGTGCTCTGACATTCTTGTGATTTGGGTCGTATTAAAATGACCCAAATAGCTTGAAATGCAGTTCTGAGGTCTTAACCATATTTCTCAATAGGATTTTCTTTCCTAAGATCCCCATATCCATGGCTGGGAACTTGAAAAGTATTACCCTCTCCTGACTGGAAGGAAGAAGTAGCCTGGGCCAGACAGCTAATAAGCCTGCCCATGGCTTTGGGCTAAATGCTGTTAACACTGTGGGAAGGGTCGCTGTGGTGCCCCTGGCCCTCCTCTGGAAGTTGCATCAGCTGCCCCTGCTGATGGGAGAAGCAGGAGGAGGTGGGAATAGCGTTAGCCTGCTCCTGCCTCTCGAGCAGGGAGCTCGAGGCCCCCGCCTGCGCTCTCTGTTCCTGTCCGCAGGGCTTGCATAGCGACTCGGGCTCTGAAGCCCTGGGGAGTCTTCAGCGGCTTGGTTAGGCAGCCTGCCAGCATGGCTGTCTTTCAGGGGAGCTGGGGAGCTGGGGATCTGGAATAAGGCTGAAGACTTATGTGGCACCACCATTAGCTATTAGACCCCCACCCCCCTCCTAACTTTTAATTCTTGCCCTTTCCAGATGTGAAGTACTTGAAATTGTATCTCGAAGGCATAGGACACTGGGTAAACAGAACTAGCAACCATCCCATTCTGCCCCAATTTCACTGTCCCAGGTTATTTAAACTGTTGCACCCTTGTTTTTAGACATACGGGCACCTGCACAAAGTTAAAAGTGTACAGAGCTTGTGTTTATGTTGGGCCCACAACAGGCTCGTGCTGGTGGGATTTTACCACGCTCGACGGTGTGAAAGGACCACAGATCCTTTCACTGCCTGGTCAAAGTAGACACAAAATTGCATGTACATCTGATCTTCTGAAGATGCGTCAGCAGCAACATGCTGTTATATCTTGGCCAATCAAGATTTTTATCTCCCATACGAATCCATTTAAAGGCTTAATATGTGTATTTTTGGTTCTGCCAAGAATAATGGAAAAAGATATTGAGGCTGTTACATATGCACAACTGCATTGGTTTCAGCTGCTGTTTTTTCCACTGATTTAAACAATCCTTTCATTAAAGTATTCTGCATATCTGTTCACTTTACTTGGTGTGAAAATATTAAGTTTTCACAGAAAACATACGGAAATCAAAATGTAACTCCTTATTGAATGAAAAATCAGAACTGGCTCAGATGATCCATGATTGGTCAGTTTTTGTGAAGTGCAATACCAAAGTTTGCAGAAGTATATGACTGTTTTCTTTAACTTCCAAACCAGAAAATGCTGCTTAGTACTGCTGTATTTTGTGATAGCCATAATAATAATATTGTTTTCACTGCTGGCAAGGAGCATTTCAAAACAAGCAGCCTGGTGCAGTTATTTTCAATTCCTGTCTAATACCACTGGTACAGCAGTAAACAAGGCACGGATGCAGATTTGCCACTAATACCTTTAATGCCTCTAAAATAGTACGCCTATTGTTCTCTCTGAACCAAAGCTCCAGGCCACTAATACCAGCTAAACAATTCCTGGCCACTTTAAAAGACCAGTGTATGCCTGAGCAGCGATTGCTGCTGTCGCCAGGCACGGGCAGAGCTTTTAGGAGCCGTGCTGCTGCTCTTGTGATAGCTGTCAGAGCGTTGCACTGGCGTTTCTGCTCAGTACAATCAACAGACAAATGGCGAGGTTATGGGAGCACCCTGTTTTCTAATGTAGTGTATTTTGGGCAGTCCCACCAGGTGAATAGAGATGATGCTGGTAGAGACCCTTGTTCTATGTACAGCTGATAGTGCTGTGGACTACCACGTTTCAGGAGTCTAAGGAGCGCCTTGTTGTTCATTCCTTGAAGACTAGTTGTTGCAATAAAGGCTTTTGCTAGCCTATTTAGAAGGGATAAAAAGGCTCTGTGGGAACGGCACCTAGGCAGAACATCATGTTTAAATTTCTCTGGAAAATGGTTTGAGATTGCAGCTCTTGCTCATACCTCTCAACTATCCCCTATAAATTCTTTGTTCCCCCTGTACAGAAGATTTGCTGTTAAAGCAACATGGTTAGCTAAAACTGGAATATCTGAACACAGCCTATAATGATCTTCAAGGAGCAGTCTTGCACAGCTGTAGAACATCCTAAATTCATGTCAGATTGAGTGTTGAAAGTGTCATACATTTCTCTGTGTCTTTGGCCACAACTTTCTTTTAATTCTGCTCAGAAATCTGTGTGACTTCTGCTTGGTTAGTTTTTGCAGCCTATTCAGCTTAGACTTTGGATCTGAACCTAACTTTGCTGGTTCTCTCTTTGAACAATACGCGTGGCTCAGATTTACATGAGTCAGACTGAAGAGTTTGTCCACAGTATGTGTGTTGCTCTGAAGGATTTTTGTTCTGGTTTAAGAAATCAAACATGATATTTGTAGAAGTTTTAGGTCTTGCATCTGTTTCATTAGAGATTCACTTACCCTGAAAGGTTAGGTTTCCACCTAACCCGTGTGTTTTAGTTCCTTTTTTATGACTGTCAGTCCTTTAGCTGGGCTGATCTTTGTTAGTCTTGGCACCTCTAAGGTACCTGTAAAATGGATGGTAAAATAATGTCTGGTTATTCTGCTCTGAGGGTCAGCCCCTTTTCCCCTACCAGTGAAACTATAGCAGAGATTTCTAAAAAAAGAATTCTAATTTCAGGTGGATCTGTGCCAGACATTGTCATAGAGGCAGGGACCCTGCTGATTGGATGTTCTCTTGGAGAAGTCAGAATATTGTCATGATGAAAAGGTACCTTGTCATCTGCAGAAGTGTTGGTTCTGTTGTAGGCAGCTGTACCGTTGCTGTTACATGAGACCATGTCTTGGATGCACCATATTTAGCTGAAAAATGGCAGTGGATTTTGTCACAACCTTTGCCTAAAACTAAGGCATGACTGTTCCATAGTTCTCCATTATCTAATCTACATGGTGTAGTGTGTGGTATACCACTGTGATCTCTGAGCATGCTCAACTATTAGGCAAGCAGTTATGGTGTAGATACCTTAATGGTGTATTGGCCTTTGGCACCCAGCGAGCATGTGGAATCTTGGGTTTCAATCTTCTAGATATCAAGGTGGTCCTGTACAGTGGGATTTTCTGTGCGCTAATGCTCCAGCTTTCTAAATAGCAACAAAAGCTATAAAGAAGAGTCAAACACACCATCTCAGTGTTGGGTGGGAACTGCTTTGCTGCAAAACAGGCTGAAGACTGTCGGTGTTTAGCTAATGAACTTCTTGTAGTATAAATTAAACCAAGCCAATATAGAGCTGGCGCTAAAATGACAATCCCATGTCAGCTTAGTTCTTACAGTAACATCTACAGCAACTCGCACTACCTGAGTAACAACTCTACAGGTAATACCAGAATACACACCTGTTCATTAAAACTTAGAGGGCTGCTAATGTCTCATTTAATATGCAAAACAACTGATTTGTATGACTACACATATGGTTGTAGGAACCCCTGGGTTATATGTACACATGTAGAATGAATATCCTAGTCAGTGCTGTGAATGTTGCAAAAATAGAAAAAAAGCCTTGTGTTTTTAAATGTCTTTAAAAACATAGCTAAATGCCTGTGTGAAGGTCTTGCTTTTAGAGGAACTGAAGCAGTTGTAGATGAATGCTTTTCAACTTGAAGTAGCTACAATCTCTTAATTTTGTCCACAGAAAGTAAAATGTTTTTGTTAAAGTGCATTTTGCGCTGAGACAATGAGTACGATGGCCAGAATTAAATTTTCTGATAATAGCTTGGATACTAAGGAAGGGTGGAAATCTATATATTTTGTTTCTGCAATGGCTTCCATCTAAAAAGCATTAAGTGGTTTCTTGATACTGAATTAAGCCACAGTGTATGGCAAATCATCAGGATTGAGAATTTCTTACCCAGACAGTTGTCTTGTAACAGTGTGCAATACCAATGTACCTTCTTAAACGAAAATACTGCCTAGTGCATGGCAATAGGCAGCCTGCATGGAGAAAAAATGCTGCAGTATGTGAAAGAACATGATACCAGATGAGAGTACAGAACCTATACATTTCTGTATCAGAAGCAAATAAAGTGGAGGGATTAAACTAAGAGCTAGTTCACAGACCATAAGATTAAAGAACTAGCCTGAAAACGCTATTAACTGAAAAATGAAATGAGGTTTGGATCATTTGTAGCTATTGTGTCAGTGAAGATATGCTATTAAGGAAGCAAAGTGTCAAATGAACTCTCACTGATTTCTAAGTGATGAAGGGAGTGCATTTTGCTTGGAAGGGGCTTAAGGAGATATAAAGGGAAAGGTAGAACTGCTTAGTATGCAAAGCATCTGAATAATTAAAAGTGTCTCTGAAGAGTTGATGAGTCTTTGACAGTAATGGAAACTGAAATTAATGGCAGCCAAGTAATTCCTGATTAACCTGCCTGTATGTATGTAAATTAACCGGGATGATAGACACGCACACACGCGCACCATCTGAAATCTTCAATACAAGAGTGCTATTATCAGTCGAGGAGGGTGGAAGCAAACTCTGCATTCAAATCATTGACATCTGTGATTAATACTTATTTCAATATATGGTAATGCCTATCGCTTTTATGGCAAGACAGACTGCTCCATGACGTACATTGTAGAGGATGTCCACTGAAGTACAGGTATGACAACTGGTACAAATAAAATGCATTCATTGACAGGAGTTAACAAATACATCCATTTAATTGAGATTACATTTGGTGGAATCACTTTGACTTCTTGGCCACTAGGATTATTTATAAATTTAGCCTTGATATGTGACAACATAAATTGTTTGTAGGCTATAGATGTTCCAATAAAAGTAGGAATTTGTCTTAAAAATGAAAACTTGGCAGATCAGAATCCATGTGAAAGGTAACATCCAGGGATGAAGGATGGTGTGTTTACAGGCAAAAATGGGGGAAAAGTCCTAAAGGTCTTCATCAGCTCTTGTGTAATCAAAGCTCATGTTATGTTCAGATCAAAATTTCCTCCAGAGTGGTCATTGGTACCTTGTCAACAGATTGCTGTATCACCAGAATTGTCCCTGTGTTGGCTGTGCTGCAAAGAAGTCGAGCTGCTTGGGAGTCACAGTTTCCTTTTGTCTTCAGAGATGGAATCCTGCACAGCAAGAATAGGGCTTGCTGCTAGGAAACTTTCAGTAACGTTATTGAGGTCATATGGATGAGCATTTACTTAGATAAGCAGAATTTCAATTAACATGATTGCAATCTAGCAGCACTTAAACAATGTTCCTTAAGAAAAGGGTTTCACCCTGTACACAACATATAAATGAAGAATGAGAATCTGTGTGATTAAACCACACCAAGTTAAAAATTACCGAGACCTATACATAGCCTTAGGTTCAACTTTTGACCCCACAAGAATTATTGCCTGAATAAAAATCCCAGGAGACAAGACAAGAGTTTGCATGAGATTAATTGTCAATGACAACATTTTTGTGGTTTAATGCAATATGCAAGACGAAGATTAAAATAATGAACACCTTCTTGCAACACACAAGCACTCCTGGTATAGGACAGCCTTGTTCCAGGCACTTCAACCAGCTGGGGCTAGAGGCATTGGCGGTGTTTTATACATACAGCTGAAATGCTTCTCAGCTGAAACGGCATCTTTCATATCGCACGTGTAAAAATAAAGGTGAAATACTGAACGTCTTGAGAGGATGGGTCTTGCTAAGGTGGAAATTCATGCTATGCTTGCTCCAGCAATGGATGACTCCTTATCCTAGCACTTCTCCATCTCAACTCCCCTCCACTAAGCCAATTTTCTACAAGGTTGCTAAATAGTTGGGGGCTAATGAGCAATCTGTTACTCTTGGAAATCTCCTGCAGTAGCTTTACCACAGATTCGGTACCCCTGCATGCCGGCACTGACAAATTGACAACAGCATTTATGTTTGAGAGAAATGCTACCTCATGTATATGACCTTACAGAAAAAAAAAAACAAGACAGGTGCTTTTCCTCTTCACTGGGGTCTCATAAGCATCTTTGTTTCTCTATTACTAAAAAATTCTCTTTCTATAAACAGTGATGTGGTCATGGAGGGCCTCAGATAAGCCTTGTTTGCAGATCCTGGCTCTCTGCTGGCTGAGGCTTAACATTTTGAGTAGACAACTCTGACCAAGCTTACAGTCTGGCCTTTTCAGTCTTAGTACAACTTCAACAAATCTGTTTACAGTGAGTGAGCACCAATTCCTGTGTATTCCATGAGTTTTATAAAGAGGTCAAGTATAGTAATTTGAGAAGCAAATAACCAGCTGTATGAAGGAACCCAAGTTTTTGAAAAGCAAGAGCAACAATTTCATGAATTATCAGCTGAGCTTTCAAAGATAAGCAAAGTGAGGTTGGGTTAAGAATTGGTATTTCTGCAGTTCTGGGAAGGAAGAAACATCTTTCAGTTTACAGTGTGTCCTTATTAGCGGAGATAAACCTGCAGTTTACACAGGGAGTGAATTATTGTCTATCTCAAATTCTAGTTTATATATATTCCAGTGTTTACTGACCAAAATATAAATGACAATATATGTCATAAAAGGTACGTGGGATATACTTTATTGATTTTTTTTGTGGGAATTGAGATGCATGAGATAAAAGTCTTAGGGATCTCTGTGATAGAAAGGGTAAAAAAAATGATGGGAAGATAGCCATGACTGGGATGGTTAGAACTGACTGTATAAGAGATCATATCTTTTGAAAGTGAACCTTAACGTTGTCTAATAAATGCAACCCCTTTGTTTTCAACTGACTGCACCTTTGGTAGATTGGCTCAGACCACGTCTGCTGGATTGATTGCTCTGGGTAGCTAGGTATAACGCTGACATTCAGTGTGCAGGTAGCTTTCAAGCAGTGAAAAGAACTGGAATGTACTTGAAAGCACCAGCAGGCAGAAGTAATCATGACCAGGTGGATAAGACAGTTAACTTTCATGTTATGAAAGTTATCCTAGAGTATCTGTGGTTGCTACAGTGCTTGAGCTGATATCAGATACCATATTGCTATTAATTATAGTATTTTTTTATCACATAGTTTCTGTAATGCGTGCTGACAGGTGATCGCAGTAAGTGTGCATGAAGGCAACTTTGAAGCTCTCTTTCTGCGTAGGTTCGTGCAGATTGAATCTTAACATCCCCGGGTAAGGACTCATACGAGCTTCAGGAGACCAGCTTCTGTTTTGAAACAGAAAGGTTTAAATATTTATCACCGATTACGATGAAGACAATTATGTCTTCAGAGGGAATGGCTATTCAGGAATTGCAGGTCATGCCATAACACCTCAGCTAGCTTGTTTGGTGACAGTGAAGTAACATGGGACAAGATAGGGACTGATGTCACAGCAAAATCTGCTTCGATGTCTGGGTAAACAAGCAAACGCTGAGCTTGCTTGTAGCCACGGCTGCCATGCCTGCGCTCTCACCTGGTTGCCAGCTCCTGTTTTGGCACATCTGCAACTGTTGCAACAAAAGTTGGTCTGAATTTTGAAATGAACTTCTCCCAAGTGTGTGTGTGTGTTTTGTTTTTTTGTTTTTTTCTTCTGGAGCACCTAGCTGATTTATTTGAGGAGACGTGTGAATGCTACCTTATTCTAATTTTGGCTATCTTCAGAAGAATCAAGCTATTTGATTGCCTTTCATATATTTAAAAAATGAATTAGTTTTCTGATTCAAAATAAAACATTTGTTAGTCCTAGAGGTAATACCATGTGCTTCCTGAACACAAATGGAAATCAGCTGTAAAATTACCTCTAAAATTCATTTCAAGGATAGCTATTTTATACTGCTGTATCAACAAACCTGTAAAATATGTATGTACATAATATCCTACATTGCTGTAATCCACCATTTCAGCAAAAGAAAGTCCAAAACACATTCCAATTTGTATCTTTCAGTGGGAAAGCCAGAGATGTGGTGTTGCAGAACGAGAACAAATGACCATTACTGCAGAGGTGTGCAGTTATCATCACAGTGTACTCCACAGCTTTTTTCAGTTTCTGAATTTACTCCAAGTATAACATAGCTGAAACTGTTCACCATGTAAAAAGAATCAATTGGAAGCCTAAAAAGTCTTTAGCCTTTCCTTGTTCTCTTTTTGCCTTCATTTGCTCCCCAAATACAACAGAAAATAGACAAATCAGCCCCATGTTTTAAAAAAAAAAAAAAAAAAAGACGATTTGCTTCCTCAGCTTTTTTCATCTTGCTGGCAAGAGCTCAGCTCTGCCCATTGCATTCTGCCGGCTCGGCAGGTTCAGCTGGATACTGCAGTCTCTGTGCTGTCGCTCTGTTTTGTTCAGCTTTATTCTGCCACTGAGGCAGCTGTGTCTCAGTGCTGGGGGAAATCAGTCCTGTGTATCTTTTTTTTTTTTTCTGGGGTATGAGGTTTAAAATTCTGGAAAAGTATGCTCTACACAGACAGTTCTGAAAAGATGAAAGGAAGCCAAAGTCAGCTTTGACTTTTTTTCAGTACTCCCAGAAGTCCTCTTTTGTGTGAAGAGATAATTTAGAACTCTTGCTAAGATCCTTGGCCTTCTACCATCACACCTGGCCTCTCTCTTAAATGCGTCATCCAGCGGGCGGTAAGAATGTGGGCCTTCACACCTTATTTCTGGACTGCTGTTTCTTACTTGCTGTTGCTGGTTTGATATTTTCAGTTGTTCATCATTCCGGCACCAATAGCTAATGTCACAGGTCTTTGCCAGAGAGCGTGAAGGAACTGTAATAATTGTGATTTGCAATATCTTAATTTTTTTCTAATTAATTCATTTAATTTTCCATTTTGAACCCTTGTAGCATCTGGTTTTCTGCGAGACTTCTTGAAATAGGCCAACTTTTGCCTTTCTGTTTGTTTATCCAAGTCATGATGCAGGCATTTGCTAAAAGTAATTTGTATTTGATCTTGACGTACCATTCATAGCTTTCCCAAGGCTGAGAGTTTCTATGGCACCTAATTAATAAAGATTAGCTTTTCTTATGGAGCGTAAGAGTCAAGTACATCTTGTTTTGTGATGTAGATAATCTCTCCATCTCGGTCTGTTTTTGGAGACTGGCTCTTGTCAAGGAGGTGCCACAGGCAATCTGTTCTGATTTGTAGCCAGACTTGGAAGGCCATTAGGGGTGAAATCTTTTTGATAGCTTTTATTTTCCCAGTTCTTCCATTTGTCCACTTGCTCACTTTTTTACCTACTTAGGTTAGTAGGTAAGTTTCTCAGCCCCTGTAGGTTTGAAGCACATAGAATGAAACCACGCTCCTTAACTTCTGCTAACTTTTTAAAATTAGCCAAAGAACAGCCTAGGTCTACAGTCATCTAAGTTGTGTTAAAACAAAGATCTGGAGGTGAAATGCATTAAAAAGGGTATCACTGGAACTTCTAAAACAAGCTGAGCTTTGTCCTCAGTACCAAATTACTTTCTGTACTAAGAAACAAATACTTGATTTCATAATTAACCTTTTCTCAACTGTGTAGTTGCTAACAATGCTGTTATTTTCTGTGCATGGGAAAAGGGAAGAGACAAGCATAAAAACTCTCTTATTTTTATGTACTTTTATCAGCTATACTTGGGCAACATCTGCTGTGTGTTTCAACCATCCTTGGGTGACAGTTGCATGAATGAGAGTCTATTTATTTTTGTGTAAGGGCAAGCCAGGGAAAATCTGATGATTTACATTTGATTTTACTTGAATATCTGACCAACCTAAAACTCGCTTTGTTTGCTAAAACAAAGGGTTTTAGATGAAAGGGCTTTTAGATTAAATCAAAAGTGGTGACTTCTTACAGCCTGAGGATATAAGCTTTATATCCATGCATTTCTTGTCTTTCTGTATTTAAAAAAAAAAAAAAAAGGGAGGGCAGTCTATCTCAAGTTTTGTGTTTTTTTTTTATCTCCCTTTCTATCTGTGCCTTTCTCTTGAATCAGTAAAGTCTGGCAGCTCTTGAGATTCCTTCAGTCCCGTGTTAAGCTATGAGAAAATTCTCCCAGTAGGAATGGTTTAGAGCTGCGTAACAGCGGTAACGCTCTGTTGACTACTTTGGAATTACATTTCAGCAAAATACTTTGTTTTGCCTTGACTTGTGTACCTTCTTATTGTGCAGAGTGTTTTTGCAAGTGAAATCATTTTTACTGCTGACATTTATTTATAGGCTTGTTGGTTTTGGTGGGTCTTTCAGCTAGCTGCCAGGTACCAGACGCTTTCTGATGTGTTGCCACTGGAGTGACCTCTGCTTTGTCTGTCATAAACCTTTTGATAAAAAGCTAGTCTTTCTATGGTCTCAGAAAGTATCTCCTGAATACGTTTCTTTTATCCTTCCTTTAGTACAGCAGCTTCTCTCACTAGGCTTGCATGCAGTAAGCAAGGCGTGACTGACAAAACAGTTTTCTACAAGGTCTCTCTGTAGCCATTCAGTGCTGCATCCCATTTGCATGAACTGTGCCAAGTGCTTTTGGTGCCCTGGGAATGAGGAGCATGCTCTTGAAAGCTGAGACATAAGCCAAGACCACCCACAGTTAGAAGGAAGCATGCACTTGCCAACTGAAGATGTACGGGTGTGACGTATAGCATCATGGCAGTGTGCAGTGGGCAGAATGGCAATCACAGGCAGTGACGGGGAAGCTGAAAGGCGATAATGAGTTAGACTGTCAGAAATCTGTGGAGAATCATGTTGTTAAGTATAGCACAAAGGTCCGACTCGTGCCAAATTCTCAGCATCTGTTTTTCAACGCATCAAACGTAGTCACTTCTTTCTCACATCAGTATTTAGAGCCAACCAGAGAGCAGTGCAGGAGTAGCCTGAATTGCATTTCTGCAGATGTGTACAGCTGGATTGTGCCCTGCAGGGCTCGGAGTGGAGAAGCTCCCTCCAGGCAGTTCCTGCCTGGGGCTTTATTCCCCTTTCCAGCTGCAGAGGGGGGCTGGTTCTTTTCCAGTGGGATAACATCATGGGGTCTTTGAGCCCACCAGGGGGATGCCCTGGTGAACAGCTGCAGTGCTAGGGAGAGCGCTGGGCTAATCTGTACCCAAACCTGCACCAACCTATGGCCGGGCAGGGCAATGACTTAAAGGTACTCTGACTAGTCAGCTGCAGCTTGGATGAGCTGTGGTCCAAGGCCTGTCTCATTCCTTGTTGTGCTCCTGTTGCCTGATCAACACCTCTAAAATCCCTAACTAGCATGCTAAAATCTTATATTTATGTGTTTTGCCAGAAGAATGAGATGTCAAGGTAGAACACAAATATCCTGGGGAGGATTTAACTCCTCATTTATCTTAAATCACACTTGTGGAACACTGCTGCAATTAGTGGCATATGGGTCTCTGTCAACGAATCATATTTGTTCTGGGTTTCTGGTGCTGTAACTGGGCTGATAGTTTGTAAAGATGTTGTTTGAAAATATATAAAATCTGCTTTTGCTTCACAGCGCATGTGATTGTCATCCTCTTGTTGCTCTCATCATTTCAGTTTCCATTTTGATGCATCTATGCTGTTTTAAGAGCAAACTTTCCCCCCATTGTTAGTTCTGGGAGTTAAGTGTTTCAAAGGAAGTGACACCGCTGCTTCTTGCAAAGAACCCTGTGAGCTGGGCTATCTGTGCAAATGCAGAGGTTAATGTAAAGGCAGCTGCCTTCACAAGTAAGAAACACATGCAGGAAGTATTTTCGTTGGCAAGACTGTTTCCACTACTGGACTGAAGAGATCATCCCCAGTATTTTGTACTGAAAATTTTACAGGGTTAGATGTTTGCCATCAAATTGTTTGGAAAAGAAACTTCTTCTCATATTGTAGATGGGTAAGAATATTCTGCCTTTTTGTGTGATCAGAAATAATTTTCTCACCTTTAATAAGTTTTGGCCTGTTGAAAAGGAATGTGTGCTGCCTCTTTTTCCAGGCGTCTTTTTTCAATCAGATCAGCTTCTTAGACAAAGACAGACACAGATTTGGGCTTGAGGGGCTAAAGCTATGTTGAAATAAATAAAACATTTGTAGGCACAAGTCACTTTCTGGAGAGATGAATATGCTCGTCTGAAATCTGGCCAAAATATGTTAAGAAGGAACAGTTTTCCTGCTGACGTGTTTGGACAATTTACATACGATTTTCAAAACAGACTGTTTTCAGTAGTGGGGGGTTAATAGGCTACATTTCTATGCTTAGATCATCCTCAGCTTGAACTTACGAACAGTCTAGAAATCAGTTCAGCATCAAAAACTATGGCATTAACTGTGACAAAATAGAAAAACTAAAGAAATGCTGAACACTCAGTATCAGCATGAATTATTGTTGTGTACATCTGGCACCTCAGATACCATCTCACCCTTCAGAATAACTTGTGCTTGAAAACAAGTCCTGTGGTAACCTGAATCCTCAGGTAACACCCTCCTCCCTAGGGACAGGGAGGAATGAGAGGCAGAGGCCTTTGGCAGTAGGCTGTGGTGTTCGTGGGCAAAGGGAACAGCCAAGGTGTGGGAGCAGAGAATATGGGGGTGTGGAGCAGGGGCTATTGGGCAAAAGGGTCTTTGGAGGAAATCCTCTTCTTATTACCAGCCTGTGCACAGCATTGCTAAATCTGAGTGATCTTTTTATCTATGTTTAAACATGTATTTATCATAGTTAAAATCACAAGATTTTTTGCAGGTTTTTGTAGGTAATATCTGTGGAAAAGTTTTACATAAACAACAAAATTTCTCTGTCTCAATGTTTTTTCTGAAAGAAACTAATTGTGGAAGTAGAATAACCTTTGCTCTCTGAGAACAGTATTCATCCTATTCCAGTCATTCTCATAAATGAGGCTTTCAAGAAAGAAGAAATAAGACTTTTACTTCTGTATCAATAGGGATCTTTTTTGCCCCAAAAGTAAGGGGAACAGAACACAAGGCTGTATTCTTGCGAGCAGGGTACTATGAAACCCCACTAAAGCAAGAATTCAGCCTTGGAAATAAGTGAACCTTTTGAGATCTTGCCGTTAGTCACTCTCAGTCTTTGATACAGAGATATAACATTATTTTAAAATTATTCCTAAATGTTTGGGGCTTGTTGTACAACTTACACATTGTACAATGTGGACATTGTAAATTTAAGCTGATGCCAGGGGAGTTATTTTTACCATGCTCTTGGAGAACAGGTCCCCAGACCCTGGAAAGGAAAACTTCAAAACTGTAATAGTCTATGGGAATGATCTGAAAATGGCATTTAACTGCTTAAAATTAGACAGAACTGTGTGTTTCCTTGTGCTGGGTTGTGTACCTTGTACGGCTTTCTTATCCAGTTTATTGGTGTCTTCCCCTGAGGCAGAAGTCGCCCTGATAGAGAAAATAAATTGTGATGTAGGTACTTTGCCCCTTTGGGATTTTCAGTTTATGCTAGCAAACATGAACTGAAGGAATTCAGCCTCCTTGAACAGCTCTGTCTCCTTGGTAACTCCAAAGGGAGGAAAGATGTTGGGAATGCCCATGCAAACAGCAAGCTAGAGTAGAAAAGAATAGTTCAGGAGGGGACCTGCAACGATCATCAAGTCCAGCTGCCTGACCTCTGTGCTTGCAAAAGGAGCAGGCTCCCAGTGAAAAAGTACTGCAAAAGTATGTAGGAAAACTGAATATTTGTAGGGTTATGGAAGGGTCTGACCTTTCAAGAAAGGACAGACTGTAATTCATATATAATCCTTTGGGGTGTTTATGTTCAGCCTTTTCTTTTAGATATACAATTGAGAAGACAGGCAAATACTGCCTTTCTACTTTGATAAATAAGGTGAAAACAGATACAGCAGGACGAGTGCAATAGTAACGTACTGGCATAGCTGCACTTCTAGTTCTCAGTGCACTTCTGCGTAGCAAAGTCACCAGCTGGTAAACTTCATGGACGTACCATATCTGCCAGTCCACGCAGTAAGGCAGAAATCCTGCCTGAAATCCTGCCAGATCGGGGTCTTGCATGGCAGCTGTCTAGTTCTGCTTAATCAAATCGATAATTATCACCATGATGATGATCAAGCAGTTGATTTAAAACAGAGCAATAGGCTAAAATTTTGGGGTTGGTCTCAGGGTTTAGAGAAGCTGTGAAAAGGACAAAAAGAGAGTAGTTTGGAGGTGATCCAGGGGAGCAGTGAGGGACAGGAAGCAGCGGCTTTAGCTGCTCTGGTTTGGCTCCAGAGGAGGAGGTACTGTTACGCTACCTCCCGTGTGAAAGAGGTAGCAGTGGTTTGAGAAGGGCTTGTGAGCCCATTTCTGAGAAAAGTATTGAGAGGTTTGTTTGAACTTTTGATTACCTGTGCAAGAAAAAGGAAGACTGGCAAACAAAAATTGGAGTGATGAAAGTGGTGCTGAGCTGGCTTTGGCTGCAGAGGAGTCCCTTGGCTTGTGAGTGTGTGGTTTGTCTTGGAGCTCCTAACTCCCTAAGGATGCCTGAGGAGGTGTTTCTGTTACTTTATGATTTATTCCTGCCACCCACAGCCGTACCGCTGGTGCAATGGACCTAGTACAAGAAAAGAGCAAGGTTGTATTTGGCTACGAACACATTTTTTTTTCAGATTTTTCTCTAGTAATAGAGAAAATTCCTTCTGCTGATAAATGTCTGGAGACTAAGGACTATATTGGCTGCTCAGGAGTGCTTCTATTGGGAGACCCACAAAATAACTGAATCCCTCAGAGAAATTGAGGAAGTGTGTCCTGGTGTACTGTTGCATAATCTTGCGTGCTTTTACATGCTGCATGTTGATTTACACCGTGCTTTAGAGGATTATTACCCTGTGCTGAATTTCAACTTCAGGCGCAATGCACTTCACCTGAAGTTGAATGTTTGAGCAAGTGAAATTCTGCCAAACCACTTGTGACTTGTGCAGATCCACTCCAAAGCTGTTTCCCTCCTGCCAAGCCCTCTTCTGTGCCTTCTAATATGTCAAAAAATCCAACCTTTTTGTGTTTGGAATGAGCCAAGGTTCAGAGGGAGAGTTTTTAACTTTCACTAAGACAGCTGTGTATTTGGGGAGAAAAGAAGGTACTCAGCCCCTCTGTCAGCTCTGATGGAGGAGGTCTGCTTGCCTGCGTGCCTTTGGCATCTGTCTATTCCCAAGATGCAATAGTATGCATCAGGACTCTCCATTAGAGAGCAGTGGGACTGTGATGGTATGCGTGTGCCCCGAAAGGAAAGCTGTGCGGCAGCTGTTCTGGGCAAGCTGACTGCTGTGGCCATACTTATCACCTCTGCTAGCAGGCAGCTCCAGTGTGGTACAGCTTGGACCTCATAGGGCTTCTTGGGGTCTGAGTTAGTATCTCCATGTTGTGCTATTGCTCTGCAGGTACAGTAGCCTGTTCAAGGCCTCCTGATTTAATGTCACACCATATGGGGTAGATGTATTCCCTGTGAAGAGCTCCACTGGGGATTTTTTTGACTTCCCTTTTCCAGGAAGTATTACAGTCCTGTCTCATAAGGTTTGTAGATCTGTCAGCAGAGACATGAGGTTACTGACTTCCTGTGTCTGGTCTCCTTGGCCAGCCAAGCTAAGAATTTTGCCATTTGGGATGATTGTTGCCTTGCACCACTGGGCTGATCATGCCACGCTTCCAGTGTGAGCCTTTCTGTGCATAGAGGAAGATCCTACCTGCTTGGGTAGCATGGGAACAATGCTTCTGGGCTTCTCAGAAACAACCTGCTTTGGCCAGGGCTTTCACAGTAGTTTGTCCTTCTGTTGCTGTGTATGGGTATGTATTTGTACTGCTGATTGGTACTGTTCTAGCACTGACACAACCTAAGCCTCAATAGTTGAGGCAAAAGGCAGAACAGAGCAAGTTCAAGTACCTGACTTGTTGGCAGGCTGGGATGGCCTAGTATGAGGCCAGGGATAAGGAGAGTAGGGGCATCTGGGGATGGACAGCTCAGGCCAGGTCCAGAGAGCCTAGATTAGCTTCAAGGCTAAAAGGAAGCTGTGGGAGAGGAGGATACAGAAAGACTCGAATGCTTGATATGTTCAAGGCGCCCTTTTCCTTCTGAGTATCTTCTCATACCCTAGAGATCTGCTCTGCCTGTGTGGGCAGAGGTCTTGTTTCAGAAAGCTTGTTCTTTGCCTTGGAAAGGGAGGAAATAGCAGGTTGAGTTGCCCTTAATAGCCTAAGGAAACAGGCTTTCCACTCTGGAGGTTGAGGCTCAGCTTCACTGGGAGCAAGTCAGGGTAGGCTGGCTCTTGAGCTTTTCCACCTGTCAGCATGCCTTGCCAGGCGGGATTGGAAGAGTCCTCGTGTGCCGCAGCTTTGGTAGGGACCCCAGCCTGGGCACATCTGGCTTCTTGGACAGATGGGGACATTTAATGACTGACTGCACCCAGCCACCTGCCTGATCTAACTGAACTCTTGTTCAGCTGCTCAGTTTCGCTGCACTTTGGGTTACTATTTTTGTTTAATCTCCAGCATGATGGATGGAGGCTCCCAAGCACGAATTGTCTTCCCTCTGACAGACAAGCGAAGAGTAAGTACACTCTGCTGTGTAGTGCTGGAGGAAAACAAGGAGCCAGCAACATCGACCCCCTGACGAGCCCCAGTAATTTAATAGCAGAAACAGGACTGTACTCCTCTGTATTGCTCTCCATGCTCCAGACACTGCTTACTTTGCCTTAGTCAGTTTTGCAAACTTTCTGGACAGACAGTGCTAATAAAGGAACAACTAGCAGATTCACTGGAGGTTCACAAATAACAGGAGGCTGTCTGGAGTAAAGGTCAGGCTTGGCCTGAGCTGTGCAAGAGAGATAAAGGCCTTTTCATATTAAATGTTGGCTTTTTGGTTTTGTTGTTGATCTCGGGTAGGGATGAGGAAGTTTCTCGGGAGGGTGATATAGTATGCATTGTGCTAGGCCTGACGGGTTCTCCAAAGGTTTAGATTCCACTCCTGTAAATTTCAAATGTATATCCAGATGCTGGGAATTCCTTGTCCAAGCAGCCGGAACCTTGTATATCTAAATTGTTGGGCTGGAGTCCTTGCAAAATAGTTGAACGTGGGAGTGAGATTTCTGGTATGTCTTTGGCTAGCTGTACCAAAGTGGGGAGCCACATACCTCTGGAAACTGCGCTCAATGCATATTTCTCTGGTTTCCCTCAGAATATCTGGGAAAGGAGTTTTGAAAAGGTTATGAATGTAGATGCTTTAAAAATGAGGGTGAAGGGGCAATTTTTTTCCTGTCCTACGCAGTTCTGAGACAAGTAAGCATAGCTTTAGTGTGTCAGAAAAACCCAGTTCTCAACTTGTCCCTGTCAGAAGTCAGCTACAAGAACCGCCAGTGGGTGCGGATGAAGGAGAAATAACTTCCTGAGCAGGAGAGCGTTATGGCCGGGCTCCACCTGCTGCTGGCTGGGACTCTCTGCACTGGGCTGCTGCTGCCAGCCACAGCCGTGGATAGAGCTCGTACAGAAACACCAGCCACCTGTGCTCACAGCCTGGTTTGTATCTGTTGTCTTGTGCCAAGATTAAAATAATGCCAGAAAGGGAAATTGTGTCCTTCCTGTCCCCAGGTTGTAAATTTCGCTTGTGTGAAATTGAGCTTTGGTCATCAGTCAGTCATCAGAATTAAATCTTCGGGGTTTCTCCCACTGAGCATGGAAAGATTAGTAAAGCTGAGTTCTGTGCATTTTGCAGTAGCAGTCAGTGCCTTTCATTAGTGCTCTTAAGTAACTTTGGTCTTAATAGTGTTGTATTTAAATATGTTTTCTTCAGTAAGTGCTCATAGTATACTTGGTGCTATACAAAAACACAGCAAAGGGGGAAAACAAGGAAAAATTCATAATTCTTATGTTAGTGTGCTTTTGCCAAAAAGGGAAACTGTCCTTAAGTGTTCACTAGTACTGACACATTGAATACATTCTTGGGAAACTTGGTGACATGACATTTGCTGCTTGCATTACAGTCCAGGCTTTGTGCCTCTTCACACATGATGACGTTTCCACTTTTGTTTCTTATCAATTCTTTCTTTTTCTGCCATTTCTGAGTAGTGCCATGATTCAGGCTGGATTCTGAGAGCCCGGGAGCTGTGCAAGCTAGATTGATGTACTGAGCAATAAATACAGTTTAAAACCACTAAGTGGCGGCATAGGCAGTTTAGTTCACCCCCTCCCTCATTCAGTTTTCTCTATTACACTGCACTTTGCTTTTAATCAAAAGCAGAACAATTAATAGTAGCAAACTGTGCTTCATACATCACAGGTGCTGGCTGGACTGCCCATACACTGCCCAGGACTGAAACATTTTCAAAGCACCCCCACTTGCTCTTCCAGTTTTCGGACTTGTTTGGGCAGACATTTCTGTGTCTGTGCAGTGCTGGGCTGCTTTTATAATGGCTACTAGTGAACAGGATGAAATGCCCGCACTTCTTTCCTTGGGACAGGCTTGGGCTTTGAATCCTTAACAAAGGAAAAGTTAATGCGTAAACCTCTGAAGTATGCAACGTCCTCAAATACTGTTTTTGAGGAGGAAGCCACCCCAGAAACAGAGTAAATAGAAGAAATGCAAAGGGGGAAAGGCGGGACATGTCTTATCAATGACAGTGACTTGTGATCTTTAAGGACAGTGAGTGTCCCTTTTTCCTGATCTTTGCACCAGCCAACTAGCACATTCCAATTCTGAGAATGAGAATTTGAGAAGTATAATGGAAAACCATGAACCATCTCATTCTCTTATTACTTTCTATGCCCAGTCCCATTTTTTCTGCTTCCTAAAGCATGAGCTGCTTGTTCCTAGTTCAGAGACTTTTTCTCTGCCACCTGTGCTATGGTGGTGCTTTCTAGAGCCTTCTCTGCAGTGACCAGTACCGCTGTGGAAGTGTCCACTGGAGCTGAGGATAGTCTCGGGATGTCTGAGGAGAGTTCTCAGTGCGAAGCTGATACTTCCCAACCCTAAGCTTCACACTTTATTTTGTGTTGAGAATTTCCTTTCTTTTATCTCTTGATGGTTCAGCATATCCTCTTTACACCTTCTCATTATCTCGTTAAGCCTTTCTGCACTGAGACGGATAATCTTGTTCCTTGTCCCCCTTCCCAAGTGAAATGGAGACTCTGGCCCAGCCTGATCACCACAGTACCCTGCTGGGAATGGTGGTGCAGCAGATCAAACAATTGCACAACAAAAGGAAATCAGTTTTCTTTCCTGCTGCACTCATCTTTCACTTCCATTTCTCAACTTTGACTGATACCATTTGATTGGTTTGGAAAGTATAAAATAAATATTTCAAATTCAAGTGGCTTAACAAGGTTGGTTTTGTTGCATGAGTAGATGACCATGGGCAATTCATTATTATTTTTAACAAACTGTAGTTGAGACTAGGATTGCTTTTTGTCCTTTTGACCAGCAAAGCTCTATTTCTGTAGGTTTTGAGACCTTGCCAATGTAATTTTCTCACCTAAGGAAACCTACCTTTTAAAAGTCTGGCTTTGCATAAAGAAGTTTTGTAAACAACAGCTTTGCAATAAACATGTTGGGAGTTCATTAATTGTGGAATTGACAAGCTCTTACTCTATTGGCATATTATCTCAAATTTCTGAGGTTTCCAAAGCTCTAGTCAAACATCTGTGGGTACAGACCTGATACCTAGTGACTGACCTAGGCAAAGAAGATCTTTTCGTGCAGAGCGGTAGGGTTTGGTAGTGACTGAGCCTCTGAGTACTGCTTAGTATGTTTCCATTTGTTTCATTGTTTAAGCTGCAGAATCATGCAGTAAAATACAGCAACCATGAACCTGATATTTCTGATTCAACCTGGTTTTGGCTCCATTGTGCAAGCACATTGTGATCCTCAATGATCGTGCGGTTAAATGTTATCTTCTCCCTGGGATATCTGCCTCTGCCTGCACCTAGGATGAACCTCACAGGCAGAATTACAAATGCATGGAAGGTAGTGTTAGAAGTCACAGAGAAGGCACTGTTTGTCATTTCTGTAGGGTTGTGGGAAGCTCTGCATTTCATCCTATGATGGCATCACATAAATCTTAAAATTATCACCATAAAACTCTTAAAAAGCAGAGCATTTCTGAGGATATAAGTATATGGGATGAGGAGTTCGTAAGGAAAAGGGTTATTTTTTGTTGGGTCAAAGTATATACTTGGGGAAAAAAGATTTAAAAAAGTCTCTTTTCTTTTCTAGCTAGAAGAAAGGAGTTTATTTAATTCCTTCCCCTCTGTATTAGTGTGTTGTCAAGGGCAGGGGATGATCCTTATTAAAGCAGAAACCCAAACAGGAGACACCTTTACTGTTGGTGACCGCAGTATTTAAGGATGGAGTCTGAAAGAGCATAGTAAGGCAGTGTTGCCATCTGCTTGTCCTGTTCTTTTTCTCCTCTTTATGAAGCCTTCTGCTGTCTGTTGGAGGTAAGATACCGGGCTAGATGGACATTTAGTCTGATCAGGTATGGTCTTCTCATGTTAGATGTGGGGGAAAGCAAATGTGAGGAAACTCATTTCACTGCAGTCCACGCAAAATCTTGAAAATATAAAGCAAAAACAGGTGGCATATGGTCATTTAACGAGTGTCGGGCAGAGTTTCTCTTAGTTCACGACCTGTAATTTATGTCGTTGCTTGGTTAGAGGAACCTTATTCTGATTGAAGAGCAGGTCTTGTGAATAGCTGCATTCAGAGCAAAATTATCATATAGATTATTAGGACTAAAAAGGCTTCAGAGAAAAGGACTGAAGAGCTTTACTCCTTAGAGCTGCTTAGTGCAAATCGTAGGGGAGACGTGCAGACTGCGTGCGCAAGCTGGGACTTCCCCGCAGCCCAGCAGTAAAACCACGACTGTGCTGCCTCAGAGAGAGCTGAACACCTCTCGGGGGCTGGGGGACGAGAGCTGAAGGACGGCTTCCAGACACCGGCCAGCTGCACTTTGCTTTTGTTCAGTTTCCAGTTCTGAACATAAAGGTGGCCAAGAGAAAACAGTAACCGATGCAGTTGTCCTCTTAGATGTGGAGGGAACAGTGCCTTTCTTTACACTCACCTTGAGAACCTGCAAAAGCCCCATTTGGAGACGAGCTTTCCATGGAAACTGCTATTTTAAATACAGCAGGTTACTCTTCTATTTCTTATATGCATATTAAGCATGAGTAAGTCAAACTATGCATGAACATTCACCTTACTTGTTGAGTTGGATTGATGTAAATCTGGGCTGTGGGTTCGGTTCTCCAGGGCAGTGAATAGCTCCTGACAGGCTGCGTTTCCTAGTGAGGGGAGATCCCACGTGCGCTCGCCAAGGGTGTGCGCACACTGACAGGCCCTGCGGTGTAAATCGGGGCGAGTTCAGAGCATGTCACCTCCTCCGTGGTGCCAAGTGATGAGTCTGTGTCTGGGCAGTTTCCTCTGATTCATCACTGCTTTTTGGTATAGGCTGAAGATAGTCCTTTATATCGAAATCTCAGTTTGGAGAGTAAAAAGTTGTGTTCCTTCTCTCTGGTTGCCGTTGAGCTGCTGCTGTTTATCATCTAGCAATCTTCACTAGCTGCTGATTTCCCTCCTTTACCCACCCTTACCACTTTCCTCCTTGCCTTCTCTGAAGGGTTCCTTTGTGAGAGACTCCCTTAATTTCCTACTGCGGATTACGTAGTGCCGTCACTGAAAAACCTCACCCAGTAAATCTTGTATGGGATTTAAGATTTCTGTGGGGCAACCCCCTGTGTGTAGACATGAAGTACATTTCTAGGATTTTCTCCTTTAGCGTCAAATCTTCCATTAATCACAAGTCCTCCTATGATGAATCCCTGATCCAAGGGCTCTGTAGCTTTTGACTGAAAATTGCATGCCGAAACTCCTGAAGGGCACTTCCTGTAAGTCACTATTCTAGGAGAAGGGAAATGAAGATATCATAAATGCATTCAGTATTCCTTGTGTGGTGATGCTATCAAAATGGGAAGGTGTCTTAGCACAGACTTCATCCTGAAAAGGCAAAAAATCCAAGGAGAGCTATAACAGGGTCTTATCAAGTGTCCTTTGGAAAAGAAAAAAGTATTTGCTTTCTTTTGACAGGGATTTAAATGTTAGCATACAGCTTGGTATACATTACTTTTGAGAAAGTTTGAGGATTAACTGTGCAATGCCAAAAATAATATTGCTGTGAACCCATTCTTAAGTAAACATGTATGTTGATTTAAGTAAATTTATACAAATTTATAAGCCTAACCATTTGGTATGGCATGATTTATAAAACTTATGTTGTGTTTGGTTAGTCCTGTGGACTCAGTATGGTAACTCATGTTGGATTATTATCTAAGTGTTCCATAAATAAGACATACTTCCCTCAGTGAGCTGTCCTGATTAATTATTATGAGAGCACTAATTGATTTGGCAATTTTCCCTGCTGTTGCTGAGTAGTATCCAAACTTTTCCTGTGTTTTCATTGTTGTGGCTTAAAATTTGTATGACACAACTAAATGCCAAGTCAGCACATTTTTATTCTGTGCTGAATAATGAGGCTTTTTTTCCTCTCAGAGAAAAGAGAAATAATGGTTACGCAGTTACTCACAGAGGTGGGCAGGCTCTCACACTCCTGTTTCCCCAGGCTTTTCTCCCTAGCAGTCACAGCTTACAGCTCAGTGCTGTCTCCAGTGCTCAGTTCGGTGGAGCCCTCGGGACTGCCTGGGGAAGGCAACTTCCTTCTGCACCCGTAGTGTGAGGGTCCAGTTGTCTCCTCCTCCTGGAGTGTGCCCTCCCCACCAGCAGCAGGCGTTCGGGGGTTACCAGTATATCCGCTAGGCTTTTCTGTAAAACCCAACCTTTACCTTAGGCTTCTCAGTACTCCAGAAACAGTGATTGTTCGTCATGAAGATGGGAAGGAAAGGTATTGGTCTGTGATCACTTTGCAGACACAGATCCCCATGGGCACATTCATCGTCAGCCTTCTCCAAGCCTGAAGATTGCCTGTGGTCTCTGACCTTTGCTGTATTGGGAATAAAAGCAACATATTCAGAGTTGGTGCATGACATGAGGTATGCTTTTCTCTCTCCAACAGTTGTCTTGATGCACAGTTAGGATTTTTTTCTCAAATGAAAAGACGTTCCAAAAACACTGTACATTTCAGCTATGTGAAAATTCAGAGACTAGAGCTTTAGAACGAAATGTTGCAGGATACATTCCACATGTCCCATCATCTTCTGGGAGATCTAGCAAGAAAGTTAAACCCAAGACCTCATTCAGAAATCCAACATCTGTAGAAAATTAACACTTTTAGTTCTATCTTAATTCCCCATATTTGTTTTACACCACAGCAGATAAAGTTAACAACACAAATCCTGCACATAAATCCTAAGGCTGAAAGTAAGAGCTAAATGTATACTTGATCACACAGATATCAGAACTGGTCCTACTGTGGTCAGGTGCATTAATTTTGGTATTGATCTTGATAATCTTGATATTAATCTTAATACGAATCTCATCTTCTGTAGTTTAACTGCTGTCTCTTACACTATAACCTGGAGAATATTACATGGCTATCTTCCTGTCCCTTTCTTTTTCCTGTCTCCCATCTCCCCTCTAACCTTTCCCTTTTTCTCTCACTTTTGTTCGTTCTTTTTTTGACACTGCATTTTTTTTTTTCCTGGAAAAACCTGAAATAAAATGTTAGATGGTAGAGTGTGAAAGCGACAATGATCCTCTGTCTGCTTTTCTGTAATGGGCTACCCATTAAGGCTGAAAAATGAAACTCTTCTATTCTTACTTTACCTCACCAAAAAAAAAAAAAAACAGAGGAGGACCTTCAGGTTTACCCTCAAACATTTGGCATTCATCAAAATACCTGCAGAAACACCTCTTAGATGTTTCCCCCCATGTGCAGGTTTTGACCTTTGAATGTTACAAGTTTATCCCTCAGTATTTCAATGTTACACTCTTATCATGCCAGCTGCTGTGAGGCTGGCACTACCATTGCTTCATGGTCAGATTTTTTTCTCAGCTTTTGAACATTCAAAGTGGTATGGGAGAACAAAGTACATATGTATAATGAAAAAAAGAGGCAGAGATCTACTTACTTATACCCCAGGAAGTCTTGGAAACACATGCAGCAATAGCTGGATTTAACACAAACTGTTCTCTCTCTTTTATCCTGTTATGTCAAATGACAGTGAATACCAGTGGGTTCAGATTCACACTGTGTCCATGTTGCAGACAGAAGCATTAAGGAATAACATGAAGCAAGCCAAGGTAATGCTGGAAGTCTGACAAAGTCCAGCTGAATTTGAGTTCTTTAAATTGTCTGGTGTCCCAGAGGAGAGGTTAAATCAGAACGTTGCTTATCTCAGCTTGGTACATACAGTTGAGCAGCGAAGCAGCCAGAGCATTCTGCCTTGGACAGAGGACATCTATTCCAGTGGGTAATGAAAACAAAAGAGGGCGGGGTAAAAATTGTGGTTAGGACACGGGAAAATGCACATCTTATCTCAGGCTGCAAGTCTTTGCTTGTACTGAGTTCAGTGCTGCAAACTTTGTGTAAATTCCACTGTACAGTAACAATTCTGAATGTTTGCATCACCTGAAGATGTGATCCTATTCCTAACACCGTAAACATTTTAATTTGACACCTCCTTAAAATCGTGCAAGGTTCACTGATAAAAAGAGACCTGAAGCAATTACTTCACAATTTTTCTGCTCTTTTTTCTTTTTAAAGAAGTAACAGAAGGGGCTTCTCTTGCAACCCAGGAGGTCTTTCAGCTATTCCTGGTTCTGCTGAATCACACTTTTTGTGAGAAGTAGTCACTTCAGCAACTGTGAAGTGCATGATGAGTAATGAATGGGATTTTCTAAAAGCTTCAAGGTAAGACTGTTGGAGCCACAGCCTGTCTGCCTCATCAGAGAGCCTTTCTGTGAGAAGCATGTTTATTGTGATAGCTCGATGAAACACAGCTGGTGAAAAGAGTAGTGTTTCGCTAGGGCAGTCATTTGCATCAAGCTTGCCATGCTGTGCCTGTCTCTGAGGTGCCTAATGATCACTTGGCACACTGGGTCCAGCAGCCATTGAAGAAGAACTGGAACAATAGTCTTCTTTATCTACAGAGGTAGGTAGGAATTGGATTAATACAACTCTTCCTGAGCAGCAGTTACTGGCGTGAGCTCTTAAACTCCCTGGGCCCACTCCATTAGTTTCTTACTAACTAGTTTCTTACTAAGGGGCGAGAGAAAGCCACGTTCCTTGTGAAGGCTTGCTGCTGCCACCTTCGTCTGATGCAGCGATACCATACTGAGAAACTCCATGAAGCAACTGAACCACTTAACAGATACAGGTCTTTGTGGCAATATAACAGTCCTGGGATCCAGCCCTACCTATTTACAGTCTTGAAGCTGTTGGAATCTGTGTAATTGTAAAATTGTTGATACAGGTTTTGAGTTCAGACTACTGACCCGATGTGGTAATGTAGGAACTCCTGGATTTATAGTAGTACAGGAGTTTCTGGACTGTAACCAACAGAGCTGGCCTCCTTTCATGTTGTCAGTATGGGAAGTGGCGCTGTTTCCAGGAGGTTCAGGTCATTAAGATTAAATGCTTTGACATCTGATATGAAAAGGTCTATGGGACCGCAGAAATGCATCATACTGTGGTGTCTGTGTTCTTCTTAGTGTTATTACTTCTCTAGTGAATATAACAATCATCCTGTCTGTCATGTAACCCTAGGGTTCATGGCTTTCCTTAGATGCACTATTTATGCTTTTAAATGGGAAATATATATATATGTTACTATGTATGTCAGTCTCTGTATAATTACTGTTGATCCTGCCAGTGCTGCCTCCTTTGAATACCATTGCTTTCCACAGGAGCTGAATGTTTTGCCCCTAGTGAGCTGTGGTCAAGCTGTCATCACCAGTGCAAGGAATTTGTGAAATGCTGACTGCAAAGTCAGTCTTTATGAGCGTGCAAGGTGCTGTTGCAGCTCCCAGTGTTTACTGAGATCCAAATATAACACCAGCCTTCTACAAATCTAATCTTGTTAATTTTATACAAACCTAAATTTATTTTTAAACTCATTATCTTAATTTTACACAGCAGTGTTGACCTGATTCTGCAGTGAAAGCTTTAATAGTATATTTGCCTATGCTGGGGAAAATACCACTTGCAATTTTTCTGCCTTTCCTGATGTTGATGCTCGGTGAGGTTTGTGATTGGAAAAAGTCCCTTTCAGCTGGTCCTGTGGGACCTGTCTCAGTACTGTTGGGCTTTTGCAGTATCATCTTCCTTCACATGCATGCATGGTGTGTGCAGAGAGGGCAAATAAAGCTGCTGAGAGGGCAAATGAAGCAATATTTGTTATGGTTACTTAAATGAACTGAATGCAATTATGTTAGAATCTCTCTTTCCACACACCACTCTGAAATGCAAAGTTTAGGCTTTCTGGACAAGCTAGACAGTTGTCACTGGGGGAAACCTGGGAAGAAATCCTTGAAGCACTTGGTTCATTTTAATTACTGAATACTTGCGGATACTTATTTCCTGCTCCATAGGGCCCCAGATGTCTTCCTTTTCTGTTTAATCCAGGCATTCATTCCTTTCTTCAAAAATCTCAATTTTGTTTTTTTCTTCAGGGAGACAGGCATCAAAGGTCAGAAGGCAGTGCAGAATTCATCCCACTGCTGCTGTGGCCTCTCCTGCTCCCTTTTCATTTGGTCCCAGATATGCCTCAGCTGTAGTTGAGACAGTGCTGTGGCAGAGGCTCTAGAGTGTTCTTTCTGTGCCTGGACACATTTTTGCCGTGTTAACTTGAGGGTCCTGTTTTGAGGACCTTTCATGTAAGTACTCCTCCTAAAATTATAGATATTTTCATGCTAAAAGACAAATCTGGAAAAGGGGAGCAGGTTTTTTTTGTTGTTTTTTTTGTTTCCTAATGTCTTTAAATTCAGTTCTGGATTGAGAAGTGGATTGCTGACTGCAGCAGGCCACATGGCAGAGTCACATTTTTATCTCAAATTCTGATTTCTGGCTGTGCTGCCTCCTTCCTTGCATTGATGGGGAGGTTGGATGCCATAGTGCTGTGCTATGAGATACTCACTTCACATTTTTCAATGTCCATGTCCAGCTAGATTCAACCAAGATGTTGTTAGCATGTGAACTCATGGTTGCAACATGTTCTGTTTAATTTGCTGAAAAGAGCTCTCTGACATCTGGTTTACCCATATTTTATTTTACTTTATTTTTGTGGCATGCTGTACGTCTGCCTCTCTTTCACTAAAAGGCTGTGGCTGAGCAGCAGGAGAGGAGCTCTACAGTTTGGTTTAGGTAGGCTGCTTTGAAGAGTATGGGAGTGTGATTGCATGTGTACAGCTGGGGCAGTGTGGGGAACGATGGAGAATGCAAAGTCGGACATACAACCAGTAGAAGTCTGCAGCATGGCAGGGGCTGGGAGAGCAACTAGCAGACAAACCACTGTACCTACGAGATGTCAGAAAAAAAAAACAGTGGTTCCTGGAAAAACCTTTGTGTGGGTTTATTATAACCCTGGCAGCTATTGCAGGTTGCTGGACTGAGAAGATGCCCTAAGAAAAGACTTGTCCTTAGAGGACAATGGGCATGGGAGACTTCATTTACAACCCCTTTGTTTTTGTCCATTTCATCTGGCTAATGTGAGTTTTCTCTGCTTCAGGTAGTTGTTCTTTCTGGTTTATGTTCCCATAACACTGAGGTTTCAGGATTCCTAACGACTGGGTGTCTGTCTTTCTTAAGGAAGCATGCAGGCAGGTTTGTGGCATGGCTGGCTCAGGTACCCCGGGTCCCTCTACTCATGATTAACTCTGAAAGCACTAGATAAATGTTGCATTCTCAAAATATGGCAATATTCCTTGGCTGTTGAGTTCAGCCAGGCAGTGAATGGAAAAAGCAGCCACTGAAAACTTAGTCAGTGTCATGAGCAGAGGAATTACGTGCCCCAAAGACCTTTTTGGGGTCAATTTGCTATTTAAAATGAGGAAAACATTGATATTAATTTGTATATAGTACATACTGTATCATTCTTTAACGACAGAGAAGGCTTAAATCTGGAACAGGGGAATATTTGTAATAATTTTGGTATGGCATTCAAGAAAAGCCTCTGCATTTTTGTGTGTTCCGCAAATAGAAGGGAGATTTTGTCAAGCTCTGAAAGTCATCAATACAAAAACAGTCTTCTCTCTGTACAGAACTTTGTTTTGTTCATACGGAAGTATAACTGATCTCAAAGTTGCACTGACAGAAAAAGTTTGTCTAAATGTAGGTCCTGGTATAAACTGATAGAACAAGCTGCACAGTTCTGTGCCATCTGGAAGATTACTGGAAGCCGCAATAAACAGCAGGGTGGCAATTCTTGCAGTTGATGTTCCATGGAACGGGAATTTGGCCTCACAGCAAATCAGAATCATAGTTGTTTCTGTTGGAGACTTCTCGACTGAGAAACCTCCGTTGCTATTACAAGCCATGTGAAATCTTGACACCGTTTACAGGGAGATGATCTTTTAAATGCCTCTTTTGAGCAGGGGTACATAAGATTAATAATTTTGATTGGAAGTGGATCCTAAAGGCAACGATCTTTCAAATGCTACTCTTGCACTGTGCCTTGGAACTAAAACTGACAGGAGCATGACCTTTTTCTCCATTGCTTTGAAACTATCTGGACTTGTGCAAAGCATTTGACACTGCCCCACATGACATCCCTGTCTCTAAATTGCAGAGACATGGGTTTGATGGATGGACCACTTGGTGGGTAAGGAGTTGGCTGGATGGTCGCACTCAAAGAGTTGCAGTCAACAGCTCGATGTCCAGGTGGAGACCAGTGGCGTTCCTCAGGGGTCAGTATTGGGACCAGCTCTGTTCAACATCTTTGTTGGTGACATGGACAGTGAGATCGAGTGCACCCTCAGCAAGTTTGCGGATGACACCAAGCTGAGTGGTGCAGTCAACATGCTGGAGGGAAGGGATGTTATCCAGAGGGACCTGGACAGGCCTGAGAGGCGGGCCCTTGCGAACCTCAAAGTTCAACAAGGCCAAGAGCAAGGTCCTGCACCTGGGTCAGGGCAATCCCAAGCCCAAATACAGGCTCGGGGATAAGTGGGTTGAGAGCAGCCCTGAGGAGAAGGACTTGGGGGTGTTGGTTGATGAGAAGCTCAACATGAGCAAGCAATGTGCACTTGCAGCCCAGAAAGCCAGCTGCATCAGAAGCAGCCTGAGCAGCAGGTGGAGGGAGGTGATTCTCCCCATCTACTCTGCTCTTGTGAGACCCCACCTGTAGATGTACAAGCTTGTATGTTGTTTTCAGGCAATAGGACTTCCAGAGGCGATCTATAAACCTTGCCCTTTCCTGCTCATATTGTACTCATAGGCCTTATCTTCTATGGTCAGACACCACAGACTTTTATATCTGTTAAAGAAAAGGTTTTGTTCCTCAATTTTCCATCATAAACTTATAAAATCAGAGCACTTTATTTACAGAGGGGTGCAAAGAAACAGCTGTGTTCTTGGTTTTAATCGGTGACAGCAAGTATTACAGGTTACACTGTTATGTGTTTCTGGTATTTCTAGTTCCAGTGTGATGTCTCCTGATCCGTGAGCAGGTGTGCAGTCACTCCTCCGAACAGCAACACAGAAGTGGGTGGGCAATGACAGAGAAAATGCCTCTTATGCAAGGAAGCTGTAATCAGCGTTGAAAACTTATGTTTAGTCACACTAATATGGAGCAAAGTAATAGTTACAGAAAGGAAGGACTTGACTAAAACATCATGTTTTCCATTGAAGCCGCTGTTTTTCTTCCTTGCAATGTAATAGGGTTGTTTATATTCCCAAGTCAGCAGAATTTCAAGTATGATGGAGAGCAGAAACATCTGATCTGCCTGCTCCGGTTTGTCTTGTGGTGTATGTTTGTAGACAAGAAGTTTTAGGTGATACTTCAGAATGATATTTATGCATCATTTCAAATCTTATCCACAGTTTATTTGCATATTTTTGTCCCACCAGTGTTCTTATCATGATGGGGCTTAATCACGTCTTAACAGCAAAGCCAGAATAAATGGAAGCTTAGGGTGCAGCCAGCTCTTTATACTTTGTCAGTGTTGCACTGTTAATGAGTAGAGTGTCCTGAATGCTAATGCCATTTGTCTAGACTCGGTGTTGCTCCTGTTGCTGAAAGAGTTGTTGGCAGTGATGTGTCTGTGTGAATCTGGGGAGTGTTATCGCTTGTATCAATGGGATTAATGATTTCCTGTTTCTGTGGCATCCCGCCCGAACGCTGAGCTCTGAGCACAGAGCTTTCCTTTCTGCTGCCACTCATTCGCTCTGTGACATGGAGCAGAACATGCGCAATTGGTGGCTGTGCCTTACTGACGTACCTTGCTGCCTTGTAGGCAGAACTGTTATAAGGATGGTTTTCTGAAGGATCTCTCTGTAATCTGGCTGAATGTGTCGTCTTTCCTTCTCCCCTGTAAATCTCCAGGGCAGTCACTGTTTTGGGGCTCATGGAAGTGTCTCCTTCTCCTGTTTGGTCAACTGTTTCTCTTCACTGAGCTCCTGTCTAAACAAGAAGCAGGCACACATGCACATCTGTTTTCTCCTAAGCTAGATAGCAGGTGGGGCACGCTGCTTTTCCTCAGCAATTACCTGACATTCCCGCAGACTTTGAATGCAGAACTCTCGGGAGGATAATTATGACCTAGAAAAGGAGCAAACTTCCTAACAGCTAGGTAGTAACAAAATGCTCTACTAGGCATTTTGGGTGGCTTCATGGGAAATTATGTACACCCGATAGTTAATCTGCATAAATGCTTTCATTTGGGAATGTTTCATAATTAAAGAAACAGAAAAAACAAAAAAGCACTGGGTGTTTAAATGAGGTGTGTCTGAGTACAGTTGGAGTGTGTATCTGACCTGCCAGGTCAACTCATCTGGGACCCAGATGTCCCAACAGCTGTCTGCTGTGACCATTCCTGTTCCCAGGCAGGTTTTCTGGTCCTCCTCTGTCACTTGATGGGTTTCACCTGATGGCTTCTGGGAAAGTAGGTGGCTGGGAGCAAACTACTTTCACAAAAGCAACTTCTCCAGCTCAGAGGAAATAGAGTGGATGGAGATGGCCAAATTAATGTTGTTGTCAGATGACTCGTTCCTGGCAATGATCTCTTGAAGGGTCACTTGGACATGGTTAAGGAGCCCTATGTTCTCTGTGTGTGTGGAACAATCTTTCTGGACATCTCCAGTAAGTCCAATTATTCATAGTCATATTAGACCAAAGTCAGATGGTATGTGTTTGACCCACTACAATGTAGTGGTCAAGACCTCTTGGTTCGAAAAGATGGTGTACTTTTAACTGAATTGCACAAAGCCACTCTGCAGTGTATTTACACTTAACCCAACCTGATTACTTTGCTTGACTTTCCATACTACACAGCAAAACGCTTTGCATAGTGATTTTTATAGACAGCTTTTCTAAAGGAGGAGTCAAGAATCAGGTTTCTGTTTAAAAATCCATCTTGAAATTTCCCAAAGGAGGTAACTTTTTTGACATCATCCTAGTTGAACTTGTTTCCTTTTCTTTGAAATGAGGCAATAAAAATGGCCACAGAAGCCAGATGAGTGTTTAGCCCAACATCCTGTGTGTATCAGCGATCAGAAGATGATGTCCAGGAAAAAGTATAAAAATACAGCAAACATATAGTGAGGCTTCTCCAGAGCGTGCTATCAGCTGCCAACAGTTTGTAGGTCAGGGTCTTCAGTCAGAGAAGCCTTTTTAAATAGGGTTGTCTTTAAATAGGGTTAGTTGTTACCAGGAGCTGGGATGGTGACATCTTTTGCCTACCTGCAGTATATTCGTTTGCGGAAGTGGAGCTGCAGGGGGAATACAGGGTTAATGAGGTGCTGAATAAAGGGGACTGGGATACTGAAGCCCTAACTGCTGCTTCTGGCTTTGTCTCATTTATTGTCAAGAGCAAAACCCATAATGTCTGAGCTCTTTTCCCCTGGGTGATAAGGGGACTACTGACCTGGGGATGGCGTGAAGTGTGGTGTGAAAAGGCTTGATATGTTAAAGGATGTCTCGTTTGGTCCAGAAATAGATGTGGAATACTGGGATTCAATCCATCCTCTCTTCATCCCTTTGGCACAGTTGTTCTTCTAGGCCATCTGCTCTTTCAGGAAAGGAATCATTTCTTCAGATACCTCAGATGTGCTTGAATAGCAGCTTGTACTTTAGCAAAATACTTTAGAAGCTGCTTATGCTGCTGAAACTTCACAATCTGTTAATATTATCTGATATCATCAGTGTATTTCACTGATAGTTTTGTCCAGCTCCAGTAAAGAACTGTTAAGAGTTTTAACCTCATAGGTATTCAGACAAAAGGCTCTGCAATTACATTTATTCTTTTCTTGCCCATCTGTGCACTGATTGAAATGTCTATCATTGTTTTTTTATGTAAACTACAATCCTTCTCCTCCCATGTCTTTTTCATTTGCTAGCTTTTGGCAACATTCACTTTTTAATTAGAGCTGCACTAATCAAGAAGTAGAAATAAGGAAGTAAACCAGCATGTTGGGTACCGATGGATAATTTAAACCTATGTTCTAGTATGTTAGACCCATGTCCTGCTCAGGTTAGTTCTCCAGCTGAGCTTCTCCAGTTGCCTTCAGGTTTTGTTTTTTTAGCTAAATAAAAGAGTTTTGTGTTACTGTTCTTAAAAAAAAAAAAAAAAAGAGGTGGAGGTGGCATTAAGAGACATAGTGTAGTGATGGGACTCAGTAGGTCAGGTTGAAGGTTGGTCTTGGTGATCTTGAAGGTCTTTTCCAACCTAGATGATTCTCTGATTCTTCTGAACTAAAGGAGTTGGCTACTACAGCAGTTTGTTGAGAAGAGGTACCTTAAAACTGCGATTATCTTGGCCTTTATAGGAATTTGCTGCAGAGAACTGTGTAACCCTCCCTGAAATATCTAAATGCAAAGATGGGATGTGTAGACCCCTCTGGCCTGTCTGACTGGGTTACAGCAGACACCCACCAAAATATGAAACAGGTCTAAAAAGTGTTTCTTAGTAACATGCACATTAACAAACGCGCAAGGCAAGCAAGACATCTCCTTCCTTCCTTCTCATTATCTTTCTACAACACATGCTTTTGAGGTGCTGTGTTTCCAGTTGTACTTGCTATGTCATCACTGGAAAAAGCTGCAAAATGGAGGCAGCCACAGCCCTGGGAAGTAAAAAGGCCTGTACAAAGATCTTGCTGCAGTTCTGCTGGTCCTCATGGCTGTGGGACTGGTAGACTGCGAGTGGCATAGTGCCACTTTTAAATGCGTTAATAGGCTTTGTCACAGGTGGATGCCTTTCTTAGGCATTGTTTTTAGACATCAAAAAATAAAAAACCATCAGCCTGCGTCTATGAAGGCAAACATACGGCAGCCTTGACTGTTAGCACAATCTCATTTCCACCATAGCCCTGCTCACTTTCTAAGTATGCCTTGGTGGTATGTGGGGATTGTTCTGCTGATGAAGGTTGTGCTCTTGATGGCTGTGAGCAATGTTTTTAATGGCATTAAATGTGGATTTTTGTGTTTGATTTCCCTTAAACATTAGACAAGCTTTGCTTTAGGGTATTGTGGAATGCAGCAAAAGCTGTTCCTAGCAGGTGAGGGTCTTTCCATTTCATCTTGTGTCCTTCCCATGTCCATTCACTTTTCTCCACTCATGCTCACTCTCCCCCCACCCTCACTGCCTGCATGGGAGGAGCACTGTATTTCCTGCCCAGCCGGACAACCTGGCCTGGAAGGCAGGAGTCTTTTACATGACAAGAAATAGCTTCCTTGTGACAAGAGTCAAAGCATTTTGTGCCTCTGTGCTCTCGTTCAGAGGTAGTGGGAATACCTTGGACCTATACGGTGGTGGCAGCAAAGGCTGGGGAGCTCCAGTTGCATCTTGCTGCTGGTTTATATCACAAATTGCTGGAACTGTGGAATCTCTCAGGCCCTGGTGTCAGTGGCTGATTGTGAGATCTGACTGATGTAGTAAACTGATGAGTGAAACCTGAAGACTACTTAAGGACTATTTTCCAGTCTTTGGATGTGAAAGGTCAGAAGGTTTTTACGACCCTGGTTTCAGCTGCCTTCTTTGAAGAAACAATGAAGAAACTTTCTGGGCACATTAAGCCCAGGCAGAGTGTGGTATTACAGAGGTTTCAGTTCAAGCAGCGGGCACAACAGCCAGGTGAGACTTTCACGACCTTTGCTTCAGCACTGAAAGAATTGGCATCACCCTGTGCTTTTGGCTGTTGGCAGGATGAGCTGATCCTGGATCAACTAATCAACAAAGCAGCAGACTGGCGAATTCGGGAGAAGCTCTTGATGGAACTTGACACCTTGACTCTGGCCCGGGCAGTGGAGCTGGGATCGCAGATGGAGAGAGCATTGCAGGAAACGTATCCAAGGTTTATTTCTGTACTGACAAAGCAGTGGGAGAACTGGAGCGGCAGTAGTAAAATCTGGCAGATGAGAAATGATAATTGCTGTAAACTATGGTACTGCTGGGGACAGAAAAGATTCCCAGCCCTCGCAACAAAATATCACCAAGAGAAGCAAAATCCATTCATCCCATCTTATCACAGCCCAATGCCATCTGCAGCAGTTATGGAGAGGCAGCTATTGGGCTGGCAGCTGAGTCCCATCACTTCAAATATAAAATACAGGAGATTCAGGAGCTACAAGGTAGGCTGTTGGTTGTAAAGTGACTGGAAAAGAGTGACAGAAAGCTAAACAAGGGCACCTGGGACCAGACTGCAAACTGGGGGTCTGTTGCTTATACAGAATTGTAACTCTAGACCAAGTTACAGTCCTCCAGGTTATGTTGGGTGTTCAAGCACTTCAGTAAGAAAACCTCTCCTCTCTGGAATGAGGTTATTGTCCGTGTGGCGTTATATACCATGACTTTTGCTTTTTGTCTTTGGCAAGACCTAAATGTTGCGGAAAGGCTTTTGGTGAGGTCTTAACAACTGTGAAAGCAGTGTCTGCACTGGTTCTGGTGTATTGCTGTGTTGGCTGGAGGCTTCTACTGGAAGTTGGCAGAGAAATAGTGCTATTAATGGAGTTTTGAATTTGTACTAGACAAGGCTGTCTACTTTAAGGAACCTGTGACAACAGAATTCATTTCTGTAAGAGCTAAGATTTGTGGAAACCTCCATCATTCCACAGCCAGCGTGATTTGGAATAGAATGTTTGTGTGGTGAAGCATCAGATTTATATAGATATCTGTAAATAAAGAGCATAATTAATAACATATAAGGAGGGGACAGGCCAATGAGCATCATAGATTTGAGTCCATATCTAACAGGTACCTGTGAAATAAGATTCAGTCATAGAAGGTCTTCTGTAACATATCTATCCACAGTATTCTGCTCTACTTCAGTCTAAGCTTCTCAGTTCTATATCGTGGTAGAAGACAGGAGGATCAGTTCCTTCCTCCCTCTCCCCCTACTCCCTCCCATCTTTTTCATTAAAAAACATGATTTCAACAAGGTCTTTGGTTCTGACAGCCACCATCTACTTGATTTCTCTCTGGCAGATAAGTGGGACTAGCCATTTGCATGGTATAATAACAGGGTTGGGAAGAAAGGAAACAGTGATAATACTTCTAAAGGAAACTTGGTGGAGCCAGATCTGAGGAGAGGACAATTGTTAGCAGAAGTGATAGTGAAATAAGAGAAGCCAAAGCACAGTCTGTGTGGAACTGGGCACTGCACAGAAGCAAGCTGAGTAGTCTCTCTAAAATCCTAAGAGGAAATAGGGTTTGTGCATGGTTTTAAGAAGTATCTCACTGTGCTTGTCGCTTTGCCATTGCCAAATTCCATGCTGTGAGCTGAACAGGGAAGCTGCATCCCCTTGCAGCTGCCCTGTCTTCCCCAAGGCAATTATCTGTGATAAGCTACCATAATGTAATTAAATGTTTAGGCTGGCCTGAACAATTGAATATTGTACCTCTGACACGACCATAATCTAGTAATGCCTGTTGTTAGTGCTATTCCTGACAGGTAATGAAAAAATTATTGAGGTTACAGATGTCTGGTGCTCTTTGCTTACGCAGCATTGAAACAAGTGAAAAGGCTGACTAAAGAAAAATGAACTGTACTGAGAAGTACTCTGACCTGGAACAGTGCCAGCAGGATCTTCAAAGACGTGGAAATGTATGATATGCATCTTTTTGTTTCCTATTAAATGTCATTTGATCTTTGTGGTTAAGAGCAAAGTTGAGGTCTGTTTTGTTAACTGAAGTTTACAGCTTTTTGGATGTTCATGAGGTCTGTGTGCCATTTTTCTTGAAATGATCTTAAGATGGTATCAAATGAGATGCAACTTCTGCAAGATTTTTTTTGGCCTGGTGATGATTCTGAGTCAGTGTTGTGCCAAGCAAAATCATCGGGTAGGAGGCTATAGTTCCTGTATTCCTGATTCTTCAGCACTGAAAGCTGGATTTTGGCTTAAACAGCACGTCTCTGTGGTTGAACTGATGAGCTTCCAAATCTTCCTGTGTGTTCAAGTTAGCACTGGATAGGTGAGGTATCACGGTATGGATTGAGTGATTGGATCTTGGTCACCTGTGGCTGTGTATTCCCTGCCACATGGAGTGGCTTTTTGCTAATACCCAGGTCGGAATACAGGGCAGCTGGGAGCCCTACCTTCTGCTCACAATTCTGTTGTGCTGGATTTTCTTCTACAAGACCTTTTTCTCTTTTGTGCGTCGTCCAGTTGGAGAAATTGGGAGTGATGAGTTATTGTAGTTCGTCTCACCTCCTCCAGCCCTACTTTTAAGCTTACAATACTGAAAACCCAAGCCTTTCCACTGAGCTGATGAGTGACGTGCGCATGAAGATAACACTTTTGGGGGGCAGCAACTTCTATTCAGTTTCTATTCTTTCCATTAAAAAACAAAACAAAACAAAAAACTAGTGCTTCGTTGCTGAAGTTTAGGGAAGCCAAAATAAACACTTTAGCTGCAATCCTAGAATCTCCCTTAGTATTAAATAGGTATGATGGACCAAGGAGCAGTTCCTCCATCTGAAGAACCAGGCATATCGTTTATGATCCTAGTCAGGGATATACAATGCTCTCTGCCGGTGGAAGAGAGCCACCATACTATCCGTTTTCCCATAAGATAGAGGTACCACTCCGATTGCAGGACAGATGTGCCTAGATGGAGTTCTGCTGTGCTAAAGGACCTAGGATACTGACAACTTCTGTCCGTGCTTCTGTCGTCTTTGCCATATTGCGGTTTTGAGGCTTGATTGAAAAACCTTCAGTTATAAGGGCTGGGTGGTATGTGTTGTTTTGCAGTGTGAGGTCTTTTGTAGGCTAAGCAGTGGGGCTGGTTCTTTCAGTCTTTCCTTGTATGTCATGCTTTCTAGACCTCTCATCTCTTCAGTGGACATTCTTGGGCCCTTTCTGAGCTCTGCAACTAATACGTGGTTGCCTACAGATGCAGGGCAGCCCAGGTTACTCGTAGGTCTGAATCGCTAAAGGAGTTCTTTGTTTATGACTGCTCTTCTATGTCACCTCACTGTTACAATGGCGTATTCCTCTGGGCCTGTGTATCACAGTAAAATAACAGAATGGTCATCTGCAAATCAGTAATTATTGAATTAGAGGGCTGCGAGGAGCCAAAAGAGGTCTTCTCATGTGTCCTTCCACTGGAGATCAGCTCTGCCAGTGTCATTGATCTTGAAGGTCTCTTCCAACCTAAACGATTCTGTGATTCCTGTCAGATGTGTATCTAGTCTGTACTTAAAGACAGAAAGCGATGGCTACTCCATGCTACCCCCATCCCTGTTTTTTCATTATCCATACTTCTTTTGTTTTGTATTGTTTTTTAACTTTTATCTAGCTTAAACCTACACTGCTTCCTGAAGTCTTGTTTTATCCATCTTGTTTAACACATTTGGAGAGATTACTACTTTGTAGCAGCAGTTAAAGACCATTTTCAGGTTGTACTCTCTCTCTAGACTACCACTGTTCTTTCAGTCTTTCCCCATAGTTTTTTCACCCTCGATCATTCTTGTTCTTCTTCTGACTATAGCCAGTTGCTCCGTGTATCCTGATGTAGGATACACATCAAGCTGTCTTGAAGGGTTCCAACTGTGGAACAGTTCCAACTGTTCCTTACCCGTGCCAAGCGGAAGTTTCCCATGCCACTATAATTACTGTATATCTAGTTTTAGCCATGTGTAATGTTGCGAATGTCAGAGAATCCCTTGAAGCCATTGACATGAATGAGGCAGGAGTCTTGTGGCAAAAGCTCTGTTGATAGTTATACTAATTCACCCATGTAGTGAGTTAGTATAAATTATCTAAGTCAAATCAAGTGACATCAGATGAAGCCACTGCTGTGATAAAAGATTCCTAGAATGGGCGGGATCTCACAGGATGTCAAGAGGAGGAGGCATTTTGGTCATACAGAATCATACAACCCTTGCGGATCTTGAAATCTAAGGCAGGGCTTATGTGACCTCAGTTCATCTCATGAATCAGGAGATTTCATTCTCCTGTGCCAAGTCACTTAAGCTTGTATTTACCGGGCAGTTCTGAGGTAGGGGGGTGTTACCATTGTTTTACAGAGGTGAAATCAGATAGCCAAGGTCAAAGGAGAAGTCAGGCATTATGCTGGCTACTGAGCAGCTGCACCAACAAAGCACCTGAGTCATTTCGTGAACACCAGGAGCTGAAAGGCTTGTGTCCACATGTTATAGTGTGCAGTGCACCTCAGCTTCAGTCCAGATCTGAAACCATGGCAAACACTCAACAGCAAAGGCTTGCTTTGCTACTCACAGTGTGCCATGTGGGCGTAGAAAGGGTTTGAGCTTGCGTGGGAGCAGTGCTCCCTGATCGCACGTTTCAGCTGCACATCAGGCCTAGAACAGATGCAGCTCCATTACCTCCAGTGAAGGAGTTAAGAGCTGTAAACAGCCCTTCTACTTTCTGCCATGTGGGAGGAGAAGTGAAAAGAGTGAGCAAAAAAAGTCTTTACAAGTGGCACAGCTTCATGCAGCTGAATGCGTGCCCTGCAACAGCATTACAAGCTAAGTTGTTCTTGAAGGTTGTTACTCTGTGCAAATTGGTATGTTATTTGATCTCTTCTGCTTCTAAAAGCTCATGGAGAAGATTTCTCAGCCACTGTGCGGAGAGGAGAAGCAAGCAGATTGTTGGCAGTGGAATATCTCATGCCACCCAGCTAGGCTAAACTTAAGTAAGGTGTGAGGATGCAGAGTTGGGCTGGATTCAAGTCATTTCCTGTACTCATGAGGAAGAATGAGTCTGTCTTTTTCTCATGTCAGAAATCATCCTTCCCTTGTTCCTCATTTGACCTCTGACTCCAGATCTGATGCAGTCAGTTTGTAAAAGCTGTCTTCGGCTGCAGTCTGTAAACTGAGTTTCTGTCTGTGTAATATTAGCAAGAGTCCAGAGGCCAGATTATACCCATCAGGGCATCTGTGTAAGCGGCAGCTACTGAAGGTCAGTAGGGGCAGCTGGGGAGGGGAAGCCCTCAGGTATTTTATGCATATGGAGTGGTATGGACCAGGAGTTAACCTGAAGATTAAGGGCAGTGGCAAGAAAAGAAGGAAAAAAACTCATCTGACTATCGAAGGCCAAGCTGACTTTGTTAGCAAGGCTATTACTTAAAGCTGTCAAGAACGTGCAGTTAGTAATGGCAAGTCAGACTGAGACACATGAAAGAATAATGCTTTTATTATTCTCATCTCATGACCGGTTGTGTGTCTAACAGTGTCCCGCTGAGTCTCACCAAACTCATCCCAACTGATGCAAAATAAAATACTACACTTTCCCTCTACATTTGTTCTTTCTTCCTGCTTACTTTCTTCCCATTGATGCCCATCTCATGTCTGCCTTCTTGAAGCCCTTCCTCCTTAGAATGCAATAAGAAACAGCCTGAAAATGTGTTAGGCACATTTCTGTTCTGTCAGCCCTGTGAGTACCTGGCTGATATATATATACATACCTTTTAGTCATGTCTCTTTCCTTGTTGCCCTTGAAGTTTTCTTCTCTGTTTATATAGTCGTCTGTGGGAGGAGGCCTCAAGCCTCAGAGAGTCATTACACCCAACTGAGACATGAAAAGATAAAAATAATGAGCTGAGATGTTTGAATTTGTGGCTCTGCTGCAGATGCCCTGGTACATCTTGAGAGAGTCATTTACTCTGAACCTGTAAAATGAAGATAGCACTTCCTTCCTATCCCCATTTCCCTCCCTTTATCTTACATTACAAACGCTGTGGGGCAGAGACTCTCACCATGTTTATTGAGTGCTTAACACAGTTAGGTCATGGGCTTTGTAGCATCCAGGAACCCAACAGCAAAATGTGCCAGAAAAAGGGTGTTTGGTGTAGTATTTGTAGTATATTGCAACCGGCCTGGTCAAAAGGAACAGCAGGACCACAGAAATACTAGTTCAAAAGCAAACAACATAATCAAGAGGGAAATGTAGTGGCTGAGTGCAATGGGCAACCTGTGATGGTGTTTCCATCATGAGGAGGTCAAGACAGACGAGGAGATGAAGAAATACAGGACTTTGTATCAATCACTGCCTTGTGTCTCCCAGGCTTCACAAAGGCCCTTTCCATCAAAGTGCTCTTTTAATTAACAGTCTGAATTATAATTGTCTGCAGACTGATTTTATTGATTAAACAAAGAAAACCTCTGGTTCTAAAAATGGGGTGAGTGATTAGATTAATTTATAAGACAAACAAGCCATGTATCTCATCACTTTGCACTTGACCTCCAACTTCATTGCTTGGGCACTGAATTGCTGGTCCTTGAGGGAACATTAGCTGATGTCTTGTGGCTATGTTTGCACACATGCACTCAGGATTTCTTGGACCACGCTTTATCTTTAATGGAGTCTTTTTTTCAGTAGCTTTCTTCTTCAGAGGAGATTGCCCTGTCTTTAAAGTATTTGCTGTCTTTCTACTCAAATTCAGCATTGCTTGTATAATTTCTCAGTGGCAGTCAAGAAAACAGAAAGGCTTCCAAAAAAAAGAATTGAGTTAAAAACATAGAAAATATGTTTGTGCCGAAATGTACACACACAAAAAAGTGATTGCAGCAAGTTTACAGAAAGGCAGAAGTTACAGAAATACAAGCCACCACAACACGCTCTGCCTGATCTGCTAGACCAGAAGTCTCCACTTGTTTCACCAAGAATCCTGAAGATTCCCACTCAGCAAAGTATTCAAGCATGTCATTCAGTGCTCTGAAGTAAAAATAACTGTGCTGTGTTCATTTAGCAGGGAAGAGCAGGCCAGGATCACCTTTTTAAGAATATGCAAGTTTCCATTGGTAGAAGGATGTTAGTACTTGAAGCTGTCTAGCCGGTCAGCTCAAGAGTTCAGCATGGGCCCTGTCTTTGAAGAAGGATTCACACAGTTTTTGGGCAGGATTTTTGGTCTGCACAGAGCTTAAACCTCACGGAAGTGCATCTACCTTGGAGAAAGATTAATGGTATAATTTAGATAAAAGCAGATGCAGATTTACCTCTGTGACTGTGCGGCAAGAACTTCAGTGTGGCCAAGTGTGTTGAATTTCTGTTTTGGCAGAAAAAGTGCTTTCACTGAGGCTTGGTTCCCTGTTTCATGGGAACAGTGATGTTATCCGCCAATTTCTTTACACTGTATCTTCAATGTGAACATAGCNTTTCCTGTGAGACAGTTCTGAGCTTTTCTCTGTTTAAAGAAATGGATGGAGGATGGTAGAATATCAACTTGGTGTTGTAAGGCAAGCGAAAAATATTCCTGTTTTCATGAAAAGATAATCAAATCTAGCAATGTAGGCCTTCCGTGTGTTGAAGGCAGGCGTGCAATGAAGCAATGTATTCCCTTCCACGTTAGCCAGCAGAGGGAGTATTGCAATGCAATGAAAGCAGATAGTTTCAAAGTGCAGGGAAGCTGCGAGTCTGAATTTTGTGCTGTTCATGTTCCAAATTTTGTTTGCTATAGTATATTGCTCTATTGACCAAGAAATGATATTTTTATATTTTAGAACAGTTACAGCATTAGTTATTGATACAGTTTACTATTTTACATTTCAAGAGTGCACCAAAAATTTGGTGCTTTTGCTAAAATCCAGGATTTCTTTTGATGCAAATGAGCTGTCAGTTTTGAATGTATTTGTGAGAATAAATTACAAATATTTTCATAATAGTTGCGTCTGATATTGCTACATTGATAAAAATGTACTTCCGGGGCAAACTGCAGTTCTTGCATGTTTATCTTCTGTTTAACATAGTAAATCTTTATGCATCTTTGGTGCCTTATCACTTCATCTGCTGGGCAATCCTTCTCTGGCTGAAGCTAAAGCGGTTTTGAGTGGTTTGTTGGTGAGATGCCTGACCTGCAGCACAGTAAGAGACTGGAATGCAGCTTGCATTTATCCAAGGCAGTATGTATTTCTCTGTGCAAGCTGAGTCTGACCAGGCACCTCATTGCAACCTCTAGATGGCGCCCGGACTCTGCATTGTTAGTAGAAACTGCTACACATTGGCCAGCGTGTTTTACCTTGGCCAAGACTTCTGCTAAGCAGTATGTGGCAGTAGAAGTGTTAATGTCAAAGGAGGGAGATAATGGATTTGGCTTTGGGTTATAACAGTGTTTTCATGTTGGAATTGGCTTGCTGAAGGCAATCGGAGAAGCTGTGTGGAGTGCAGCAGGCCACCTGCTTGTGGCATTTTTCTGCTGGCGTAGTCCTATGCTAACCAAGTGTCATGAGACAACATCATGGTGGGGGTCCAGGTTTACCTCTGGGGCCAGGTCACTGGGCTGTAATGTTGGAGCACTCACTGAACAGAATGGAATGCTGCCACTGAAGCTGCCAGGAGGGGAAAATGCTCTGAGTTTTTGCCAGCTGCTGTTACAATATTTAGATACTTCCCTAGTTCTGCACTTTTTTTTGGCTTTGGTTGTAACCCCTGCTCCCTCTTGCCTTCATCTGGCACTACCACCTTGAGTGGTGGCGGCTGCCAGAGCCTCATGCAATTGCTTGCATAGTCCTACTGATTTTGGAATTGCTTAACCATGTGGAGGCACTAAATACAACTAGAGCAGGGAACGTCTGAACGTTGTTTCCTCGTGCCACTAATTGTTAGGGTAGTGCAAGTTCTCACAAATCAACAGAACTGGCTTTGAGATCTTCTTTTTCAGCAAAAAGTAACTGAACTGTTTGGGAAAAATAACAGGCTCGCACATCTCTAGCAGAAGGGGGAGATGCGTTGTTTTAGTGACTTTATATATGAATGGCTCTCTCTATAAAAATGTGATGGCTTGTGGTTGGAATATCCTGCCGAAAATGATGTAAATGATGCAAATACAGAATCTGGCCTAGATAAACAATGATACATGACTTCCCCAGCAGGCAAAAAGCTTTCACAGACAGCATGGCTGGGTCTGCTGCTCCCACAGGAGCAAATGGCACATAGCAGCATTGTCCATCCTGAGTTAGAGGGCAATGTGTTTGGAAAGTATCACACGTTATGGAGACAGAGGTCTTCACACCTGAAAGCTACAAGTTCCATCTTTCTTTAGGTGACTTTAAGTTGACATGATTTATATGGCTGCATCCAGTGATACCAAGACAGATCAGTAACTTTAATTTCATCCCGTGTTCTTGGCACTTTTCAGAGACAGTGAAAGAGAGGCGAGAGGCAGGGGCAGCGTTGCTTTGGTTTGTCTATTGTCTGCGAAATGCGAAAGATCTGCTGCATCTTAAAATGCAGTTAGCAGTTCTGATTTGGCTTTGGTGCAGGGTGCTCCCAGGGGTGTGATAGGTGTTCCTAGGGGAAGTATATTTTGTTTCTAGGATTCAGCATGTACATGGGAGGTGCAGACCTCTGAATCGCTTTTGGTAGCTGTGCTTTTGACTTGTCAAACCTGGAGCAACAGTCCCTTTTCCACAGGCTTCCGATCCATTTCCTCTTGCCTCCGTCAAGTTGCATATACTGTTCAGAGGTGAGCAGTAGTAATACATAACCTCATCTAATATTTTCTTCTTTTGCACCTGCGCACCCCTCCAGAGAATCAGTGCTATCCATACACACAGTAGGCTTTTTGTGTGGATACTTTGTGGATATTTTGCAGCTACTTAGCTATTCATTGAATTTATTCATACCCCTGAAGCTTTAGAAGTTTCCTTCTTTCTAGCTGTTGAAGGTCCTGAAGGTCCAGTGACCTCAGTGATGTTGCCTTCATTGATAGATGGAAAGGTCAGTTCAGTTTCTGAAAAAGGCCCAGGAACATATGTAGTTTGAAGCCAACTGTGACCACCCTTTGGACATAACAGAGCTTCTGCATGAGTTTATGTACGGAGTATTTCAGAATTAGTTTCTTTTGTATTTATTCCAGGCTCTTGTCTTCAAACTGTTTATCTGCTTTGAGGTTGAAGAGATGTGTAAACACACAATTCAGTCTGTGGGCGTTGAGAGTTTTCTCAAGAATCTTTCACAGGAAAGAGGCATAATTTGACTTTTGAAATTCTCAGTGTAGTCTCATGCAAATTAACTGCCACATGTCTCCTCAGTTCTCAAGCCTGTAATTGTCTGTGTTGGGAGGACAGGGCTACATCAAAGGACCTGCCCATGGTAAACTCCTTCCCTTCTGCTCTGCCTATGAGTCCTTTGACTCAACTTTTACAGAAACAACAACAACAAAAAGGTAGAACACAAAGAGAATTAGTCCCACAAATCCTAACAAAATACACACATTACCAATTAGGGAAAAAATAAACTATGTATGACAGCTGGTCAGAGCAAAGGCCTGGCCTACAAGAGGCACCGAGAAGTCAGAAACCTGTAGAAGAGGGTAACAATGGCACCGCCTGCATTTTGCTTGCCCTGTTATGATTTCTTCCTCTGTCACCATGGGAAATTCAATGGGCTCAGGAATTTCAGGTTTACTACAGTCATTTCCTGGCCTCTCCTCTGTGAGGCAGAGGGCTTTGGTAGACATAGCAGGAACTGAGGCCTCTGTGTCCTCTCCTTTCCCAGAGGAGCTCCATCCCAGGGGACATCTGGCAGAGCAGACCCCATTAGCCTGGTCCTGCCGCCTGCTCTTTCCCTTAGCAGTGCTGGGGACACGTGTTCAGTCCTGTCCCTGTCCCAGGGATGATGGTTGACATTATTAACGGGTGTCCTTCATACGTAGAACTTGTTTCCTCATTTCCCGCAAGGTTTGGAGGTAGTTGTGGAGCCTCTGCTTTAATTGCATAATTTTGTATAATACCCGTAAACAAGAAATGAATTTGGCAGGGGTGGGGGGTGGTCACAGTCTGAATATCCTGACATAGCTGTGTTTGGAATGACAGGTAGACTGTAACAGATCTCTGCCCTAATTTTTTTTTAATTTAATTCATAATTATTCTTGGGGACAGTTGGGCATCTTCATTACTTTGTTCCTACTTGCCTGAACAGTTTTTATCTTAGTTTATTGCCATCTGTAAATTTGTGCTCAGAATGCTGTTGGAGAGGCAGTGCTGTTAGTGCTGAGCAGCTGCTGCCGTACTCGCTGCTCGCAGCTTGTGCTGTTCAGTCATTATGTGAAATGCCAGTCTGTGCTGCCTTAACGCTGGTCATTTCTGTCCTGGTGGTAGTGGGATTTCACATTACTGAAGGACCTCAATTACATGTATCACTGATTGCATGCAGTAAAGGACACATTGCTCTGCTGGTTATGTGACTCGTGCTGCAGTTATATTGCAATTTGGTCAGGTTTAATTGTGTGGACTTTGTTTGAAGCATTGAATCCTCTCCTTCCTCCTCCATTCAATTTATATTTTCCTTCTTCTGTAAAGAGAAAATACCAATCTTCTCACTGAGGTTTGTCGGAGATGTCTTGGGTGTTCAAAACTGGATGAGAGAGAGAGGTTAAAAATACTTTTTTTCTTTTTTTCCCAGAGCTGACAGATTTCTTTCTCCAATTTTTTATCTGCTTCAAATCTCTTCTGTTCCTTGGCATACCACAACTCCCTATTGGAAATAACTGTATTTTCCTAGTGCCTTCCCTTTTCCAATTTACCCTCTGTTTTAGAGTCTAGATTCATAAACTCTGTGACATACCCTTTGATGTGGTTTAGAATTTGACTTCCCATAAATATGAGGACACCTCTGTGATGAAGCACCCTGATGCAGGTGACATGCAACTGAGGCCAAGGGACCTTGTGTTCTAATTTGATGGCTGCTGCTTATTTGTGTTTTGTTTTTTTTGTTTTTTTTTTTTTTAGAAATGTCTTTCACTGTTCATTATTTCATTTTTTTCCATATTTTGAAATGTGCTGATCATTCTGGTGATGACTGTAATCAAAAACTGGTTAAAGAGTCATCCAGCGTTAGGGTTAAAAGGCTACTATTTATATAGCGTCTCTCTCTGTGTATTAATGGACTGAAGCTGGAATCAGCTAAGTATCTTTATTTGGTACATCTGGAGAACTGAGAATAGCTGTACCTGAAGCTGACAGACAGCAAGTACTATTTTTACCTCAAGAAATCTTGTTGTGATTTCATTTTCTACTTGAAACTTGAGAAATATCCAGGTTTCTTTCTGATGGTTAAAGAAGAGAGGATCGACACTCTCCCAGGATGGGACAAAGATGTTTCCTAATATTGATAGCGTGGTTTTGATCTTTTTGCTTTCAGTCACTGATTTGGATGTGCTCTGAAATATGTAGTGCTCCTGGTGTAAGCCTTCTGCAAAATGAGATCAAAGGCTTCTTTCACCTTTGGTTCAGGCTTTGCTATGTCTTGTATCCAGTTATCCAAGTGCAAAACCATTCTGTATATATTTATGTTACATTTGTGTAATTCGGACAGTAACAATTACTTCTCTGGCTTATGGCGTAAACCACCTCCTTAGATTTGAAGATGTATTCATTAGAGTTTTTAGATCTACTGGCAAGGGATGATTTCCATTTGACTTATTTGAATGTGAAATGTGTCTTGGTATTGGGCTATAAAAGCTGTAGCCAAAAGTTAAATTTTGGCCTCTGCATAAATAAATATTAAAATGAAAAAATATTAATTAAGAAACATTAAGAAAGAAAAACTAAGAAATAAAAAGACCTCAGGACCATCAATGAGTAAAATGTCAAGTATAATTTCCAAAGATATCAGTGTGTATTAAATCCATGTTCCTAACTCCCTTTTCTAATAAAACATTGTTAAATAATTCTTTGCTGTTTATTCCTAGACCCCGGAGCCAGTTGACAACTACATCAGTGAAGGAGAGTTTGAAGATGATCTGAGTTCTTCTACTCCAAGCACAATAGAGCTGGAGATACGTGGATCCAGCCAAGACACAGATGAAGATTATTTTGAGACCCTGTCACATCAGAGTGGATCTTTGTCAGATGTGAAAACTGAGCCTTATGAGAGTGCATCAGAGACAGAATCTGTTGCCAGTGATGTAACTGGAGAAACTTGTTTGGATTCAAGCTGCCTTTTTCCAGAAAAAACAAATCTGTGCTGTAGTCTTCCTAAAGCAAAGGCAGAAACAACCTTCCATGAGCTTAAGTGTTCAAGGCAAGCAGAATTTAGCTGGCAGGTGCAGTTAGAAGTGTCTTCCAAAATAAAAGTAGCACCAAGCAAAAATAAATTTTGTATAAAAACTACAAAGTCAGAAGGTGAAGTGGGTGTTGAAGATCTAACGTTAACTAGCAATATTTCCAACACAGGGAACCAAGTGAGCGAAGAGGGCGTTATATCACAGACAGATAGAAAGTTTGTAGTGGGATTGCAAAATATAACAGAGTTTGAAAGCAATGAAGTGCAGTCCTATACCAATTCAGTACCTACAGAAGAGGCTGTTACAAGACATAAGGAACGTCCTGCAGTATTAAGCATTGCTTGTTTCAAAGCTAACTCAGAAAGTAGTTTGATTTTTCCTGAGGTACAGCAACTTTCCTTCCAGTCAGATGCAGCATCAAGCTGTAGTTTGCCTAATCTTCATTTTGAAACAAATGGACCTTACCATAAAAGTTACACTGAGACATCTGATCATAAATTTGAACTAGATTCCATGTCCAGTATAAAATGCGACAGGAGGAACTCAGCTGACAGTGAGCAAACTACAGGTGAAAGTATAAAACATGGAAGTACAGAGGCCATGTTGACATCACATTCATTCTTTTATCAACACCGCTTCAAATCAAAATCTCCACCTTGCGAGTCACTACACACGAGGTCAGAGATTATAGGAAGTAAAACATGGCACAGTGTACCTGAAAATATCAGTGCTCAAAGCAAGGCAGAATATTTGGGGAACTGTATTCATCTGACAGACAAATTTAGATGGTCATGTTCCAGAATACATCTTCAAGGGCTTGATTTTGAATACACTTGGAAAAACTTAGCAAGGGTACCTGTCAGCCCTGAAAAGGCAATGAAAGTAGAGGGCAAATTTGGAATAAAACGATTCCTTCTTAATACTGACATAGACTCAAATGAGGGTCAGCTTTCTCAACTAGCAGGCTCCCCCCAGTGCACCGATTTTTATTTGCACTCTAAACCAGAGGCATGTGGCCTTAGCCCAGAAGCAGAAGATACATGTGCTGGTAGCTTATCTTCAACCCAGACAGATGCGTGTGAGTGTAATCTGAAACAAAAGGAGACTTCATCTGCCCTGGACTGTGAGCCAGTGACCATAAATGCTGAAGAACTTGTAAAAAGTAATCAGTACAAAGCTGAAAGAGATCTGGAAGCAGCTAGATTCCCTTGTGATACTAATGTTGAATTTGGCATTGGTGACACTGAGAACCTAGCAGCTTGTCATTTAGGTTTTCCTGCTGTTGTGGAAAACAGGGATTGTAATAGTTCTGTAAACTCTGTTTCCACTGGTAGAACACAGCAGAAATGTTTGAAGGAAAATGTCCTGGAATCTGAACCCTCACATACGGAGGTCATGGTAGGGGAAAATGATCCTTCTAACCTTGACTTTGGTTGGAAAGTCCTGGAAACCACATTGCAACCAGGTAGCAGTAACACTGCGGCAGAGCACAAAGGTTCAACGCAGCAAAATACAAGTTGCAAAACTGGTGCCTTAAGGAGTCAGTCTGAACCAGTAGCAAATAAACATCCTACTCATGAAGGAAAGGATGAGGACAGTGTCTTTGCTGTGGAGATGACTCGCAGATCAGATCATGTAAGCCAGGGAAGGCACTTAATGAATATTCCAGAGTTAAAGCCTGCCCTGGTTATAATATCTGTGGAACAGAAAGGATTACAGTCCAAGACACTGAATGATGACCCTCATGCTGAAATGGTAACTGGAACATGGAGAAACATAGTGAGCAAGGACTTGGTATCTTCTCATACTGTCAGCAAAGCTCATCATGAGCCAGAGAGAGTTCTGAGTGACTGTTGTAGCTGTGAAGAACAAATTTTGGCCACGCACACCTTTCTTGGTAGTGCAGAGCTACACCCTGGTGGGGATACAGTGGAAGAAAAAACAGAAATTTCACAAGAGCAAAACAAGAAAACAGTTTCATCCTTAGCACTCACCTGCAGTAATTCCACAGTAACAAGTGGAAAAGTGGAATTTAGCAGTGTTACTGCTCCACTGGGCAATGATGTACTTATTGCAGAAAATCCGGCAGATAAATGTGGAGAAGTGCTCCCAAAATCACATAATGGATGTGGTATTAAGATCTTTGAGACAGAGCCACACAGAACAAAGACTGATTTTGAATTAGAGACAGAACAGTTCAGAAAGCCATGGGCTGAAACAAAAGATGACCAGGTGACTAAGGAAGAGGAATTCAAAGCACATCAAGGTGGAGAGGAAGATGGACATATAACTAGAGCAGTAGCACTGGAAATGTGCAGTGTAAGCAGTCTGTGTCAGGGAGATGGTGCTTATGATGATCTTCAAGGGCCCAGCATCATCACCTCTGAACAAGCAGTAGGCAGGCAAGGAGCGGAAGGCTGTAATGGTTCAAAGGAACAAAGAGGTATTTGTGAAGAACCTTCTCCTAGGGAAGGAGAGGAGGCTTCTGCAGAAAAGACGGCTAGCCCTAGCAAAGACAGTGCATTGCATCTAGATGGGTGTGATGTCTTTAACTATTCTGTGAAAAGGGAGACCCATAATGCTTGTGTGATGGGCCTAGACAATATAAGTACCTGCAGCACTAACAGCGAGGAAATGGATGAGAACTCATTCCACGGCCTGGGAAGTAGCAGCAGTCTCTATAAAGCTGTGCAAAAGCCAACAAAGAATGGGAATAGCGGGAAAGCTTCCAGGTTTTTGGTTTTCTCAAAAATGACATCTTTCAGGAAAACTAAGCCTGCCACAGCAGAAAATCAGGGAAGCAGCAGCTTCTTTGGCAGCAGGGCGAAGACAGAAGAATTGGATGCTGGGAAGGAAGATGAAGACACTGAAAGTTTACAGTCTTTCAAAAGTTGTTCATCTGGTTCTGCCTTCCACAGGAAGGAAAGCTATGCCTCCGAGTACTCTGACGATGACGATTTATTCTATGAGAGGCCTGCAGGATTATTCAACCGAATGAGCCTGAGGAAAGCTTCTGGCTCTGGCCGGATACTGATGGAAGATATAGATACAAATTCAACTTCTCCCACATTGGCTGCTGCCAGATATGCAGATGGACTAGTTTCAGGTTCATCTGAAAGCAATGACAGTGAACCTGTGGAATACCCTGGGACTAGAAAATCCTTGCCTGAAAATGAATACAAAAGAAACAAAAACCCTGAGGGCAAGAAGTTCAGGACAAGGTTGGCCTTGGCACACAAATCCCTCTCAAGTTTATTTGAATCCAAATCTCCAGAAAAGGAAAACACTGAGCAAAGCTCGAGAGTATCACTGAAAAATGAAAAGGAGAAAGTCAAACTTCGCCAGAGCACCTGGAAAGCTTTTCTAAAAAGCAAGGAGGCAGATGGGCTGAAAAGGCCTGTCTTGGCAAGTTTATCGCCAACACAGGAGAGCATTAACACAACTAGAGGCCATCTGATGAGAACAACATCAGTGGAGCAACAGGATTGTTCCAATGGACACACATTTTTGAAAACAGAAACAGCTAATGGTTCCTCAACAGACACTAACTATTTTGACACTTCTGTGGAGCCTGCTGATGCATCTTCACCTGCAGATATGTGGAGAAAACGAATACAGTCCCATGAGTTGGGCATCAGATGCTCACAGAGTTCAGACTGTGATGAACAGCGGGATGCCCTGGGCAACAATTTAAATACTTCTCTAGAAGAATACTGGATGAAATCTCCATTTAGCCCCACTGACATGCAGTTGCCATTTAGTCAGTCAAGTCCATCATGTCCCCAGCTGTCAAATTCTGAAGCTAAAGATATGCCTTGTAGGCCCATGAGTCCCAAACCGCAGAGTCCACGATCTGCTTCTCAACGCAAGAGCTTCCGATATCCTGGAAGAATATGTGCCACGTCAATGATCTCCCTTGGGAACAGCTGTGCAATTGACAGCAGTTTGGAAGCTCCTGAGAGACCGAAGACACTGAAACCCAGAGGTAGTCTCTTACTTTCTGTACACTCGTTGGACAACGAATACCAGAGGGATGACAGTGGGATAAGCAGCCAATCCCAGATCAGCTTAAACACAGCTTCTTCCATTAGTGACGTGCTCAGAGATGAGGTGAGTTGTTGTCTGGGAATGATCAGGTGGTGTTTTGTCTTTTGTTTTAATGTGATTTATCAGTTCCAGTGAAACTCTTTAATGGCTGAGTGAACACGTTGGTTAGATTGGTGCAAAAATATTCCTCTTCATCTAAGGTAGGTGGCACTACTTAGTCTTTGAGTTTGTTTCTGTTTAAGACTATATAAGTTGACGCTCTCTTTAAGGGAGGACTTATCACGGAAATCTAAATGAATGGAGTCATCACAACACTGCTAACGCATAATGTACCTCAGAAAGGCTACACAGATGCCACTCTGTGTTTGACTCCAGTCTTTAGCTGGATCTTACCCCTCTAAGATAAGGTAGAATCACGCCTTGTGACTAATGTGTAGCAAATAAGTTTCTCAAAGTGAATGACAACACAAATCAATTCTCATTGCTAGCAGTCACTTTTTAAGAATAAAAATATTTTTTTCTTTAGACAGTGAGCAGCTGTCTTTTAAGGTACCACAAGTCTTTTGCAGTCACCATAACTACCCTTTAAGTGCCACTAGGAATCCTGTTCTGCCTTTTCTACAGCAAACAGGGGAAAAAAACATGGACTCTGTCCAGCTCTCCTTTTGATGCCGCATTATATTCTAATCCTCGTAACAAATTAATTTTCTTGTGATAGGCCAGATCTCACAGAAAATAACATATCTTCAGTAGAGGTTTCTCAATTGTTTCAGGCCTTTTTAAAAGCAGAGACTTCTTCTATCAGGAGGATTGTTATCCCAGAGAGGATTTCCCAAATTTTAAGTGGACGGGCGCTTAGGAGTCTTGCGCTGGCTAAGCACAAACCACCAGAGTGACTGAGATTGATCTGTTAGCTGAGATCCCAGGACCTGGGTCATGCTACTTTTTTAGTATTGCTGATGATGAGTTTTGACATTATGAAGTAGGCGACATTATTTTGTTGAGCAGATTTTCAAAAATGGCATTCAAGAGAGGGTATGAGATTTTCTGTCTGTTGCCACATCCCAGTCAGATACTCTTCAGAGAGTTCATGAATCTGGAACTGCTTGATCAGTTCTGCAGCTGAGGTCTGGTTGTGCTCAACTCAAATGAGCCCTTGCACAGCTGCTGCTGCTGCTTTTTCTCTCCCACATCCCAGGTTATATTAAAGGTTTAAGATACCCCTCAAAATGGCCTTAGCCTATGCTTACTCCTATTTGATGTTTAGTATTGATCCAACAAAAAAAAAGGTTGGTTGAAAAAGATAGCGGGAGGCCATCTAATCCCATCTCCTTCAGACAGGACTAGTAGCAACGCCAGGTAGACAAAACCATGACTTTGACCAAGTCTTGAAAGCTTCTAATGGTGGAGATTTCACCATCTCTCTGGGAAACATGGTCCTAATGCCCAACCAAGGACTTTCCAAACTACAGTTTGTCTTTTGTCTTGTTACCTTGTCTGGCATTATGAAAGAGTTTGGATCCATCATCTACATAACTACAAAATTCTTGTAGAGTGCTCTTATATTGCCTTTAGTGTGCTCTTATCAGCTTGAATAAACCCAGTTCCCTCAACCTCTCCTCAGATATTTCCAATGAAGGTTTTTTGCTTGATTATTTGGGTTTTCTTTTTTAGCTAATGCCGTCTGGAATCTAAAGAAGCATGTGGGTGGCAGTTTGAGCAGTGAGGGCTGTAGTACTGGAATTGCTGTGGGCAGAAGGGGAAGAGAATTTGCCTTATTCTCTTCTGTCCTCTTTACTCGAAAATCTTTTGTTTTCATGGGCATCAACTTAACTTACAAACTTAATACCACATTCTGAACAGGAGACCTGCAGTTTTACAGCAGCCTAGGAAAATACAGGATACTCAGACTATGGAAGGTACTCTTAAAACATTGCCAACAGATGAAGCCTGTCAGAGGATGAATAAAATCATTGACCTGTAGCTCATAGCCCAAAAGAGCATCTAGAAAAGAGTAGAGAGATGAGGCATGTATAAAGCCTTTAAAAGGCAAGCCCACATTCCAGAATGTAACCATTCGGAGCAAATAATTACTTAAATTGATTGCTAGGTTAAATAATTTAAAGAAAACTGTGAAAACTTTAAATGGTATCTAAGCCGTATAAAAACAGTTTAATTTTACTGATTCTTCTGGAGGCTGTGTAATATGATATCTCCAATTGGATAAATATAGCTGGAGCCTAGAAATTAAAGTAAATGTCCCAGCTTTCAAGACACAACATCTAATCTATTCAAGCAGATAGGGCTTTTGTTTATTTCCATTTTCATGACATTGTGAAATTAAGTAGAACTGCACCCTGTTCTGTGGCCAGTGGGTTTTGGTAATTGAAGCTGTTTTTTGAGGTGTCTCTGAAAATATAGCACAGACAATTAAATCTATGTTGGAAAGACTTAATGCTGCAAATATACTTTATCATCTAAACACTAAACACATTCCTTACATATGTTGCTAAATAAAAAAGTCATAAAATTAAGTTTAATGGTGGTATTAAAGAAAAGCCCCTTTCTGTCCCACATCAGTAAAGGCATTATTGCTAGACAAATGAACAGTTGTGAAGTTCCTTGAAGCTTTATTCATGTTATAATTGCTGTACCAGACTGCAGTGGATCAGCTCACCCCTGAGGTCTCTGGCCACCACACTGGTAAGTAACCCTTCTTAGCCTGATGGAACACAGAGCAGCCCCTCCGTCATTACCTACTAATGGTTACCATTCTTCAGGTTATAGCCAGGACAAAGATTTTATGCTGAAAACAGCAGGACAGAACAACTCTACACAATTACCAATATGCCCATGTGACAATATGCACATGTACCAATATGCCTTCATTATATGTTTGCAGCATTATTTTACTTACATAATTGTGTTACCCAGGAGGCAAGAATGAACCATCATAATATGTCTCATGTTTGGAGTCTGTGCAAATTATTCTCCTTGTGTCTCTCCCATATGATGGTGTTAGGCACACAATACCAGCGGGACACACTTTCCTTTCTGCATAGCATTTAGTAGATAAGAAGCATTTCTAGGCTGTGGCATCTCTTGCCAGTGGCAATGAAAAATTGATCTGGGATTGTTGCTCAGTTGAGAGTAGATAGGAGGTGCCTGCAGTGGTTTAAGGGTCTCATTGTTTGGGTTCTTCAAGTGAACTGTGAGAAACTGGAGAGATACTATTGTCAGGAGACAATGTTTTCTTGGCACGAAAGGAGACTCCTGAGATGGATCATTCCTTGATATTGTTATCTCCCGCCTTAAATATTACTGATTCTGACAGTGATGCTACCTAGAATAGTAGTTAGATGCCTCAGGCATCTAAAGTTGTTCCAGTATAAAAACTATAATTTTGTGCAACCACACAGTAAAGGCAGATGGGACTGAAGGGTGAAACTGCAATTCCTCTCTCTCAGCCCAACATCAAGCAAATAAAATGGATAGCATAAAGAGCACCATCAGAAGGAACAGGGCTTGATATATCAGACCTGCAGCTATCTAGGGAGCATTTCCACTTTGTATAACTGAAGTACAGTGGGAGAAACAGACAAGACTGGTCTTTATGTTATTTTCAGAGAAATTTTTTCTTTGCAAATAATGTACAGTGACCTACATCCCAGTAGTAATGTTACTGTAATATGCTATTGTCCTGTGCGGAGAGAGTGTGTATTACATTGTCCCAAAGGATGGCAGAGCTGCTGTTTCGGGGGGAGTACCCCTAAGCCTGTGGAGAAGGCTGAGTGAGTAGACAGGCTGGTTTCAGCCAGCCAGCACTCTTGGGGAAGCATTTTCCTCTGAACAGTTCTGGGGCTAGATGACTGAGTTTTGCCATCTTCTGTTCAATCTGATTTGAAGCAAACAAAATTTCCAGTGAACAAACCGTGTGTTTTCACCTGCTGTTTGTAAAACAGGAGTCTAAACAGCAATGTCAAACACCACCTGAAAAGAGGCCAAATGAGAAAGGGGTTCCCTATCGCAAAAGGAGGCCTCACCATGTTCTGCCATCCCCACGCCCTATCTCTACCCTTGAGAACAAAGCCTGGAGGCTTTCCTTCCTTGCTCCAGATGAAAAAGACAAGGAGATTCCAGAAGGGAGAAGGAGGAAGAGACCTAAATCCCTCTATAAATGCTTCAGCTTCGATGATGTTTGGATGGAGAGGAACCAAAAAAGGAAGCTAGAGAAGGAGACACAGCCAGAGAGAGGGATTCAATATCAGCACTTCCCAGAGGACCAGTTAAAAGTAAGAAACTGTACACTGTCCTCCTCCTCTGGCACTGTCTTCCTCTCTCTGCTCTGGCTGCTCCTTTCTACTGTCATTATATTCCTGTCCTTCTACTTTGTCTGGTGCCAGTTCTCTCTACTTCTCTCTGGGTCTGTTACTCTGTGGAGACTGGTTATTTAAACACTAACCTCGCCCATGAGTGATGATCTCTAGAGGTGGTGGGTTTTTTAGTTGCTGTAAGCGAGCCCTGTGCTGTGTTGGACAACAGGATGCGAAAGCATCAGATTGATCTGTGGGCTGAAAGATAGGGAGGGCAGGGACGAAATCAAAGTTGCCTTAAATCAGTATCAATTAAGCTCACGAAATCTCTTTCAGTGCCCTGTGGTATTGCTGTATAGCTTTAAAAAGGGACTTGTGAATTAGATTTCCATTATATCTGAGGCCAGCTCCACGCTTTTACTGAAGCAAATACCTGCTGTGAAGTGCCTGAGAGAACATTGCCATTGGAATTTTAGCTACTAGTAGTCTCCTCTCCACTGGGGGACTCTTTTAGGTCAGCATTATGATTTCTCGTGACAAACTTTGTGGCTGTTGTGACTCACACCGATGGCATCTGTTACTCTTGGATCCAGAGCTAAGGTCTGTTCCCTTCAGGGAGAGCGGTGAATCTGTATCCAAGAGCCAAATTTAGCCTTCACACATTAAAAAAAAAGAATTTCTGGGGAAGAAGGACATGAGATCACAGGGACACCCCATGCAGCTTCTGCTGACGATACTGAGCAAGCTTCTGAAAAAGCTTGAAATCGGTAGTAGATACTCAAATAAAAGGTTTCCTTGGGGTTTTTCTGGTTTGGTCTGTTCTCTTTGTTTCCCTTTCTGTTGTCCCGGTTGCCTGCTTCTGGTTTCTTTTGCGTCAAAATGACAATATTTGAGGGGAGCTGAGGCCACAATCCTGCCACCACTTCAGCATGTGCTTAAGCTTATGCACAAATAGTTCTGTGGATGGTGAGGGGGAAACATTGCCTGGACACAGCTAAGCTTGTGTGTTAGGGCTTGCTGGGGTGAACCTGCTGCCACATAACAGTTGGGGACAGCCTCCCATCGAAGCCGATGGACACCTGGGACAGAAAGCCAGGCCAATTCCATAAACAGGGTTTCAGAAGAACTACCCACTCCTCCTCAAGATGAGGGGGTAAAATCTGTGCTGTTTTGCATTCGTAGGGTTCTTCAAAACAAAATTTTGCCGGTTAAGGCTTGGGTGAGTGCTGGGTATGATTCTGTGATGTGTTGCCCACTCTCAGTTCAGTGAGGATGCTTTCCTGGCCCAGTCCCACTACTGCCTATGTGTAGAAGATAATGAATAACGCTCCTGAGGCAAAAATGTATATTATGATTTCTTAAAAATAGAAATTGTATTGTTTTTGTACTTTGCTCAGAGTTCTGAGAGACTGCTTAGTGCTGTATGGGCATGAAACAAGCTAGGGAAAATGCATCACTGGCTTAGTTGGTAAACAGAAGCCAGTAAAATATGCTAACAATGTTCCTTACAATTGCTTCACAGGCATGGATAGTGGTGGAAATACAGCCCATGCTGCAGGGTATGCTGGCCAGCACTGAGCCCATTAGTGCTTCTAAGAGGAGCGAACAGTTCCCTCAGTAGTTTGCCCTAGAGCCATCGGATTACACAGCTTGAATGCTGATTGCCTGCACATTTTGATGCTGCCAAAACCCAACTTCTTCTTTAAGTGTTTCCACCCTCATTTTCTGGTGCAAACTTACCTCTAAATTGTGATCAGCTGTGGAATGGGTAGCAGCTGCCCCTGTTCCCATTGAGGTACACTCATTTAACATCACATGCCTGGGGCCTTTGGGTCTGAGTTGCTTTTCTGGTTTATTCTTCTTTGGGTAGCAGAGGTGAGTAGAAACAGAGCAAGCTTCTGAGTAGAAGATACGTAGCAGTATGTAGCTAGATTTGGTTTTTACTATTTCTGTTGATTTAAGTGTGTGATGTATGTTATTGATACTTTTAATCTCTGGGGGCAGGCCAAATTTTACTGGAACAAGTGTTGGGATTCAAGGGCTATTTCCTGTATGCCCATGTGGATGCGTTCCTTAGCCTGTACTTTTTACTCACAATAGTCATCACGTAGTTTCTTTTTCCTATTGTGTTTTATTCTTTGTAGTGCTCTATTTCTGCAATAGTGCTGGCTTATTCATACCCTCAAATGTGGTGGGAGTGCTGTCACAAGCTGCAGTGTTCGGGGGCAGTTTTAGAAGGATGCCAAAATCCTTCTAATAAGGAGAAATAAATGTATCACAAAAGAAGCTTTGTAAGATTTACATTGTCTGTTGTGTTTTTGCAACTGAAAGAAGGCAACTGTATGGAGCTTTGGAGATCTGCAATTGCAAGTCTGATGTTTCCTGACACATGGCTGCCTTGGGATGTGTGGCTTCAGTTATGATAAGTCATATTGTGTTAAGTCAAGCTCAGGTCAGCATACAAAGTGATGTAATGCTGCAGTATTGTGGAAACAACTGAATAGGGCAGACCAGGGATGAAAATAACTTTCAGTGCTGATTTCTGATACTAAGCTCTATCATTTGGATCAATGTACACAAATGAGTATAGTGGCTATATGACACTATTCTGAAGGCTAGCTGTTGGGATTCAGAGGGAAAGGAACGTAAACAGGCAAGAAACTAGCTTTAAACTAAAAAATAACCCCTTGAAATGCCAATCCTAAACAATTGTATGTACTGGTCTTTGTTTTGCTCAGGCCCAGTAGGTTGCTGATCTGCTTTAAATGGGAACAATCTGTGTAAATCCCTGGAGTCAAACTCAAAGCTTGACCCAGCTGTCCCTTATAATGAAATGCTACCAGTAACAAGCTGAGCAGCTTCTGATCTCGTACCTTAAAGTGTTAACATTTAGCTGGTTGTGGCAAGCCTGTGAAGGTAGCATCCTCCAAAGTGGAATAAGAGAAGCTCCCATGGCTGTGGATGAATCTATTTTCTTTTGCTTGGCCATTGGCTTTGCCCTTCACATGGTGAAGAGTTTCACAATGTAGCCTGGTATGCTTTTCCTTTTCCTTGTTTTTTTTCTTTTTTCTTTTTCTTTCTTTTTTTTTTAAAGCAGTATAAACTCCCTAGCTGGAACAGACATAATGCCCCAAACCACTGATGCGTGTAATGGTAACAGACTCTGTTTGGGGATTTATTTTTGCAAGAATTGCTTTAGTGATATCTCCTAACTGCCTGCCTGTCTGCTACCATCCTTCTCTTTCCTGTCTTAACAAAAAGTTAAAGCCTGACTGTTAAGCTTGATGCCTCTCCAGTGCACAGCAGTAGAAGCACAGACATGGCTTCTACATGCGTTTGTTAGAACACAGTTTCTGCACTGCCAAATTAGAGAGATTCCTAAAAGACCCATCAGGGGACTAAACCCGGGGGGTGATAGTGCAGCAAAAGTTCTGTCTTTTATTTTGAAAGAGAAATGAGAAGCAGTGAAAAGTAGATCTTCAGCTTATTATCCTGAATATGGCTCCTGGAAACCTGATTTTACCCTATCTGAAATAAGAGAGAATGAAGTTTTGCAATGCACTACCGTGGTTATGAGCACTGTGAGCACCTCAGATGCCCTTCAAGAGGGTAATGAAGACCCTTTGGAGAGGGGATTGAATGGGATAAGTCTCCTCCTTGACAAGGTACAGGCACACAACAGAGGTAAATGCTTCTTCCAAGGACAGAACTGCTGCACATAAGAGCATAGAAATAATCCCCTTGAGCCCATAGCAGAAAATGTAGAAGAGATGGCCTTTACTACATTCTCATCCCTCCTTCCCACTCCCCAACCTTGTAGGGTGGGGAGAACCCTGCCCACGTTTACTGACATCTCTGGAAGTGCTTCCTCTCCTGACTTTGGGTTGTATGGATCTGCCTGCCCTGCTACAAAAATCAAATGAGGCCTGTATGTGAAACCTGCTCTGATGTCCTGGGGAGCAGTAAGAGTAAACCCTGCAGTTTTTACTGTAATAGCCCTGATGCAGTATCCTGCTTCCTAGTCTTAAACAGAACAATACTGCTTTCTATCACCTTTCATGTAAATAATCTAGACCCTTGGCATTTTCAGAGCTATAGCTCAGTATGTTGCCTGTTTTGCTTGATTTTGTTGTCTCTGGAATAGTGCGTGCTCCCACTGGGGCTTTGCTGTGATTTTCTAGACAAACAGGCGCTGCTCAGGTTAATTTGAACAGGGTTGATGCTGTCCCTCTGGAGACGGTGATTTGTGCCAAAATACTGGCTGTGTTCTGTTTGTTTCAGGAAAGTAGGTCCAGGAAGAGTGAAACAAACCAGGCACAGAGCAGCAGCGTTCTCAGCTGCTTGGGCAGTATGTGGCTATTCAATGGCTTAGTTTGCTGTTTCATTTTGGAAGGATGTTTTGGCTAATAGCCATCTTCTAAAGAAGAGACTCTAGCATCTAGGCTAGTCAGCAGTCTTTATGCTGGTGTGACGTGGTGTGAGCTGGCAGGGAGAAGGAAGGAGTATAGATAAACTCCTGCACCTCGGTATCCCAAACTCTTGCTTCTGTGAAGAATGGCTATGTTGTAACTGAATGTCACAGTAGCAGAAGGAAGGGGTAGCAGCCATGCAGAGATGAAAGATGGCTATGCCCATGGGACCAGTGTTTGCTGACCCGCTGTCTCCCAGCCACTTGCAGTCTCTGATATTTTCTGCATGTGCCAGCCATAGGAGGTGTGGGATGGGGAAAAGAGAGGGAAGAAGAAAGTAATAAAAGCGTATCTGCATTATGCATTAAGTACTGCAAGTTTCAGTGACTTTGATTGCAATCTGTATCACTTATTGTCAGATGATCTATGATCTTGTAATATCTTGCTCATTTTAAGTGATTCCTTGAGGAAGTAGTAGGGGAATGTTGGTCTAGTTTCCCTTATCAACCAGCCATTGTTTCTTGGTGTGGCAGGATTGTCGGAAAATGTTAGTTTTGACACAGGAGAAGTATAACAACCTTGCTTACATTTTTGGATTTTGTTGGCAGATTTCTTATACTATTTTGAAGTGAACATCTGCATGAGAGAGTAGGTTAGTCTGAGTGGTTGGAATATTTTTATGGCAGTGATTTGCATGATTGTGTGATTTCCTTTTAAAAAATAAAAATAAAAAAATTATATTTTTGTTTAAGCCTGACCCATTGGGGCAGTAGATGTCCTGAACTGTCTGTATGTATCTGTCCTTGTATTTTCCCCCTCAAAGCGGTAAAAGTTATTCATTCAATGAGATCTGGCAATGGTATAGAGTTTTCAAAGTTTCATGAAGTTCTATAAGTTTTATAAAAACCAGTCAGCCAGGTAGAGAGGAGAGAGGTCCTACTTGTACCTTTAACTGAAAGGAAGAACGTAGTGTTAGCTGCGTCCTATAAGTCTGGGTGCTGTTACTAAGAAATCTCTGAAGGGGAAAGCTTCTTTAAATACCACACCAGCAATTATGGGACATAAAGTTGTAGGAAGCAAGGCTTAATTAGTTCTGTAGGTGAGAGGATGACTTCTTGTGGTGATGTGCTTCCACCTCCCACAAGATATACTTAGTAGGAAGGAGTGTAACTTTCTGTGAATGTA